>VSDK01007895.1:366588-419088 GCA_009767595.1 Symbiodinium kawagutii | reverse complement strand
ATGCGCATCGGATTTCTCAGAGCCTTGGTGTTTCGTGGAACGATCAAACAGCAGCAACGGAAATGGAGGAGCGTGAACCCGGAGATATGATGCAGGTTTTTCATAGAGATGGCTGTGGGTCAATATTAACCAACCAACTAATAGGGAATAATCACCAGCCAGATGTATTCCTGGTATATTCAGTTTGTTTGACAATTATTGCTTGAAAGTTACCCGGTAGCCAAGACAGTAAATCCTGCTACATATGTCTAGATTTGCATATCGCACTGTGACCAATGATTTGCTTATGGCCAGTTGATTGCAAAGAGCGTGAATCCACTGATGATAATAGTCAGTTATTTTGTTTTATGATCGTTGCTAATGGTGTTTCATGAAAATTAACCATGGCCAATAAGATCAATAGCCTAGGCATCGTTACTCAATGATGTTTAGACCGTTGATTGCCAGACATCGAGAGTCCATCCAGTCAAAGTTGGCTTAAGACAAATGGTACCTTGAAGTACTTCTTTGGAGGTTGATTTTGGTGCATGGTTGTTTTAAATGTTTTTATGCTACGGTGTAGATCCATGTTGAATGCTTTCTTGGTAATTTGCTTCACTGGACTTCGCAGAAGCACGCTACTTTCTCGGCTGACATTGCCTCTACAAGAAGAGAAAATAGACTTCTTTGCAAACCACGGCAATACCCCATATACCAGCAGTGGAATGCTGGTGCCAGGAAGGATTCTGGCTACCTCAGAAGATTATCAGATCCCACCTGGTTGGCCATTGGCTCATGTTCTGAATAGGTATATTGACATATGCCTAACATATGTAATGCATGCCATGTACCATATACAAGACCATCCATAGATACTAGTATACGTCAATATGTCACCGGGATCATCATCATCATCATCATCATCATCATCATCATCATCATCATCAACCACATCGTGGGCTTGCCACCATTTATAGATTTTTGTGCTGTGAAGACCAAACGCAGACGAGAAGCACATGGACAGAGCATCACAATCCATAAAAGCACACCAAGCCATTGGGCTGAGCCAGCTCAGGAAGGCAGTTTTTCCGACAGTCTCTGAATTGGTTGGATCTCGTCGTTGTTTTTTTCAGCTACTTGGTTTGCACATCGTCAGTGGGATATCAGGGACTGGTCAGTGCCTGAAACTGTGTGGCGACTTGGACGCTATGACCAGTTGCCTTGCAATCTTTGGCAGTTGAATTTGTTGGCATCATAATTTTCTGCCAATCTGAGGTGTCATTGAAATCTTCTTCTCAGAGCTTTTGCCGCTTGCGGCTTGGAAGTCAATGAGAGAAGGCACATATCACATATTTTACACAACTTAGAGACTTAGAAGGCCTTGGGAAGCCACATTCACTAGCCACAACTAACCAGTAGGATGTCAATGTATAACCGGTCGAATGAAAGCATCGCAGCTGTCCGTAGTTTGATCACCAGGGGAAATACCTGTCGACATACCATTTCTTGGATCCTCCCAACCCTTTGAGTGATCCCCTTTTTTCCAAAACATTTGACCATACTTGTCCCCAAATTGATCCCAGTGACCACAAAGTGACCACACAAAGTGACCACAAAAAGTGATCCCATTCGATCCCTGGCAGTTTCTATCGGGGCCTCTGAGTTGTCGAAGACCGCGCCCCGCCCAGGACACCGTCTTCATCCGGCTCTTGCGCCTGGGGAAAGTGGCCCGAGCCATCCGTATTGTACGTCAAACGGAGGTCGGGGTCGCGGTCCCTGGGAGTTGTGACCATGGGGAAGCGTGACTCAATGGGACACACCAGGGCTATACATGACAATCCCAGCTGCCCGGATAGTTTTCCCCTGTTTTCCCAGGTTCCAAGATGTTCCAAGCCAACAAAATGAGACGATTTTCGGCTTCTGCATGTCATGTTTGTGATGTTTATCAGGCTTTGCATGACTTGACAGTGTCACTTAGGATTGAAAGTCTCCATGAAGTTAAGGATGGTGGTTCTGATCGGGGGACAGAAATGACTTTCCCATCTTAACTCGGCTTAGCTCGCCAGCGCTGTGCCACAGGGAATGTCCTCTCTCATCATGATGATGAAATGCGTACAAGCCACTTCGAAGATGAGAATGATGCTGCTGGTGCTGTCACCCTTTGAGCGCGCACTTTCATGACACTGCTTCGAAATGACGAATTCAGACACAGTTTTTTTTGCCTTGCTGACCAAGTGAAAGCAGCACTCATTTCTCGACCTTCAAACACTTGCGCAGTCGAACATGATTTACTTGAGATGTTGAGCATTATTGTGCCCCTCAGACTTCTTCCTGTTCCTGACTTTGAGGATCTCGCTTCATCCCCCATTGAGTGTTCCGACATGACCAGCTTGCAGCTAAGCCAGCGAGCAAGCGCCAAGGCGAGTTTCAACACGCTTTGCTGGTCCTTAAGCTTCATTGTGGTCTTGCAGTGCATCGCAGGGATGGTTTGGGGCCCTGGAGGAAGTTTGGTGGGCCAGAGAGTCGTTTGAGACAAATTTGGGAACTGCGGAAGTACAAGATGCCTCAAGATGCCAACATTCCTAGGCTTCCAAAAAGCTAAAGCCAAACCAAGACTTGCACCATTCGCTGACTGGAGTCTAGATCATACCAGAGCTTTGTTCCGTGTTTCACTGCACATCCCAACATGGCTTGCAATCCTGACGAGCGATCTTGTAGACAACTCTGCTACCTTGAGCCGTGGGGAATCAACACTGGACACTGGATCGAATTTCTCACCCATGATCCCCGAAATGTGTTGATTCCCTGATGTCTCCAACCGATACCCCATGACACAGCTTGAGACAGGAAGCAACCATGCTTTATTCTTAGATATTCTGACTTATCCATACTTATCCTGTTTGATATCTTCGATGTTCCACAGCCCTGGTTGATGTGCATTGTAGTTATATCATCCCATCTTCATGTGTTCCTTACATTCATGGATTGTCCCATGGATGAGGTTGTATCATCCCATGGATTCCAAGCACTTGTACTGCTCGCAATTGTCTTGGATGCTATGCCGAACGCATATGGTTAGGCGCCTCCAAAGTCTGTAGTTGCGATCCTGGAGTGGTGATATGTTCAGTGGTGTACCAAATGTGAGTTGCTTCGGACCGATCCATATTCCATATATTTCCATATTATTCCATAGTAGTCTCCTGGCTTGTGCAATTACCCCAGCTAAGACACGCTGACAGCACCTCTGTGCAAGTGCCAGTTGTTCTCACCGAGGTGATTAGCCAAGTTGTCTCTCCGTATATGACTGATGATTCCATCAGCGCTGAAGCCAGACGAGACGTCTTCAGGACCGCGGTTACTGGGAAACCGTAGCAGTTGCCTGTTGCAAGCTCTGGCCGGTCATTGTTGGCTAGTTCATGCTAGTTCTGCCAGCTAGTTCGTTGTTAGCAGAAGCCACGATCAATAGCTGTTGTTGGTTTGTGCACCTGCAACCAGCCATCGAGCATCATGAACTAACCATCAACGAACAAGCGTCGAATCGCCAAACCTCAACGGATTTTTAAACCAAGACTGGCAGCAGGCTTTTGCAGATCGGTGATAGACAAAACACAAATGATACAGCTCATATTTTGCCTAGGATGCCAAGGAGGATCATACGTGGCAGACTGATGCAGATAGGAAACAAAGACATGTTTGCATCCGCTGACGCTAGGCACTTTTCTTAGTCCACAGTTTTGTGTTTCCTTTGCATGTTACCTTGTCACAGTGACAAGTTGCAGCTTTGAGGTTATCACTGGGCCGCCAACCGGTGGTGGTTTCTGTGTGGAAAGTCATCCTTTTGAGATGGTTGTGTTTGGGAAACGATTCATCGACAGCCCATGACAGCTGATCCGATGTCACCACGGCCAGTGGCAGCCAGGTATTATGGAACCTTCACATCGACATTTCTCACCATGTTTGAGGCAGAGTCGCAGTTGAACAAGGGACCACCCATTAGATGTGAAGCCTGGTGAGCGGTCACCAACGCTCTGGAATTCTACGTTGGGTTTTTGGGGAGGGGCTATGGCACAAACGGAAACATGTTCGGACAGTTGAAACAAATTCGGACATGGTCTTGGACACCGCCGAGATGGCAAAGGCTGCATAGACCATCAAAGACCTCTCAGTGAAGTGGAAATAGGATGTCCTAAGATGTCCTAAGATCCTACGTCACTTTGGTTTTGGTTGTTTTCCTCTAGATGATCCAAAGAACAACTGAAATGGTTGCTTACCTACTTTGGACAGCTACCTCGCTGGCCCTAGTTAAAAAAAGAGTCCAGGAGTTTTGAAGAATGGTCAAAACTGATGTGTGTTGGACACAGTGTCCATATCCAGTCACACTCTGACATGAATACAGACATACAACAACACACACACACATACATGATATATACATATATAGATATAGATAGATAGATAGATATAGATAATATAGATATAGATAATATAGATATAGATGATATAGATATAGATATAGATATATAACACTTTATTGAATTAACTTGCTAGGCCACAGCATTCAGCTATCAGCCTGGAGAACAAACAATTGAATAATTCAATACATTGATGAATGAATAAATACATATACTGTATATATGATTGAATCTGAATATGTAAATCTAGAGACACATAGAAACTCTTAAAAGAGCTGTGTGGTGCCTGTGATGAGTCAACTCTTCCAGGAAAAGCCCAGCCCCGGTGCGCCAGGTGCTGTTGGCCAATTGGGCTCCCCCTGCCAGGATTTTGGCATCTCAGCAGACGTATGATGGGGGTTGGTGACCGGTTGGTGACCGGTTGGTGACCGGTTGGTGACCGGTTGGTGGTTGATGATTGATGTTGATGGTTGGTTCATAAGCTCGGGGTGGTGCCGGAAATGACCATGAAAGAACAGCTTGTTGTTGATTCCAAGTGTGGAGCCCCAACAGTTGTGTAGTGGCATGCGCTTGCTACCAGGAGGGGCAAAGGATTGACATCCATTGTCCATTGGTGTGCGCTCAACCACCAAACAGATGTCTACTGCTATCCTGAAACATCATGAGCTGTGTAGCCGAAGTCGATACACCAGATCAGACAAGGGGTTTGGAAATGAAGCAATCCTGGCAACGGTTCACCAAGACCAACTTACAAAAACAAAGGGTTGCTGATTTCTACTCTTTCTTTCTGCTGGAATTGGATAAGCATGATAAGCACTTTTGCATTGACGTAAAAAAAGACCAAGAAGACCTTGGTATATCTTGGTTAGGTACAGTGTACCTGTACGATATATAGATACATCCATGCGTGCACAATTGCACGCATATGCATATATTATATCATGCATTTATGTATATATATATATAATTCTATATTATATTTAACCAATTTTATACATCCAAATACACGCGTTTTTTGCTTTGACTGTTTTGGTTGGACATTCAGAGTGCTTTACAATATGGTCTCCAGAAATGATGGTGTCACAAAAGGAGTTGGCCAGTCGGTTTCCTGGGTGATAGAAGACCCACGGAGATGCTGACGGGTGATGGTTCCATTGGTTGATCGTGGTATCCACGGGTGATGCCCCGGAGCCCATGCTGCGAGTTTTGCCTCCCTGGGCCTGGTTGGTTGATAATGCTCAATAATTCTGGGCCCCTAGCGATTAATAGTTGGGAGAAGGAAGAGCTTGCTATCAACCAGACCTCCGGCCTTTTTCAGAGATAAAGAAAACAGTCCGTTCAAGAAATTTCAACAGCAATCGACGTCCATGGGCTGGTGGCAATGCCATACACCATCAGCGTGCACCCTCGAACAAAACTGCCGCAAGTTCAATCGAACAAGTGCCCTCCTCTAATCAAGGGATTTTATGAGTTCAAGGCCAACAAGTCACTGCAAAAGTTTTCTAGTTTGCTCATGCAGTGGTTGCTTGTTTTCTATGGTATAGATTGAGATAGGGAGAGGTGTAGAGAGGAAGAAAAAGACGGAGAAAGAGAGACTCTCAAATGGACATGAGGATATTCGAGAACACCCAAAAAATGGATGCCCCCCAACATAGTTAGGTGTTGTCAGTTGCATCAAAGGAGTACTGATATATATATATATATATATATATATACATGGCGTCCTTTGCGTAACAAAATCATCTCCACTGAGTGTCCCAGCAAAAAGCAGAATATTCTTTGTTGTTGGGTGATCACCTACTGATGCCTGGGTTACATTTGCTTTTCACGATTTCATTCTTCTAACTATGTCCATGCATTTGTTGTTTGATGTTTGCCTACTGAACTTGTATCTATTTATGTCTAATATATAAACTGCAAGGGTCAACGTACCCAATGAGTCTGAAACTTCAGTCCTTACCCAAGCCACCTAGGTCGACAATGTGAGTGACCTCTGGGTATACGTTTTCGTGGTGTATCGCTGCGTTGTGCCCTGGCTGCACGCAGAACTTTCCCTTTTCCAAGTATGCAAAAGCTGGAAGACGATTCAGCCGCTGTTTCGACTTAGGTGGGTTTTGCCATTCTGAACGTGGCTCCTTGGCCGAAACAAATCACGTTGCGAATGTCGGAATATCGGGACCCCAAGCATTTCTGCTGTTGAGATCACATGAGTACGGTTCCAGCCAGGCTTCCCGTCAGGGACCGCAAATGCGTTTTTTATTTGTGCTGCAGATACGTACCTGCAACTGCACATGCAACAGATATACGTGTATACATCGTGTCCACATCGAGTCGTACCCGCATGCAACACACAAAGTACTCAGTCGTTGGTCTCAACGTTGAGCAGAATTTATCAGCAGAGGGCCTTGATGTGTTCGCTTGAGACACAAGAGATGTACGTCACTGGCGAACAAGAGACACATGAATCTTGCTGAACTGATTGTCCAAGCACTACGATACCTAGACCTTCACCCAAGCCGCCATCACTGACCTGTGGAGCTGCAACGGTATTTCCACCTGCTTAGTCGAACTGTCATAGTTCCAAGAAAGCCTATCCACAGAGCCGTACACATGGAAGAGGCAATCAGTTGGACCAGGCCTGCATGTTTGGTGCACATAATCTGCACTGAGTTGAAATCAGTTCATGTCTTGGAGCACTTGCTTTTTCAGTCATCAACTTGACTATCTTCACTAATTATGCTTGACCATGTCTCGCCAGAATCTCGTAAACGCAAACCATGCAACAGGATGCCATGGGGATTTGAGAGCTTCGATTCCTGTCAACAAATGGTTCCTGGAAATTGAGTTTGCTAAGGACACCAAGTTGAAACACCTGTGGACAACTGTGAATGACATGTCCAGTTCTTGCAAAAGGTTGCTATCAAAGCACATCAAACTACATAGTTAAGAGTGAACAGTTCATTTTACCACCAGTACCTGAAAGTTTTGATGTCAAGAACAAAGAAATGAGCACTGTGTCCAAGAAGATCGATTGCCGTTTTGATCATTAGCGTCATGGGGTGACATTTTGAGGTTGGTAGACCCCAGTTGTTTGGGCCACTGTACCACCCCTGCTCGCTGGATTTTGGCTCAGGGCCAAAGTAGCCGCCCTCGGACCTGTGAATCATCATGATCAAGTTCGAATAAGGTCTATGTGGATTTCAAATCATTCACCAACTGACTTTGTCAGCTGAAGACTGCGATTTTAAGTGCATCTCTTGGCTTTGATGGAAATCGTAGCCCCCAAAAGATACAGATCATGGTGGTATCCACATCGTCGAAGTACTCCTGTCGTTGGTGATACCACTAGTTGGTGATTCTCCCATTGGTTGGTACGTGATAGCCTGTTGGTGATCACTGATGCCGCACCGCCTTAGTGTTGTTGCCTGCGGAATTTCATGGCTCCGAACAGGTGATCCCCTGATGCTTCGAAACTGTTGTTGCACAGCTGGTGATTCACTGGTTGATGATAGCCTTAGGCCCTCCTTAGGCCCTTGTAACTTGTCGTTCCCTGGTCACCTCTCCATGAGTCACCGACTGCGGGCGGGCCACGGAGCCATGGAAAGCCACGACACGCAGCTGCAGGTAACAAGAGTAGGTGCTGCTAACCACAGATGGCTATGGGATGCCATGGGATGCCATGGGATGCCATGGGATGCTATGGGATGCTATGGGATGCTATGGGTCATCACCAACCTCCTCCGAATTTCCGCTTTAGAGTGTATGAAGTTAGGTTTTCTATAAATCCATTTCAGTGCCCATCAAAAATAGGCTTGGTGACCCACAGGTTCACATTGTTTCACTGCTGCAGGCCGTGAATGATTACTGCAACCTTAAACCGCCTTAAACCACAAACCATTCGCATTATGAAGTAACTACCATACGGCCTGATGTGCAGCCAGCTGTGCTATGCAATCAATTTGAAGCTGGTACGTCCTGGTATGTGCAGCTGTTTGGTTTTCAGATTAACGACCTTTGCTTAGTTTCGAGATGTGAATGAGAAAGAGCTAGTGGTGATCCTGCTGGTTCACTACCCAGGCTGCATATTGGTTTGCAAGAGTCGTCATTCTTCTTCTCACAGCTACAGGATGCCCTTGCCTATGTTGAACTGAGGAATTGAGGTGATTATCTTGGGAACGTTCAGAAATGAAACGTCATAAAGTCATACCATGAAGTTTGCTGCAGTGTTTCCTAAAGATATGCACATGCCGATCAGTGGTTTGCTGTGTCTTTCTCCAGGTACTAGTTGATTTGATTATAGTTTTGAAATGTTTTTGTTTGTTTGCTTGCTTGTTTGTCCGTCTGTCTGTCTGTCTGTCTGCCCGCCCGCCCGCGGGCAGGGAAGATCATCCATCTAAAGATTAGGATGTTCTGTGGTATAGGTATGTACTCACATGCATGACATCCACATCGTGAACATTCTTGAACTGGGTATCGGTAATGTTTGCCAATCCAAGATTACAGAAAGACCTGTGCCGGTGTGTCTTTGCATGATACAAGGAGCATCCCGCCGAGCCACTCATGAATGGGGCCACCGGCAATCGTAAAGGTTTGCAGCCCCAACCATACTTTAAAAGAAACTTGTCGAGGATACCAAAAAAAGCACTATCAAGTTTGGAGGTACTTTACGATCCACGGCATTTTTTCCCTTTTGTGTTCTGACTATAGCATTATTAGCCGTCTCTTTCAGCTTGCTGAGGAACAGATTTTGGGCAAAGGCGCACATCTCGAAATTGAGATGACGACAAGCTTACGGAAAGGCCATCGCCAACCGAATGCACGCGACGCAGGGGAGAAACCGCACAGGAAGCCACGATCGCACAGGGAGCAACTGCTGATTTGGCTGCAAGGAGAAGAACTCTTTCGGCGAAGTTCTCCACTGGAGCAGAGTATCACCTATTGGATCTTCAGCATCTTGCCATGCCAACAGTTGGTGCTGATAGTCACCCATGCGTTGGAATCTCTTGCACAAGCTGACAAGCTGGTAGATAGTCAGGGTTGCGTTACTGATCATGTGGCATTCAGATGCATCTAGCATGTGTGAGCTATTACCCGAATCCTCTTCGTTTGTTTCGAGCCAACCATTTACCAAGCGTTATTAGCCACTGCTAACCACTATCGTTTGTTAGACCGTTAAAACATGTATGACCCATTTTTGATCAACATTACAAGTGACTGTTGACGAGAAGTGAATGAAGTAATCGTCAATCTCTTTGACCAATCTTGTTTGTTATTAGCTGTATTGTTAATCAACCAGCGACAAAGGGTCTTTTCCCAGCTAGCACCTTGACCACCTGAACCTTTCAGTTGGAGGTATCCTGCTGATATGTTCGTGCTTCACGATGTTACATGGATTGCTGTTTGGCGCCTTGACATGAAGCCCCGACAGATGGGAGGATGGGGACTACGCTGCCGAGGATTTATGGGGAATCAATCAAGAGTCCCCATCAGGTCCCCATTAGGTGGTTTGCTCTTTCTTGACCCTGTGCCAAACGATCATGTGTTTGTATGTTTGAAAATGTATGTTTTAGAGTATATATGTAAATATGTATAATTATATATTTTTTTAAATATGTATATATATATATTATGTATATGGAATATCTATATATCTGTTGGTTTGATCTGTGGATCTTTACTAAATCATTCATTGCTACGTTTCCACGACTTGGCTGCAAATCAAACTTGCAACCCAGCCCTGCATCTTTCACGGGAAGGTGAACAGAATTGGAGTCACACGAGGCTAGTACAGAATCCTAGATGCGTGGTGCCCCGACAAGCACCAGCAAATTTGTAGGCGTGTTAAGTGAATAACTCCCCTATGGACCGATGCGTGATGCAAATTTGTACCAGAACAAACTCGTTTGGTGGTAAGCAAACATCGCGTCAACCAAAACCAAGCATCGCTAGTCAATATGAAACATTACAGCCATTGTACCAACCATTGTCAACCACTAATTGACCATAGGCTATTGAACTTGACTATCACCTGGAAGAAACTTCAAGGCACCATCCCTGAGTGTTCCCCTTTCACCATTCAGAGCCACCTGGAGGATCATTGCCTTAGCCATTGTTGGCCACGACAAATCGTTCAATGACCAGTTTTACCGTTTGAATGGTAACCATGTAATGGTGAAAGTGGTGATATAAATAATAGTGGTTCTGAATCATTCATAACCATTTGTTCTCTTTTTGCTCAAAACTTTTGAGCGATCATGAATCATCGGCCATCATTGGCCAAATTTGTGCAACTCACAACCATCATTAACCTTTCATGAAGATTGTTCATAACAGTGATAAACCATCAATAGCCATCATTAAGCACGATGTATCACCACAAGCCAAACATATACACACGGGCTCTGAATCATTATTGACCACTACCAACCATTGCCAACCGTCATGAACCATTGCCAGCAATTGTTAACCAATTGGCAACTATGAACTATGATCACTTCCCATCATTGATAGCCATTATCATTGTCCTACCAAAACGAGCCATGATTAAACATGACTGAGCATGAGCCAGCCACCCAGGAATCAACCCGTGGATATGGGTCATTTCTACCAACAATGACAAAATGGATGGATGAACATCCCAACGCATGCTGTCGCTTCGTCATTTGTAAAATTTTCAGCAGGGGTACAGGGCATTAACACACAGCCACACTGTTACAAAACTATTGTTGTCAACCATCATTAGCCATCATCAATATCCATTGTTGATCATCAAGTCTCAAGATATCATCAATTATCCCTGTTTTCAACCATGAACCAAAAAGAAACCATCACTACCATCCATTATATTCACTCTTAAGTCTTAAGCATTCTAAATGCTCTGATTAACCATCTTGTCCCCTGTTTGACCATCGTTAGTAGCGCTTCTCCAACGCTTTCCCGTCACGGCGGCTCCCTGAGCGCGCCTTCACCAGGTGGTGCCACCTGTGTTCCCAGCGCACCGCCCGGGCCTCGCCTTCGAGGGAGCGATGCCGTGACGGTGTGACCGCGCTTGCGCTGCGCGGGAGCTGCGCTGGGCTCGAAAAGCGTGCGCCTTTCGTTCGTTCGTCGTGGGACGAATGGATCAGCGGTGCCAACGAAAACTGGTTGAATGGTGGCTGTTCATCGTAGATATGAATGGTTTATGGATGTTGATGGATGTTTATGGATATGGTCAGCGTTCGTTATACCGTGTAATCAGCGGTCAGTTGTTAGCTATTGATTGCAGCTGTAGTTGATGATTGTACTTGAACCTATGAGCTTTGTATGTAGGCGTAAATTCGTAAACCATTTATGTAGCTATGGCTGTTCACCCATAGGTAAGTTGGTGGTGAACTAATGGTAAAAAAGATTGTGCGCCATGTTTCGGGGTATATCTCGTTGAACCAGTGCTGGATTCCCCCAAACCAAATACACATGCGTTGATCTTTGACATCCAAGCCGTGAGAAAGTGGGACGCGTTGCTTTGCAAAATCGATCACGTTGCGGTAGCATGCGGTAGCTGTATGCACTTTGCATTTCACGGGTTACTTTGAACGCAGCGTGCTGCGGTTTGCTTTCAAGACCTTTTTTGCTTGGATCAAAGTTATACAATTAATTGTTATACAGTAAGTTATACATGTTAATTGGATATTTGGTTATTTTTCAATTGAAGCATCTCCAAGCAGAAGTATTGTATCATTTCCTCTCCCTCAAGATGTTCACCGGAGTGCCCGGCTATCTTCACCTACACAGAATTTAGACATCAAATTAGCGGAATCAAATCAAAGTTGCAAAACCCTTTGATGGCTTCTCAGTCCTTTGCCGTACATATTTCATGTGCAACTCTGCTGTAGCTCATGTAGATTTGTCGCTGATCAAACAGATGCTTTCCTGTGAAAAGTGGTCACAAAGTTCGATGGTTTCTAGACGGTACCCCGACCATGATTCTCCCATGATCTTCCAAATGCATTTGCGGCACCTTTGTTTCCACTGAATCCCATTCTGTTGGAAGGCATGACTCGCTTGATAGTACAACTAGATCTATACCTGGGAGTCGCGCAAAAGGTCCTTGTAAGGAGTTTAGCTTTCGATGGCCTGTCATGTCATGAATCTACGGTTGACGAAAGTTTTTTTGAATTCGTCATTTTTTTGTGAAATTTTTGGCAAAAATTAATCGTGTGACATATTAATTAAATATGTTGAGCGGGACAGACTTCTTCTGGGAAGATACATCCAAGGCAATGCAAGCCCTGATGGATTCCCAAGGTTTCGAAAGAAACACAAAAATTTGGCGAAGCTTCCCAAAGGGCGAGGCTAAAGCAATCATAGCAAAGCGCACCTTCTAATTATAAGCCAGTGTCATGGCATTTGGGTGTTTCAAATCTATTTGAGAGTTTCAAATTTTGACATTTAACACCATTTTATCTTCACATGAAAATGGAAAACACTGACATTTAACATATGTTGTCTTCACATGAATCAAGCATATGTATGTGTATACCATGTATGATCATAATCTACATAGATCAACAAATTTATTTTAACTAGAAGACGGCTCATATGATTTATATGACTGGAAGTTCCTCGACTCATTTGACCACAGCCTCACCGGTGACATCCTGCTGGGCTCATATGACATCATATGACCACAGCCTCACCAATGACTCACTCACATGACTCAGATGGAAACCTCATATGACTCATATGATAGCCTCAGTAATGATTCACATGACTTGACTCATATGACCGCAGCATATCAATCATATGAGTCTTCCAAAGATCTAGCAGTAACTATGTTGATCTATTTAGATAATATATGTTATATATGTGTACATATACATATACATATACATATACATATACATATACATATACATATACATATACTTGCCCATGCTGTCCATTTTGTCAGTTTTAACTTGAAGATATGGTGTTAAACATCAAAGTTTGAAACTACCATGTAGATTTGAAATACCCAAATGCCATGACACTGGCTTTTATGCGAAAACTGAAAACTGCTCGGGGAGATTCTGAGATGGACGATAGATCAGATGTGTGAAGAAAAGGTGAGTAGAGGCAAAAACATTGTCGAATTATAGTCTGACTGCCGAGCTAACACAGTGTTTCCCGTGGCTTACATACTTACTTCTAGCTTGCATAATTAACAATACAAGATTTAATCCCGCGAAAGTTAACCATGGAGACCGCGAAAGATTCCCAGAACAAAAAAGATGGCGAAGATGACCATTTGCGTATCAAAACATTTTGATCAACATCCACCTTTAGTGTTGCGTTTGGGGAGGGGTGCTTGAAACGAGAACTCTTGCTTCGCAGCTGGGCACAATGACAGAGTTTGCCGTTTTCCACAATTTTTGGTTGCTGTGAATGCTGAACATCTTCCGGCCCTGTTCGAGGTTAACGCCGTTTTCATTCAGCAAACAATGAAAGTTGCACAAGCTGATCAAGAACTGATTATCAAGCAACGGATCAGCAGCTCGGCAGATGCTCACCGTGTTTCTGCGTCGGCTGAGCCAACATCGCTTTGGCCAGGTGTAATGATAGCCATCTGGTTTCTCAGCATCACGGTTCCCGCCTTGGTACATGATTAGCCATGATCAACCTATGATTTGCCTATGGTTTGAATATTAACAAATGATTAGCATATGATTAGCAGCATATAGCAGCATAGTATCGCATCATGTAAGCAAATTTTATGAGTGAGAGTATCTCATTCAGAGGCAGGACAGTGTCTTCGCACTTGCACAAATATTGCAAGGACTCGTGGTTGATCATATCATCACTCCAAACATGAAGATCTCGTCAATGATTCCCGAATTTGATGTGCTTGCCAAGCCATTGAATCAGATTGGATTTGAACAATTGCCAATTGTTTTTCTGATTTCGATTCGACAATTGCTTATTGTAGTACGTGATATCATGTCATATCAGATTTTGTTTGATAAGAAGTATACTTCCTGATTCAATCCCAAGAATCGGGGAACATGACAATCACAGGAAGCACCACTGTCTCACTTTTTGGTCGATGTTCCAGTTGAAGAATGAGCGGATGATCACAAAAACATACAAAAACTACCGATGGCCATGGACAATCTCCACGTGAATCCTGGATGGTACCCCGAAGTGGGTTCAGTGGGAATGTTTGCTGACAACGATTTGGTGTTCGTAGAGGTCAACCGGAACTCCAACCCCCAAGGCCCAAGATGGAGGTTTACTTCCCAACCGGCGAAACGAATCCCAGCATAGAAATTGCACCAACCGTTGGGGTACTGGGCGCAGCTTCCCCAGCTTTCGCACTCAGAAGCTGAATCGGCATACGCCGCCAAGATGCGCGACTCGGCGTGGCGCCGTTGTTTCAGGAGTGCCGTTGCAACGTGTACGGTACAACGAAATGCAACGGTTGTGAATGATTGGGCTCCCACCAAGGGCAGAACCCTTAAGATTTCTTTGTTGTTTCATTGTGTTTGGCAGGTGACTGTGGTGATTAATTCATTGGACTGACCAAGCGGTGGGATCCACGGGTTCAGCAGTTTGGCGATTGATTTGGTTCGCATGGCTCAGCCGTTGGTTAAGCCTGTCACGACGCACAAGTGGAATCTGTCACAAACATGGCGTCCTCAAGCGGGCCTTCAAAACTTGGATCTTCTCCAAACGGAACAATATGGGTGTTGTACTGGCAAGTTGTCATATTGTGTTGTGCCCATGCTAGCCCCCAATTTTTGGAAGAAAAAACATCACCCAGTAGAATGGCAGCTTGTAGCAGCAGTCCTGAGGAGAGCAAATGGTTTCAGGTTGGGGCATAAGGACGATTCAGCTCTACAATAGACCCAGAATTTTAGGAGTCCCATTGGGGTTAAGGTGGTGGGTGTTTTACTGCCGGCAGCACCATCACGAGAAGATGTCTACCACATAACATATTGCATCATACATATTATTGTATGTTTGAGATTTTGCTGAATGATTTTGAAGACTCCTTTGTGACATGATCATCGTGGTAATGCCGATCATCATGAACATATATATATATATAATGGCTTTGATGACTTTATATTGCATTGTTGTGCAGAAAACCACTTTGTTGGCGAGCTTTCTTTGTTCCCTGATCGGTTGCTCCAGTGTATTAATCGCTTCCTACTATTACTAAACCCCCCCAATTATAAAAAACCTCCTTGGGGGTCCACTTCTGGATTTTTTTGGTTTTGGTCAATTGTATTTTTAATTGTGGCAATTGAAAACTTAAAAGGAAACAACATGCCCCAAGCAACGTTTTTACCCCCTATTATTAAAAACCCCTTGGCCTAGGGGGGTTTAGTATTAGGGTCCCCTTCGTGCGGCTGGTTTTTATTATTAGGATTTTAAGTGTAATATTAGGGTCCCCTTCGTGCAGTTGGTTTTTGCAATTTTTGAATAAGTTTTAATAAAGAATTTAAAAAGGCAAATATTCAACGCTCAAATGGTTTTTATTATTAGGGTTTTAAATTTAATATTAGGGTCCCCTTCGTGCAGTTGGTTTTTGCAATTTTTGAATAAGTTTTAATAAAGAATTTAAAAAAGCAAATATTCAACGCTCAAATGGTTTTTATTATTAGGGTTTTAAATTTAATATTAGGGTCCCCTTCGTGCAGTTGGTTTTTGCAATTTTTGAATAAGTTTTAATAAAGAATTTAAAAAGGCAAATATTCAACGCTCAAATGGTTTTTATTATTAGGGTGCTAAATTTAATATTAGGGTCCCCTTCGTGCAGTTGGTTTTTGCAATTTTTGAATAAGTTTTAATAAAGAATTTAAAAAGGCAAATATTCAACGCTCAAATGGTTTTTATTATTAGGGTGCTAAATTTAATATTAGGGTCCCCTTCGTGCAGTTGGTTTTTGCAATTTTTGAATAAGTTTTAATAAAGAATTTAAAAAGGCAAATATTCAACGCTCAAATGGTTTTTATTATTAGGGTGCTAAATTTAATATTAGGGTCCTCTAATATTAAATCCCCCCCTAATACAAAAAACCCCTTGGGGTGCTTAGTATTTGGGGAGGGGGGGGGGGGCCCGTTTAGTAATAGGGGGAAAAGATTACCTGATCACCTGATCTGTTTGGGGGATAGTCCTTTGGAAACTAGTGACATGCCGTGGCCATCAGTGAAGTGGCAGAGGATCGCATAGATTTCTTCTGCTTTATGCCACGGTGTTTTTTGACGTGCCGTTCGTGTCAAGCGTGCCACATTGTCCAGACCATTCGAATAAGTGCATGTTAGATTGACCATCTGCCAAAAGCTATTGGCGGCCTACCATCAGCCATGACTGACCATCAGCCAATGATCGTCGCGGTCAATGGCTACTCATTGCCTCATTGCAGGAAAAAAAGTGACTTTGAGTTTTGTCCTAAATCCGTCTCTTCCCTGCCAGGCACGAGGCCTCCGTACATAGTCTCAAAATTTCAGATTTCACATTCCCAAATCTTGCGTTCCAGCTATCTTGGAGATTCCTGGCTGCCCTGGTGGCAACTTACTGTACCCAGGTGTGCTTACCATACGGGTGTCTCCCGGTTTCTCCGCTGTGGCTTCCACACAACTCCCCGTGGCATGACTCGAGGTGAATTCTTCGACACTTTGGACACCAACCGGACAGGTTATTTGACTTGGAAGGCAGCTTGACGCAAACAGCACCAAGCATCAGCCTATCTGGTGCCAGTGACTTGATCTCCTTTGTGATAAGATGAGATTATTGAGGCACCAACCAGTGTTCGATGGGATTGATGAAGCCGGTCGTTTAATTGTGCTTATTCCCGATGCCACCATTCCAGCAGAAAGTTATTAAGCCTGACAAGCGAGTGAACTCTATGGTTGGTCTTGCATGTTTGGAGGGTTGGATTGGGGAACTGGGGCCAAGAGTATCCGCCGATTTTTTCCAAAAAAGACACACGCATTTTCGGGTTTTGGAAGTGTTGGTTTGGAGGGTACCTCCTGCTTGGAAACATCTACCGTTGCCCACAGTTTCGGTTGGTAAAGGTGGCATGACATGGCATGACCCATGACGCTGAACAAAGTCTTGCCACCTGCGATCAAGAGAACTTTCAACAAGTCTGAGTATGTTTCAAGCTTTGAGTGATTTTCATCCTGTGTCACCATTCGCAACATCTTCACGTTTGAACAAGAGCATATTTTGTCCGGCGCCACAAAGACTACGGCTGTGTGCCAAGGGCCAATCTGCCGAGTCCAGTTTATGCCCTCCATGCGACATGTTCCCTGAATCTCGACCTTCCTGAAGTATCTTACATATTATCAAGTGTAACAGACATGTTTGCAAGAAACTTGCCTAAATTCTACACAGTTGTTCATTGTTCCATGGCCCTGAACCAACGGATATCCCAGGAACCCATGAATATTTGTGTCAAGAATTGAAAGAAATTGTTGGAGCAATCCTATGCCTTCTTGGCCTCCTCATTGTGCTGTTACGGGTGAAGAATTTGACCTGGTCGAGTGTGGAGATTCCTCAAATTGTTTGGTCATCGTTGACAATGGTTGATAATAGTCAGGGGTAACGGTTGTTGAATGGCAGTGCTAAAAAGTGCTTGCCGCTTGCCTATATATTTAAGGACTAGGAATTAGGAACATTCATTCAGATAATGGTCAACGACTGGTGGCAATCACGTGTAAGTGCCTTATGATTACAGTTAATCAAATTCATCATACTTAATTACAAACAATGTTAAGTATCATAGTCATCCTTGACCATTAGAGTTGCATGTGTTAATGATGTTTTTATCCATTCCTATGGTTCCCTACGATCGGCTGGGCACGGCCGAGCCGAGCCGTCCACCGCCGGGTCCCATGGGTCCCCAGGACTTCAATAACGCCCTGCAGAAGCCCGAGCTTCGGAGTTGGATGGCCACCTTGGACCTGGAAACTTATGACGCTCGGCTGGTTGGTGGAGGTGCTGGCCCTAGGAGGTGCCCTAGGAGTTGCCCTAGGACGGGTGCTCCAAGGCTCGACATGAAGAATGTGCTGCGACTGTGAGGTGCTGACATACGCAGCGGAAGCCAAGTGGTACAGGGGAACCAAGGTGGCAAATCACATATCAATACATATCATCTATCCATCCGGGAATTGTTCTGAGTGGCGATGTTGAAGAAAGTAGTCCCTCTCCTCTATTCACAACCCCCCCAAATCTAGAAGAAGACGCCCATGTTTGTTTCTTGTCTTTGTTGTTTTGTGTTCTTCATTGTGACAAGTGACAACCAATTAGTGAATCAACCATAATCAACCTATATACACAAGTCCGTTTTCATCCCCTATTGATACAAATACATGGCTGGGGGTCATGAGCATCTGAAACCAACAATGGGTAGCTAAACATCCCAGACTGTTTTTGTAGTATTTGGATGTTCACAAGAGATGCAGGGTTTTGACCTGGCCACATCACATCAGCACGGGTCTTTTCACTCATGGCCTCGTGTTGTTCTTTCTTGTCCAGCGATTAATAGGGGAACCCCCGATGTAACAAGTTTTCACAAGATGTTAGATGCTGATGCTGATGCTTCTTAATTGTAAAGGAATTTTAAAAGTTTTAAAGGGGAAGAAAAAATCTACACACTTTTCTTCCAGAGGATTTTTAGTGCATTATTCGCCTGATGCCAAACATATAGGGGGCCACGTTGGGGTAGAGGACGCACTGTTCGCAAGACCAACTTGTGTCACACCTACCATGAATGCAAGCATTAGTACCTCGGGCTTGAGGCAGGCACTTGTAGAACACACAAGAATATCCTCCAAATCTTGGGCTGTCACCAGAAATCTAAAGTATATAATCTGCGTGAAACATATCAGACCCATGCACGTGGTTGTGTCTGGCACATCCAACATGACGTGCTGGAAGCCACCAGCAGTTCTACCTGCATTTTTTTTGTCGAGGTTCTGTGGCGATTGGGGTAAGATCTTGATCCGAACCATTTCCAACGCGGTACCATTGTTCCTGTGAAAACGCTCCAACTTGTAGCTGGTAAAGGACCCTTCTCATCGGTACCCCCACGGTGGTCAACCGATGAACAGCCAGGATTTGGTGAACCTCTTCCACTTGATCGATGATGGTACCCTGCTGCATCATGTTGCTGTCATGTCGGTGATGAGAACATCGAATACTGCAAGAGATGCGCGTGGGATATATGAAATCTAGATATTTCTTTGTTGATGTGGATGGAAGACACTCAAGACCTCCGTAAAGAGTCTTGGGATATCTCGGAATACGACTGTTCACCATTGACCATTTGTTTTTTGAAGGTTGATTATGGTAAGTCACTGGCCAGTTCGTCCCCCCTTCTACGTCTTTTGGTCTTGTGTCGATGACCTTAGCAAGCTTCCAGGAGATGGCGGGTCCATACGTCAGCAATTTGTAGCACAGGTAGCATGGACCTGCCATGGTTTGTGATGCCTTGTGACCCCAGGATTTTGTCGTATGACCCATCATTTCTTCTGACATATAATCCAGCATCTTCCCAGAAGATCTTCCCTAACATTCCCTAACATGTATTTGGCATGCTCTGTGGTACCTTGTTCGTGCATTATTTGCAAAGTCCAGTGCACAAAACAGTCGGCGAACGCCTGGGGGAAGCTCGGCAAGCTACACGCAACACAGCTGAAGAAAGCCTGGAGAAGACAGGGCTGAGGAGTATGCGAGGAAGAGGAGAAGGAATGGATCCTGACATAGAAACCAGAAACTCTAACTTGCGAGGTTGGGCAAGACGCCTAAGATTTGTTTTTCTGGTTCGCAACTACCCCTTGGCTCCTGTGTTTAGCGGATGGCATGCGTACAGTAAGACTTTTCAATGGGAAGCAGACTTTTTAGCAGTGATAAGGGATGGCGTGTGATTTGTTCACAGCTTACTGTGAAGTAACGACCCATGACCCTTCTTGATGAGCATGGGGCAACCCGCTGTTTCCCCTTGGTTTCGTTGCAAGGGATAACACCCCATGTGTCGTGACCAAAGCAGCTGCCATCGCGTTGAGGCGATGGACAAATCACGGTGGCCGAGTTTTTAGAGGGCGCCATCCGACTCAGAGGCCTTGCGAAGAGTGTTGACTTGGCTCAGGTGCGATGCTTGCCCGCCAGGAAGCCCTGCGATGGTAAACTGCTGATGTTGGTGGTTGTCGTGGTGGTTGTGGTGGTTGTGGTTGTGGTGGTTGTGGTTGTGGTTGTGGTGGTTGTTGGTGCTATTGTTGGATGGTTTGCTTTACAATAGTTCTACGCAAAAACTGTTTTTGTCTTGTCTACCTGCGTAGAACACTGGGAATAGATACTGAACAATCAGGAGAAAGAACCCACAACAGGCTTTGTCATTTGTTGATGTTTTAATTTGTTTCGGGAAACAGTAAGGTGCCAATGGGAATTGTGCTGGGCATTTTCGGCACTGGGAAACAAAAATGACAGTCTATCAAAGATGCAGTGCTCCAGGATACTTCAGCTGCAACTGCTGCTTTCCAACCCAATTTAGACTTGGTACTTCCATGACGTCCTTGCTAGCACAGTCTTCATTATTAATATGAAAATTCCTCGAAATCGGGCCTTAGACCTTGTCCGATCAGTCCCTCAGTCCCCTACCTAAACTAGAAATGGTTCGGTAAAAGTTTGGTGATGGCAATTCTTCAAAGACTGCAGTTCAAAAGTTGGCCAGGTTAAGTATGCCACTATATAACCTGGTGTTTGTGTGTGTGACTCGAAATACTGGTATCCCTTTCTCCCGAGTCATGTCCCACATAGTATCCCTTCGCCCAGGAACAACCCATTGCATCCTCTTGCATTAAACATTGTGTTAGTCTTGGTGAGAGTGAAGTGGTGTCCGGTTCTCAAACAGTTCCGAGTTGTAGTGGTTGATGTTTTCAGATCGGCTTGTTCCAGAGTTGTTTTTTGCCTAGATCTCCCTTGTATGACAATTTTGGGAATGAAAAACGAAATGTTTATGATCTATGCCAACACTATGGTACCTTGGATTAGTAAAGAATCTATTCAAACCAGTCTTGGCAGTTACTTATTTCAACCACGCAGTATTTTCGGCGGCGATCAGGGCCCGTATCTCATCGAAAAAAGGGTCAGCCGTTGCACCATCGAACCCTCAGTTGATGTCAATTGTTGCGAAAGGTTTCTGCTGTTTCCTTTGCACGATTATCTCAATCTATATTACATGATTGACCATCAGCAATTCCAGCGACAGCAAATTTTAAACTATGGAATTTACTATTTGTTCAACAGCAATATTCCTTTGTTAAACAGCATGTTCAAGTTTGAAACAGCCAGCAGATTTGTCCATTCGCAAAGTCAGCATCCACTCTCAGCAGGTGCTCAGCACCACAAGGCGCTTGGATGCGAAGTTGGAGGTGCCACGGACATGCCGGTGAACCACCAAGGTGGCTATCCACAGTGCCTGTGAAACAATGATGTATACATATAATCATATAATCATATAATTAATATATATATTCATATTTATGTTTAGATAGTTAGATAGCTAGTTAGATAGATAGACAGACAGACATGCATATAATGCATTACAAGGCTATATGATGCCATGTGGTTAAACATATATACATGATTCGTGATTCGTGAACATATATTCGTATTTATTATATATATATATATTATATATACATATCTATATTTATCTATATTAATTTAGTTATATAGTTAGCTTTATGCACATATGTGCACCTACAGATCTATATGTGCATTTTGAATAGGTACAGATATACATATATTGGTAGTGTTGTTGCTTTTAGTGTGGAATCCCAAATGTTGAGGCGCTCCATTGATAAACATGCGGCTTTGGAATGGCACTACCCGACATAGCATGGAACGGCGTGATAGGGTATGTGATGCGATAGTGTCCAATGTTGTGAGACTGGGACAGCCCAGCTAGAATTGGGGTAGGCAGACGTGATCGCGTCTAGAAATGGGCCTGTCTACAACGGGCATCACTAAATCCAGCAATGATGACCGCTGGTAACACACATGCCACGGTCGGTGTATTCGGAATATTCTCTAATGATTAACGTGTTTTCATCAACATACATATTGTGTTCAAAAAGCCAAAGGTCATGTTCAATGTTTTTCACACAATGTGATGTTTGTTTTTACAACAGGTGACTTGTTGTAGCAAAGAAAGATCTCAAAGTGCATGCTCAGGCAGGACGTCAAGACTTGTTTTTGTTGGCAAGCAAGGATTTTTGAGGAGCTTCACTATGTGACTGCCACTTTGTGGGGGCCCCACTGGAGACAGACTTGTGATTTTTTTGTTTTAGAACTCTGATTTTCAGTCTTTGAAGCATTATTGAACAAGTGGAGGTTTCTCAAAATAGGGGACCCCAAAAATGGCCTTACTGTAAATGATGAATATACCATGATTTGGGAGTACCTCTGGTGAGAACCCCCGAAGTGACCTGGCTCCACGAGACTTTGTCTTCTGTGCAAAGCTGGTTTGCATTTGTTTGCATTGTGCATTACTATTGGTTATTATCCCCCGTTGGTTGATTGGTTAATATTGACCCATAGCCGCATGGCTTCTTCCATCGCTTCTGGTTGGGGTACCGGGTACCCGCTGCTTCCATTGGATGGCTGTGTCGGAAGCAGGCAGTCTGCATGGCCTTGAAGCAGATGACAAAGAGCAACACGTTGGATAACTTCCGGGCCATGGTTGCCTGGCAGCAGCCCTGGGGTGTTGGAGGTCAACCTTCAGGGAAGACACGGTGCCTTTAACGAGATGACAACTGGTCAAAGTGACATTGGTACCAATTGGACCAAATTTGGGATGATTGATAAACTAACGTGATCAGGTTGGATGGCGTGCGAGGCAAAGTCACCAAATTCTCGGCAGTATCCTGTCCAGCTTCAATTGGGGTTCCTGCGATTTTTTGTCTCAAGTTCTGGCTCAGGGGATGAATTTTGTACACCAAATTACGCAGAGATCCCAAATGTGCAATGTACTGTAGTCTGGAAAGCACAATATGTAGTTCTTGAAGACGTGCTGATATCTTCCATGTATAAATACATAGCATTACATAGCTGCATGTTAATACATCTTCAAGTAATTACAAGTGTGAGCACACACACACACCTTCTATGACCTTTTCTTTAGACATACGCATGAATGCATGACAGGTATGTTCCAGTGCACTCCGGTACATGATCCAGTTGAATCTGCTTGCAGGATACCTAAGTTCTGCAAAAAGCATCGACGAGATCTTACAGACTGCTAATCGAGGATGTATGGCTCAAGCCAGCATTGACGAGATCTTACAGTCTGCTAATCCCGGATGTATGGCTTCTACAATTGCTGGTTTATTTAAGTCTATTTGGCGATGGTCCCAGCTTTTGCTACTTACCATCCCCTTTTAATGATGAACCATCATCAAACCTTATAGATATTCCCCCAACATGGCATCGGTTGATTCATGATGGGAAGCCAGCGCTGGCTTTGGAAGTTCTAAGCTAAGTGAAGGAATGTAGTGTTCAGATGCGATTTGTTCGAGAACTCTATTTTTTATATATATATATATATATATGAGCATGTAGAGAAAGTGGTGAACATCTAAGATGACCTGGCAGGTTATCGTGCATTTTCTGGTCGTTAGGCACTGATAATTTGGTTTGTTGGCGATCTTCTCGTTTCCACTGGGATTTGGTAAAAGTCCCTGAAGTTGCATCATGAACCCTGAACCTCTCAATAGCAGCTGTTTGCTGCGGATTTTGGCTTCCTAATTTCAACCCTGAAATTTGGCCGACTGGAAATGACCACAACGGCCGGTCCCAGCTGCATTTGGAACATGCCTATATGGAAACTTAAGCCGCATGTTCATTGATTGGGTGGGTGCCAAATGCAAATAATTGCAAAGATGTGTTGACACGTACATACATCATATGTGTATATACGAGGTATACGGTATATACATATATATATATATGCATATCAACACATATGTTCTTATGCGTAGCTACAATGTAATGTATGCAACTTAATTTACTGTAATGTGAAAATGATCAATGCAATCAAACACATTATCTTGACATTTAATGTCATGTAAAAGTGTACAGAATAGTTTGAACGTAAGAGTACTGCATCCCATTATATCCCTACATACATGCATACTGACATGTTTACATCTACTCATATCTAACTCTATAGGAATATAGATACATATTTAGATTATTGCATTGTACATTAACATATACATAATACATACATGATTACTACATATGATATAGTGTACATTCTTCCTGCCAAAACAGCAAATAGTTTTGTGTATATATGGGTGTTTCTCAAAATAGGGAACCCCCCCAAATCATCCAATAGTAATCATTTCTAATAATAAGCCAACCATTTTGGGTGTCTCAAATTTTCAGAAGTCATCAGATGTAGTTGGTATATCATCCCCTATTATCAGTAATTACTGGTTATGACTACTGGTCTTTAATGTTGCTTACTCCTACTGCTGATCAATACTGGTTATTCATAACCAATATAGACTCTATAATAGTTACTAGTGTTGGTTGTATCCAACTTCAATAGTGGCGAACCCTTTCCGAGCCGACGCTTTCAGGCCTTCGACAAGCAAACCAAGCAGGTCACACGCCGCTTAAGCTTCAGCAAGAGGCACGGCTGACCGTTTATATGCGATGGGATGGCACGTTTGCCAACTATATGTGACCGTTTTATTTTCCCCAGTGGTTATTCACAAATGGTGTGGTTAACATGTTTTAAATGGGTTGAAACCACCAACCAGATATGAGATGTTCGGTTTGAATGTTGGCATAGAATCCCTATAGTTCTGAATGCTTATCTCATTTTTTGTATTCATACCATATTAAGTTACTATACAAATGATCTATATAATTGTATTTATGTATTCTTTTGTTCATGTGTATAAATGCATTTCCACACGCACACAAAACATTTACACTGGCACATCGTGCAACAAAGACCGGCCTTTCAGCACGGGGCTTTCAATTTTTGTCAATGTCGTGGTTTTGAGGCCTGCTCTTATGACATGGTAGATCGTCCGGGGCCATCAAAAAGCAATACATTTGCAACCTTAAATTTCAGGGCACTGATCTAGAGAATTATCATGTACAAAAATCTGTAGGGTTCAGCCAAAATGCCTTTTCTTGCGGTTGGTGAGGTTTGCAGGTTGTGGGTGCTGGAAACCCACAACCAATATCGCCACTAGAGTCCACCAGGTTACGTCAAGCAGATGTGCAGTCTTCCATCAACATGGAACCGAATACTTTGACATCTTCACTGTTGGTCACGCAATTGATGTCTGTCCCCACCCAATAATTCTACCTTTTGAGCACAGGCAAACCGCCATTGGTGGGCCAATTTTAGACGAACCAATGCTCGGTCTCGCAGCCAACAGAAGGCCAACGAACCTTGTTTCATGGAGCTCAGCCTTGGGAAGTGCCACAAGAAACATCTTTCGTGAAGCGGTTTCGGTTGTAATTTGTGAAGCCCAGGATGTACCGCCAAGACGCTTCACCAAGTGAAGAAAAATCCCACGTTGCGTTTGTTTTTGGTCCAACATGAACCACATCGGTGCAGGGAAGAAGAAGAGGATGAAGCTGCGAGCCGTTCACAGGGTCTCCAACTGGTGAATCTCTTCAGGCACAGCTGGTCCCGCGGGTGGGTTGAGGACGTCTCCAGGTCCTTGTGCATGCGCCGTGGATTTGAGCTGCAAAGATCTGGAACACCCTGAACACTTGATGCCACTGGATGCCACTTGAAGCCACTTCTATGGATTTGTAGATCAATCAGAAAGCAAATCTGCATCATCGGCTTGTCCAGTTACATGCCGAATTCGCGGCAATTCGTCCTGTTGCCCGCGTGTGATCCATAGGACTGGCCATCCATGGGCGCGCCACAGGAAACCAGACCGCAAGCAGACGGTGAAGCTCAAGACTTCAGCCAAATCAAGCGCCAGGTCGCTGAGCGAGCGCTGAGTGGTGACAGTTGGCTGTCAAGGCTTTAAGCAACAATGATGGGGGATAATAACATAAAATAGACTATGATAACCAACATAACTGTAGGGAAAACAATTAATGGTTACTCGTAATGATCAGTTTTGATGGTTTTTGGGGGGTATCCCACACTGGGATATTGTTCGTGTTCCGCCAGTGTGTTTGCTTGTGTTGAAAAATGTGGATTATCAAACACCATGAACCATTGTTCAGCATGAACCACTCTGACTGACTATCCACTAACCAGTGGAATAAACATCAAACAAGTAGATACAGGTAAATTGCAAACAGATCGTGGTAAGATGAGCTGCGTTTATGGGGCTGACACTCAGAAAAGCTGCTGGAGAAAGCAGTTGTGTGTTTGTCTCTTTGATCTCAGGCTGCGGTTGCTTACAAGTAATTGAGCTCAGCTATCACCTTGAATTATGATGCTATGCCTTCGACAATGTCTTGGTTTCAGCCTTGGTGGGGACCATGGCTCATTGATTTCTTTGAACCATGTTTTA
Organism: Symbiodinium kawagutii; assembly: GCA_009767595.1. Taxonomy (NCBI): domain Eukaryota; class Dinophyceae; order Suessiales; family Symbiodiniaceae; genus Symbiodinium; species Symbiodinium kawagutii. The sequence continues at coordinate 392,165 of VSDK01007895.1, read as the reverse complement.
AATTCTGTGTCTATCTGGTTTGTGGTGGTCCAAAACTTGTGACTTTTTCGCTCTCTCAAACAGAAGCCTTTCCAAATTTAGGTTGGAAGGTCGTCAAGGTTTCTTGTCAGTCGGTGGGAGCGCGCTTCCAAGAGTTCTGGTCCAGAATTACAGCGGATTGCTTACGTGGAGGATACACGCAAACAGGAGGAATTTCGCACTGCTAAGAAGCCCCGAAGGAACCACTACAGTAAAAAAAAAGCATCGGTATGGTTTAGCGCCGTTTTCCATCAACGTGCTATTGTTTCGCAGCCTTTTGGTCAAACCGTCTTGTGTACAAGGTAGCATAAACGTCATTGTGGCCCCACCCCACCCTAACCCAAATGCCAACCAGAATTAGCTTGGAAAATGGTTGACGTCAAAGTCGTGCCTTGACCCTAAAACGCAGACAAACTGTTACTTGGAAATGGGTCAGTCTTTGACAGCCAATTTCGGGTGAGCATGGTGTTTTGCCGGTTTGTCGTGTTGCAGTTGGGTCAAGGCTGTCAAGGAATGTAGCGTTCAGATTGGTTTTCATCACTAGTCTGGATGTTGATATGAGTTGTTGTTGTTGTTGTTGTTGTTGTTGTTGTTGTTGTTGTTGTTGTTGTTGTTGTTGCTGTTGCTGTTGCTGTTGTTGTTGCTGCTGCTGCCGCTCAGATAGAATCAGAGAGCAAAGCCATCAAGGAATCCACCTTCTGAATCACTAGCGTTTCATTGGTGTGTGTTTTTTTTGCGTTTGAAAGTGCTGAACTAGCGCAAATTTCGCGTCAGCGTTCCATTGGGAATTTGGAAAAGGAACGGCTTAGGCATGACTTCTTGGAAACAGCGTTTACATTTGGTGAAACGGTTCCTGTGAGAGCTAGGCATGACTTCGGAGTGACTGTTGTTTACCTCAAGTGGCTACCATGCAAGGTGATTTGCGAAGTGAAAGATGCTCATCCAACTGGTAAGGATATTTGGAGAATCAATGACCGAAACAGCAAGCCGGACCATATGATGTTTGGATTTGTTTGGAAACATCAATTTTGATGTGTCGGAACAAGCATTTTCCTAAGTTGTTCCGCCTGTTTTTAGTGGGCAAAATATTTGCGAGAGCAACTGGCCAAGGGTACATTCCAGCCCCGCAGGCCGCTGGGTAGCCCTGTTGATTTTCATCCGCTGCGCATGAAATCCTTGCGCAATCACTTCAGGGTTATCCATTCGATCTCAAGCAGTGACTATTGGAAGTTTCCGAGGCTTATTGACATCGATCGCCTGTATGATTCAAGATTCTTCGAGCATTCCCTCTCAATGATCTAGCATGGACATGGAACAAGCTGGCCTTCTCCTATGTCTTGTGGCCATGAAAGATAGTGGTTTGAGATCCGTGGGATCGGTGGAAAGGATGTAGTAAGAGGTCCCAGCTTGCACCAATCAATTTTTTCGCTACACATAAACATATTATATTATATCATATGATATTATCTGGATTGAGTTCTTGACTCGTCTCCCTAAATCCCAAACTAGATGAGACTGAGACTGTACTCGTATCTAGATTACATCCCACCAATTCTTGGGGATCTTCCCATGATGGTTGTAGCAAGTTTCTACTTGCCGAGCAGGTGACAGATGACAAGTGACAGATGACAAGTGAGGCGGTGCCGGCGAGAAAATGTTTGACCTCCACTGTAGCCCATCATGCCAGAAAAAATGATTAAAATAAATCTATGTACCCAGCAAGTATTATCCATCCATCACGGCCGACCCTTGGAACCGGCAGTTTTGTTGCAGACCAAACTCAATCGGAAGAAGATACACCTATATAATCAAAAGAAGGACGTCAAGTCACAACTGTGACACCTTTCAGATCATCGAAATGTGTCTTGAAAGAATCAACAAACTCATGGCCCCACGTGGTCGATCAACAGTTGAAAACTGGCCCACTCAGCTGGTTCATGGTGGGGCCACACGTGCTAGGCAATGCCCCATGTTGGGGAGGAGATTGTCATGTGGCAATGCCCCTATGCTTCCTGTGGGACACCCTGTGGGGTGACACATGAGAGGCTCCTTGGACTATCTGAATCATTTCTTGACGATACGTTGTCACTGATGATGCATGGCCTTGCTTTCTTTGAATTTCTTTGTTTTTGCGATGTTCTGACTTCTGACAGACATTGTTGGCGTCATGGATGGGTACAGTATTTGCTGAAAGGCAATCGATGGCGATGCTGGATCTATTTGTACATCCGGCATTCCATGGCAGACTTGTGCATGAATTGTGCTTGCTGTGAGAAGTAAATGCTGTGTTGTAAAAAAAATCAATTTGATTCTGGAGATGTTTTTACAAATATTTAAGTTTATAGTTGAAAAGAGGAATTGAATCCTTGTATTTGGAATGTCTCCAGCATTTTGTTGGACGCTTCCATCCGCCTGAACAGGTGTTCATACAGGTTTATGTTTCAAATACCATGCATGATAGCTGACCTTTATCTTCCAGCACAACTTCTCGTATTTTCATATAATATCTATTTATTGGAAGCCCTGGAGAACCCGCTTCTAGATGGTTCCTCCAGATTGATCAAGCCGTGACCAAGAACTCCCACTTTTGTCAGATTCTCTATGTTCACTGCCTGTGTGATCATCCAAGTGACAAATCCTTGTTCCCATCAAACCATATCTTCATAGCAGAGTAAGTAGAGGGGAAAGCAAAAGGCCTGAGGGCTAGAAAGCTTATTGCAAATTTGATAAATTTAATATATAAATTTGACTGCTGCACAGGGTTACAGTGCTGCAAAGCTGTTGGAGAAGCTAGACTTAGACTTAAGGCAAGGAGCAGTAGACTTCTGTGGACACACAAATCATTGCCTCATGTATTTGCCGCAGACCTTCCATTATGACCCTTTGTGTGCATGAGATGAGGGTTCAGGTAGATTGGTCTATCTCAGCCAAGCACTTTGAAACGATGCGGATGCCGGCAAATGTCGCCGTCCCTTGGAACATGGGATTCATACGGACGTGTGCTCTTTAGGAGATTCAAATGTCCGACCAGGAAGATTCCTGAGTTAGCTTTTTAGGAAGATTCGAACTCTTCGTCATTTTTGCACCAGCTTCCGGAGAAAAATCGTCATCCAGGGGGGTCTCAATTTTCTGAATGCAAGATGTAAACAGACAAGTTCTTGATCCAGCACGATCCCCACCTGGACCTGCTAAGCTGATCTGCTGGTCCTGGGCTTTTCCTGATGGTCATAGCAGTCATCGTGTCAGAAACCAATCATTGATTGAACTTTGAACTCTCCAAAGATGTCATGATTGAATCCTGCTTTTGGGGAACTGAAACGTTTACGCCACAAGATTAAAACTGTATGTAAGTTTGATGCGATTTATTTGTATGGAACTTTTTAATTTATAATATATATATGCACCTATTTACGCATGTGTATATGTACGCACGTGTATATATATACACACACACGCACGTGTATATATGTATATATATATATATATGTTTATGCCAGTCAAGTCATTGATCAAACAGCAGGCTGTTGAAACTCGACCCTTGACTTTGGCTCTTGACGACTCTCCGTGTGAAGCTGGCGGCTTTGATCATTTTGCGCAGTTTCACAGGCTGTGAAATGCCTACAGGTGTGCGGTGCATGTGGGGATCCAGAGTTCATAGTAGCGTCCGAGATTATCATGCAGGTAGCATGGACATCCAAGATTGGGCTAAAGGATGATGTGGATCAAATTTGATTAAAATGACTCAGTGCCCAAACATACATGTTGTTTTGATTTTTCAAGCAACATGTCACTGTGTGTCCCTTCTCTATGAGTTTATGCATGTGACAATGTTTTGTTGTGGGAGTCTTGTTACTAAATAGTTTGACCTGACCAACGGTAGTTAATTGACATTGACCACCACACTACTGGATTGGCTGCGAAGCTTGGTGATGCTGCAGGTTCCGAGTTGAGACCCCTCCAAACCCATCTAGTCTGCGTTTTGAGGTGATGATCCATGAAACAGCATGATTTCTGCAACCCTGACTCAAATTTTTGCGAATTCCAAAATGACTGAACAGACTCACCATGGGTTTTCTGGGTCCTAGATGCAGGTGTCCATGACTCATCTTCGATGAATGGTTCCGCTTCCATACTGTGGCCTTGGGCCAGGGTCCTCAAAGTCAGCTTTGACTCACCGCCTGTTTCGGTGATAGCGACCTAATACAACCTCACCTCTGTTTGAGTTGATATTGGGATCGGCAAACTTCAACAGCCTTGAATCTTCTTTTGGGATTCTTTCAGTACCACTTGGGATGGGAGGGACATCCATGGACATCCATGGACTCCTTTTTGTTTGCTGCGAAGATTGGGTGGCGATGCCCTTGGTTTCCCAACTGCTCCTGTCATGGAGGGTGCCCCAAGAAATCATAGCGACCGCGCATCAACTTTTGGACGAAAGCACTTGTCGAAAGGCATGTGCCAGAAATGTGTGATTCATGCAGGTTTCCACCCCGGTTCCCTTGCCAGGAACGATTTTGAGATTTGTGGTTTCACGTGTCGTGTTTTAAAGTCGCAACATATTGCTACCTTTGCGTCATTTGTTTCATCCTTCAGGGCGCCATTTAGAAATGGGCCGCCTTCCGCCACATTGAAGAAACTCTGCTCTGTTGGTCACTCCTTTCTATGCGGATGACTGTACGTAAACATACTTAAACTCAAACATGATGATTTACAAAGATTTACATATACATATATACTCCTGGCCCTTAGTTTTGGTCAACCTCTCAGTCCATGAAGGGAACCAGAGAGGGTTTCAGGTCATATGAGATCTCATGGTATATCCAATGGCATGTGTTCCTGATGTCTTCAGTTGGTTATTCCTACCCAGAACAAACCTTCTCCGGATCCATTGTATGCCATTCAAGACTGAGGAGTTTCATGACACATCAATGGACGCGTTGCTCAAGTCGAGCTGTGTCAAAAGCCATCCATTGTTTTACAGCGGTAATTAGCCCCCACTTGTGCGCAGACGTTGCTGACTATAGTTGAATAAAATGCAAACTAACTGCTACAAACCAGCCCGTTTCACCAGATACATTCCAGTCAATCACTTGCATGTAACTTTTTCCAGTGCCATGAGATTCTTGCAACTTTGGAGCAGAAGAACTGGGCCGGAATTGTCATGAATCCTCCGGAGAATTTGCGGCAGAGTCTGAGCTTACCTTGAAATCACCTGCCTGAATCTGCCGAGAGCTGTGAGGGCCAAAATCAGGGCGTGTCACGCCTAACTCTCGGCGACCAAATCATTGTACGCCATGGCAGGGAAACGAAGCTAACCCGAAGTGGTCGATGATTTCATTTTGTAGTGGTGCGGCAACACTGTTCCTGTGAAATTCTTTGGCGCAACTGGAGGATCAGCGATCTGCTGGACCTGGAGGGACCGACAAGGGCGACAACTTTACTGGTTCAAAACTGTTGATATGTGTTGATATCTTTTGATACCTGTTGAGATTTAAGTAGCAAAGTCTATCATAGTATAGCCGTGACCCAGCACCATGTTTGTTGTCTTGGTACGTTTTTTTTGGGCTTCGGTGAGTCCCAACAGTTCTGTGGAGAGCCCTACCGCAATGCGGGGAAGTTCGAACTGCCAGGCTTAGCATCCTCGCTGTCCCCTTCGGCGAGAAGTTTCGCTGGAGCTTTGCTGCAGGCGGTGATGCAGATGTGCAGGGAGGCCATGGTGTGAAGTGCCGAGGTGGAGAGAGAGAGAGAGAGAGAAGTGTTTGAATGACCACAGGATGCCAACGTCCTAGAGGCCAAAGGGAAACTCATCGCAATGTGTCCACAAACTGGACGTACAGCTCGGCAATGGAAGCAAGGGCGCTAATGGCACGAGTCTCCCAATCCTCCGCAGCGACAGCCTGCAAATGCCAAACCTGTCGATTGGATCCTCTCAAACGCGCCTGCATAGTCTTCTGGGCTGCAGCATCGGCACTCTCGTTCCACTGACGCAACTGAGACTCCGTTGCAGCAGGATGACCTGTAAACTTCGCTGAATGTTTGCCATGAGACGGCACCCACACAAATTGGACCTGCACTTTAAAATCCTCAAGGTGTCTGACCGCAGTGTGCAATTTGGTCGCAAGCCTCGGGCAGGCCCCACGAGCACCTTGGGCTACCTCGAGGGCAGAGAGGCAGTCAGCAACAATGATCAAGGACTTGAGCTTATCAGGTCTCGACTCCACAAATGCAAGGGCCCCCTGTAGGACCATTGAGATGGCTTCAACTTCTGCCCTGTAGGCAGTTTGATCTTCCCCTGGTAATCCAGCCGTGATCTGAATGCCTGCTCCTGGAAACACGAGAGCATACGCAGCAACATCCATTTGCATGGAACCATCCGTGGCCACAAAACAAGTTCCATGGGACAGCTCGGTACTGGCAAAAGCGTTCACGATCTTTTGCAACGTTCTGCTTGGAGGGGTGGCAGCAGGGGCTTTTGGAAACTCAGGTAACGCAACCGCAAGCAAGCGTTCTGCAGCTCGATTGGTTGGCAGCGCTAAACCAACTCTTTTGCGCGCTGTCTGAGGGCAATTCCACATGAGGTGTGGGCGCGAAGGCAATGCACGTCCACACATGCACTGAGCAGCTGGCTGGTCCCGCTGCACATTCCCCAGCGCATACCACACTGAACAGCCGGTTGCAAACGAAGCTTGTTGCATGAATTTGGTGTCAGCTCCCTGCCTCTGCTTGCAATGGCCAGCGAACAAACATTGTCGTTTGGGAGGAGGGGGAGGAAGATCCAATCCCTGCGCCAAGCCTTCATTGGAGGCCTCACGGTGGTGAGACCTGTTGATTCTTCCATTTTTGGGCAGCTCAGTCATCCGAAAATGTTGGTTGATCCATTCAGAAATAATGAGCGGGTTGTCAACACCAACATGAAAATGTCTTAGCTCTCCATAGGAATCTCTGCGAACGATTGTGTTGCCATGATCAATGACCCACCAACCCAGCATAGTGAGAATTTGTTCAGCAGCTGGAACAAATTTGTGCCAAGGGAGTCCCGCAACTGTGCGACAAACCTGGTTGATCCAACGAGGGTGACGCACATGATGCCGTAATCCTGCCTGGAGGGTTTGGTGCACTGATGCGCCAATGGGGTCATTTATCCACCCCAACACTTCCAGGGCTATCACATGCGGAGTGTCATAGAGTCCAGGTCCGTGCACTGCTTTGATGATATCGGCTCTTAATGCTCCTAATACAGCTGTGTTGTGTGCGACTAACCCTGCTGCCCAAGCGAAAACGGGTATGACCAACTGTTTGAGCAAAAGTTTTCGCGACTGAAAGTGAATGGGTAGCAAGGCAATGCACTTTGCACGACAAAGGGTTTTACTGATGACATCTTTGCCATATTGTATCTTACCAGGTTGGCCTACTCCGTGCACTAGGCCCAGCACTCGCAATTGGGGGCTCAGTTGGTACTGGCACTGTTGGGCCAATTGTTGAGCTTCAACGCCGTTGGTGGCAGCAACTGCACATTTGCTTGCCCGGCACTCAAACCCACAAGCACTGTCAAACTGGTCACTGCGCTCTTTGGCTTCTAAGAGCTGTGTGGCCTGGTGCGCTGTTGCTCGTATCAGTCGGTCATCAACAAAAGTGAGAACTTTCACAGCGGAGTTCTGGGTGTGGTAGCTCCAAACCTTCATAAAGCTAGCTGCAATGAGAGGTGAGAAAGGGCAGCCTTGGAGGATGCCACGTTCTTGCCGTATCCACGGGCCATCAGTTTCCCCTCTATAAGTGAGAAGTCGGCGACCTCCCTGGTAGAAACTATTGATCACCTGGAGAACCTGCTGAGGCATGCGCAACCGCTGCAAGGTTAAGGCAAGCAACTCATAATCAATGCAGTCAAAAAATTTGCTAAGGTCCTGTGACACGAAAATCATGTCTTCAAGGTTATCATGGTTTATGAATGCGTGTGCATCTGCAACGGACGAGCCGAAAACCCCTCCCAACACTGTGTCATCCAACCACTGAGCTGTCCATGGACGAATCTGGCGAAGCGTCCACTTGGCTCCAATGCGCCAAGCAACGGAAGACATGCCAAGGGGCCTTGTGTCCCCTGGTTCAGTTTTGTCAATGAGGACAAGCAGCGCATCTTTCCACGCAGTGGGCGGGCGGCCTTGCTGAAGGATGAGTGTCCACAGGTCGGCAAAGCCATGCCACCATGCCTCTGGGAGGCGGAGAAAATCTTCTGCTTGCCAGGCGTCAGCGCCGGCTGCTTTACCGACCATGCTTTTGGCTATGGAAATCAACTCTGTGGCACGAGGGCTCAAACCAAGGCCTTGAGAACTGTGTGCGGTTGGTTGGGGAACCTGGTGTAAAAGGTGAGTGTACCGCTGTTGGTTGATGTCTCCCCGCCTCCACACTTGTCGCCAACCCGTTGCAGCCTTGTTGAGAACATGGCAGGGATGCAAGGCATTGCTAAGAGTGGAGTTTTTTACAGCAGCCTGTGCTTGGTCTCCACGCGCCAGCACTGCAGCTCTCTTTTTGATCCAACTGCGTTGCGCTACGGGGCTATTAGCTATGTTCACTTTCCATTGACTCAGCCGCTGCGACAGTTCAAAGGCAGCAGTGTCCTCTATTAATGATTGGATTTGGGTAATCCAGGCACGATCATCTATCTGAAAGCGGTGCAGCTGCGGGAAGGGGCGATTTGATCCAACTGCGTTGCGCTACTGGGCTATTAGCTATGTTCACTTTCCAGTGACTCAGCCGCTGCGACAGTTCAAAGGCAGCAGTGTCCTCTATTAATGATTGGATTTGGGTAATCCAGGCACGATCATCTATCTGAAAGCGGTGCAGCTGCGGGAAGGCGCGAGCCAACTCGCGACTATCTCGCAAGATGTTTTGAACCAAAGTGGCAGCAGGAGGCCCCGCGGCTTCTTTGTGCAAATGAAGGAGACGCCGGTGAAGACGTCGCAGTCTGCGTAGCTCAACTGATTCAGCAGTAGTGGACGCTTTGTGGCCTAAGTCTCTAATATGAATCTGCGGCTCATTGGAACGCATGTTGTGTGGGCGGACTTTGTGCACCAAACTGAGCTCAGCGATGTTGGAAAGCATGGCCCACGCCTCATCAATACGGGCCTGGGTCATAAGGTGTCGAAAATCCTGGTCTTTCCAATGGCCTGCAAATTGCTGCGCCACTTGCGCTGAATCCAAATCATGGAAAGAAGCCCTAGGCCGGACTACTTGGCTCTGCATTGTGTATGACAAATCAAGTGTGTAACTCACGCAGTCTGGATCTGCGACTCCAACACATTGGTCAGTGTTTGCGGCCCATATCCCATGGCCAACTGCAAAATCAATTCGTCTAGTGCCTGTGCAAGTGGGCAGCAAAGTGGCACTAACCTGAAAATCTTCATCAAAATTGCGTGCTCTGCCAGTAGCAAAAAACTGTGTCATTTCTTCTGCAACTAGGTTCCAGTCGCCGATGGCAACCCATGGAAATCCTAGGCTACAAAGAGAATGAAAGAGTTTATCTGCGCAGTCTTGCGCCAGCTGTCTGGCTCCGGAGTGACCATACACGGAAGCAAAACAAAACTTGAAAAAACCCTGGGTTTGTTTTATTTCACACAAGATCGCCACAGCACGAGACTCATGCCCTTCCATGTGGAGCTTGAGCAAGCGAGCCGGGATGCGCGACAGAACGGCCACCCGGTGGTTTCCTGTGTGTGGGTCCACCGGTCCAGGGTGGTAGGTGAATCCTAAACTCTGCCATTGTTTGATGAGGCCAGGTGTGGAAGGCTGGTTAACATCAACTTCCTGCAAGGCTACTAGTTGGTAGTTTTGGACAAGGTTATGGATGGCAAAAGCTTTTGCGATGCCCAAGCGGCCAACATTTAGTGTAGCTATTTTTACCGAAGCAGGGTCAAGGCCTGCCCTGACAGCGGAATGGCTCATCATAATGTGATAGTGGTAGTCATCTCACCTTTCACGATGTCAAATGCATTGCGAAACAATTCCTCCACTTGTTGCACCTGGAATCCGGCCATGACAGTGGAGCCCTTCTTCTTGAACTCCTTGAGCGCCAAAAGCCTGTGTCTCTTCAACATGCGGAGAGTGCACTCCCATCGCAGCTTTGCTGTGCCACATTTGTGCTGGCGAGCACGAGTGGTGGAAAAACAGCCTCCACAGCCTTTGCAACGGAAAAAGCTGATCAGGCAGAATTGGCACTTGGCAGCCCGTTTGGGGCGCTGCTTGAACTGCGGCAAGGTGAACCCCTGCCATTGTTCGGTCATGAGCTCTCGGACGGCCATAGAGGCCATGTGGCGGTTTCGCCAATCAATTCTCTTTCTCATGGCCATGTCGCTGGCTGCGTAGCGCAATCTCAGCTGCGTGCTCTGCCACTGGCGCAGGGGCACGCTAGGGTGCTTGGCTTGTCTGTGTTTCCTGGTGACTTGCAGGATATGCTTGCTGTTATAGCCTTCATACTTTCTGATGCCCTGCGAGCAGAATCCACATTTCCATGCCAATTCATCCAAGGGAATCTTTCGCGCATCTTCGAACTTTAGGTCCGGGACCTTTTTCTTGAGGTGAGGCATGGGTTGTCCGGGATGTGCTCGGAGATAATGATCTCTTCTGGCGTCCGTCACACGAGGTCTGCACTCACTCTTGTAAACCCAAGGACAGTAAATGCATGTTGCTTGGAAGCCAGAATCAGTGGCAAACGGGGACTTGGAGCTGGTCAGCGAGGTTGAAGGCGCTGACGGTTGAGGCGTGGCCAGGTCAAATCCATCAAGGTTCTGTTCTGAGTCCTGTGTCCATACAGTGCAAGGGCGTCGGACCTTTTTGGCGCTTTCAGGAGGCTGCTGAGTGGTTGTAGTCCAAACAGTGTCGGGGCGGGCGGACCGCTTGACTCTACTTTTGCGAGTTGGACGAGCTGTTGACGTCCAAACTGTTTCTGCCTTTGACTTGCCACCAGCTCGGATGTCGTAGGTCAAATCATCTACAACATTGGCAAGTTCCTGCGGCAAGTGTTTGCCCTGCTTGGGGAGCAAAAAGTCAAAATGCTCTCCTGTGAACCAGAGCGCCACAGTGCGCTCCCCTTTCTTGTGCAGGCACGCCAGTCTGAAGCTGGCCACACGCGGGACAATGATGATCTTGGTATCATATTGTCTGCCTAACACAGAAGCCTCGAGCTCTCCCGCCCAAGCCGTAGAAGGCTTAGACAAATCCAGGTATTTTGAAAATGCCTCTTCTTTGGTGTCAGTGGAAGTGAATTCGCTCCATATGCGGGTGCCATCTGGCGCTTCTCCAGTCCATTGCTGAACATAGCGCTCCTTGTGTTTCCCAAGGTGGGTGATGACCTCTGCTCGCAAAGTCAACGGATCCAACTTGATGTCATGCAAGGCCATCATTGCGCCAGCAAAAGAGTGGTAAAGGCAGGATCCATCACCAGCAACTGCTTTGACTTCTGTGTTGTGTGGAACATCACGTGTTTCGACCGCAGCTCTCTTTGCGGCCGGTAAGGCTTTACCGTCTTCACTTCCTTTTGTGGCTTCAATGGGGACAGCCGCAGCAAGCCCTGTTCGCTTTGGTTCAGCACGGAGATCCCAGCGTGGAAGGCGCTGGATCTGCTGGCACTGTGAGGGCGCTTTTCGAGGCGGCGCCCATCTGGCCCACAACATGGTTTTGGTCTCTGCATCACCAAAAGTGACTGGGAGAGGGACCAAGTCTGTGTCTTCCTTGGCAGCAGCTTTGAAAAAGACATCGCACGCTTTGCGGCGGCGACGTTGGCTGAGCAGCTGAACATCTTCAAAGTGTTTGGCCAAGAGAGCCTGGGTTGTTTCTGCGTCCCACTCAGAAGGAATGGCTTCGGCGACCCAAACTCGAGGCAAAGGCTTGGCCGGCTTGCCAGCCGTACGAAAACCTAACTGCACTCTTCCCATGACAATGCCTAATGCTGAGCCCATGCGTCTGGCACGGGCAAGATATTCATCATCAGCTTCTCCCTTGATCTGTTCAACCCAGGTGATGTAGTGCTGTTGGAGCTTGTGTTGTCTTGTGGCATCAAAAAAGATTCCATCACCAGACAGTGCAAGCAGCGCGGGCAATGTGTCCGCAGTGAGCTTGACCAGTCCAAACAGCTTAAGGGTCTCCTTACCTTTGTGACCGACTTTCTCCAACTGCCAGCCCCAAGAATCTTCAGCGCGCAATGAATGCGAAGCAAACCACTTGTGCACAAACTTCTGGGGTGCGTGCTTGGCCTCGGCCCAGCTTGCTTGGCTGACAAAGCGTTCAAAGATCCTGGCGGCTATGACCACAGTCTCTTTGGGCTTGACCTTGAAAGCAACACTCTCTCCTCCACGGGCACGAGGGCACTGAACTCCAGTGGACCACAACTGCCAGACTTTTGCTGTTCTGAAGCTGAGTTGGCCCTGTACTTCGCCAGGGACCTTTTCTGCTCCTTCAGTTGCACCAACCACTACAGCTGTGATGCCATATGCCTTCTTGTCTCCATCCAAAATGGTCTTCAAAACCTCAACTTGCTCATTGGTCACCAGGACCACTGCTTTGAAGGTGGATGTTGCGTCTCGCAATTTTTGGGCAACCTCATCGTACTTGATGATGTCGCCATCCCAGTCCTGTTGTCGCAGCTGCCATTCTCCTCGAGGCTGCTTGCGCTGGACCACTGTCCATTCATCATTTCGGTCTTTGCCTTTGCCCTTGGCTTTTGCCGGCGCAGTAGAAGTGCTGGGCTTGGGCGCGTCAGGCTTTTGTTGCGACAGGCCCTTGCCTTTGCCTTTCTTGGCTCTTCTCTCCTCCGCCGGCTCAGTGTCAGTGGGTTTGCCCTGTGTACTCTGCATCTTTCCCGTCCAAGCAAACTTGGTCGGGTCATACTTTGGTTTCTTTGGTTTCTTCTTGCGCTTGGGCTTGCTCTGGTTGCCGACTAGTCCGGATAGCAAGGCTCCAATGCCCTGACCACCCAGGAGTTGCTGCAGCAAGTCTTTCAACATCTTCTCAAGCATGGGCCTCAACATGTGAGTGAGGCTCGTATCTTCCAATGGGCTTTCTTTCTCAGCTCTTCTTCGCCGGGTGGCTGCAGCTGCTGCTGGTCCCGGATGGGATGCTTCGCCAATGCGGCGTGCCCGCATTGGATCATGGTGCCAGTGCAAAGCTGGCAATTGCGGTTCATGTACTGTGGGCCATGGGGTGCTCAGCAAACAAGTGTCAGTCACAAGTTGCAACAGCTCAGGAAAACAAAATGCAGCGCAAACATGTTGACTGAGACAGTCTCTCAACAGGAGACACTTCGCACCTAGGCATTGCCTTGAGGTCAAGCCAAGGCCCGTGACCACCGAGCACGTCATGGTGCAGGAGGTGATCCCACGGTCACGTGCCGAGGTGGATCCATGTTTCCTCTTAGCACCATTGGAAAAGACCCTACGCCTTTGTTTCAATAATGTTATCCTTAATATTCCTTAAGTACATTTATAGATTTGTAGACGTGTTTCGTCTTGATCTACAATGGCATAAGATGATAAGTGATGATATATGCTAGGATGTTGCCATATGTGTGCATTGCTCTTTCGACCGTGATGCAGTTAGCTGCTGACGTTGGATCTGCCGATCAAGGGCTGGCTGGTTTGATCTTTTGGATGCATCATCGCCACGGCCAGCGATGCGCTTGATCCAAGTAGGGGAGAGACATTTTTGTGTGATCACTGTGGCAACCCATGGATCTTCCCAAAAGGAAAGCAGTGGAATGAATTTGAATTGGCCAGGTTGGGAATCCAATGGTTTTGAGGGACTTTGAGGGTACCCTTGACTGAGTTTGCACAGCTCCATGACTCCTTGGCTGCGAGATTTCAGCTGTCGACCAGTTGCTAGAGAAATCCTGGTGCGTTGGGGTTCTTAGGAATTATGTCTTGGGGCTTCATTGCTTGTTGCTATAGAGAATTCCTCCCAAAGAACCAGCAGAAACTATCCACTGCTCAGGTTGGAACTGCTCAGGTGGACATTGTTGAGTTCAATTGATTGCGCTACGCGGAGATGGACTTTGGCCATTCACAAATCTGAAATCGAGTGAAGCCGTGAAATAATTGGCCGCATACCTCCTCTAATTAATCTACCAGGAAAACCATTTGTCGGAAAGGCGAAGTACTTCATTGGCTAATGGCAGATCTGTATCAATAAACCACCCGCAGTTTACCTTCAACAGCTGGTCATTTTTTCCCCTCTTGGCAGACCGCTGGGTGGCAGGCAGACGTGAAGCAGCGTTTGCCCGTGGAGGCTTCTGCAAAACACAACTTCTTCGAGGCGAGGTTCATTTCTTCCCATTGAGCTATGATCGAAAGTCACAACGGTGTGTGTGGTCATCAAACGACAGGAATTCATGAGCTGTTCACTCACAATCAGGGAGAAGAGTAGAGAGAAGGTGGCAAAATCCGAAAGCATCGGTGAACATTTGGGTAGATCAGCGGTTGCGTAAAGTCAAGCGTGAGATCAGTTGCCGACACCATTCATGAGTCAAGTTTTGTATGAAGACGGCAACTACAGTGTGATGTTTGGCATACGCTGATACGTGGTGTTTGACATCAGACGCCACTGAAAAAGACACGGGCTCCCATCAGAATGGCTGAACATCCCTGCTTCGGGAAATAGATGAAAATATATTTTGAAAACCAACCACTTATCTATAGCTCTGTCCAACACAGATACTGATGTTGTTCTCTTTCCATCCCATAGGCCCATAGGCGGTATTGTAGAAATGTTTCTATGACCTGTGATCTTATTGGAATATCAAGTAGTACCCTACCACATGACATCACAGACGGTGCAGACAGAGTTAAACAGGTCCCTTTGGCACATCTGAGGGTGGCATTTTTTTCAGAAGGCAGGAGTTGGTGCTGTATACGGTATACATTTCTGATCGATGCCTCGCGGAGGCCGCTTGAAAATATTTCTCCCTAGTGATTGTAGTAACTGCGGCAGCAGTAGCAGCAGGAGTAGTAGTGATGATTAATGGAAGTGGTAGTGATACAAATAGTCGTTCTTATAGTAATCACTCCTGGCAGATGATCATCCTGTACACTGGGGTGGGAATAGCTTACAATACCTCGTACTCATGGTCTCCTAGCAGTGCTAAAGTAGTGCTGTTGCTCATTTGTGTTTTGTTGCCGCAACGGAGCTGCAGCATCAGTAATTGATCGCTGCTGTTTCGCAATCCAATCCTTTCCTGCCACCAGGGGCTGGATGTCTTCGCCTTGCACAAGAGGTGCGGGAAGTAGCTCAGAAACAGGGAGCTGGTTTGAAAGCACAGCCCATGTTGGGTACGGCTGGTTGAGTGAGCATGTTGGATAGTGATTATTCAGGGATCGCAAGTAGCTGTTGTCAGAGTTTTCTTCTCAGAGAAATACACTCAAGTTTATGATTTCGACACATACACAATTGTCAACATGCAGCCACAGAGAGGCTGCCTACAAGCCTTCACACTTGAAGATGCTTGCTGGCTTGTGGATGATGTATGTAACTAGATCTGAAATTGAACTTCGAAAGTTGGTGGGTCCTTCACCTTCAACACAATGCTGTATGATGAAGGAGCAACAAGAAAAGGGTACCCACGCCCAACCAAACCATACCAAACCTGATCACCTTCGGTGGGGAAGAAACTGCAGTTCGGGGGTGCTTATGTAACACATGTACTCTGAGGTGAAACTACAAACAGTCACAGTTGCTGCCAACAGCTCCTCACACAGCTGAACTTTTGAAACAGTTGAACAGACGGCCCGTGGCCTGGGGGGATGGAATTTGGACGTCCATTTGGGTGTTTCTCAAAATAGGGGACCCCCCAAGTCATCCTTTTTCAATCATCTTTTGGGGGTTCCCCATTTTTGGGGGTTCCCTATTTTGACAAACCACCATTTTTCTCTCAAGCCCTGTCCCTTGTTTGGTGGTTTCTGCACCACCCCATCTTTGGGCCAGGGCACCAGTCTTTGTCGCTGTCCACAACAATGATTTCTGCTTCACTTCTCCGATTTGTGGTTGCTCACGTGTGTCTCCATTCTTTGATTGCTTATTATTCTATAGTTCCATCACCACTTCTCCATGTTTTCCCCATCGTGTGATTGTGTTTTGTCTATGTTCTGTATGTTTTTATTGTCATGTATTGAACTCTATGGCGGTAGTTTCAGAGTTTTTCCTGTTTGCCGACAATCCTCTTTGTTTTGCTTAGTATATCAATGCATGCGTTTTGAACATGTATACAACCTACAAATAGATGTCTTTCAACGCACATCTATGTAAAACGACCTCAAAATGACTCAAAACGAAGTGTACCCATTTCTGGTCCATCCAGATAAAAGCAGCTGCGACACAGAACGAGTCAAATGAAGAGTGAGGAACAGCTGTCAATTGGGTGTACCATGCAAAGTCCATGCCTACCAAGTATATATTTATAAGTATATACATATTTTACGCCTATACACTTTCGTGTGTGTGTGTGTGTGTCTGACACCATGTCACACGTGTACATCTTCACACATTTCACAAATTCCGGCAGATCTAAACAAAATACATCATGCATGTGTACATGCACACAGACATACGCACAATCGTTGCTGTGCATGTATAGCGACACCGCGTTATCAGATAAGTATGGATATGGAAGTATGTTTGCCCGTAAACGCTTAACACATTATAGCGATTGAAAACGTACACCTATTGTATTTTTGTTGACAGATATGTGTTTGTGCCATCCTGCACGTATGGCATTCTGTCACCAGCGCTTGCCACGGGGAGCAGGCCTCGTGGACCGGATCTCCCAGAGATCGAGGTGAAACCAAAGGCGGCTGCGCTTCTGATGCCTCTGACCATAAGAAATTCTGTTGTTTTTGTCAGGGTTTGTCCATGAATGATGGGACATCAACGAACATGATTCGTAATGATGGACACACGTTAATATAAAACCGTAGTAGTTTTGAAAACCTGTTGTTTTGGAATTCAGACTATGAAATTCTGTTGTCCATGACCCAAAATCATCTTATGACAATGATGGAACCGCAGCATTTCTGGAGTCAGTGGAGGATTCCATAGCACACTGCACTTCTCATGAGGCGCTTCCGGCGATGTGCCGGTGAAACACCTCACAGCTGTTGGTAGCTGTCGGGACTGGCTCTGTTGATTGGTTGGCTGATTGGTTAGCCAGTGTATGGAGTTATGGAGATATGCAGTTTTTGTTTAACTAAACTAGCTACGGTGAAGACAGGAGTTTTTGTTTGACAAAAACTCTGAAGTACTGATGATAACAGCTACGGAGAAGGCAGGAGTATACGAAAGAAAAGAATAGTACTGAGGAGAGAAATGTTCAGAACAGAGTAGAGAAGAGTGTAGGGTTTGTCGGGTAGGGAGAAGAACAGATGTTACCAGCAGATTGGAGATGTGTACAGAAGAACAAAGAAGATTAGATAAGCGGAGAGCATGTATCGGCAGAGGAGACTAGAGGAGAGCACGGAAAGCCGAAGTAGAGTGGAGACGACGAGAGTAGAGAAGACGGGGGCCAACTACAAACTAGAGAAGAGATGCTTCCTACCATAGTGAGTTTTCAAAACTTGACATGTCCCAAGAAACCCTAGCTTGCTGTTTTTTGGGCAAGCGAAACGAATTGACGAAGTGGCACATACTGGATGCCCAGTTTGGAGCGGGATAAAAGTGGGTCAGGTCATCAATCATGTAATTCAGATTGATTCAATGACAAACTGAAGTACTGGTCCGTCCAAAAGCATCGACTTTAAGTCCTATCATAGGTACCTGTCTAAACCCCTGCTGCAAAACTGTTCACACCATAAACACACGGTGCTGAGAGAAACAGCCCTGAAGAGCACCACGACGAATATTCATGGACTTGGAACGAATAGGTACCCCACGCACCCGCATAAGTCATGCTTATCAACTACTACTCGTTGGTCATTAGCTGTCAACTAGCCATTTCCAAATAGGTACAGTCCCGTACAATGTGATTCATGATTAGCCATCAATTGAGTATAACACAACTATAACCATAATATACCATAACCACTACAATCCACTCTAGTCATAATCATTGACTATAATCATAAACTGCAATCACCAACAAGTCCCTTGCAAACCACTACCCAAAAGGCCACGCTGCACTGATTTGGGGCCCTGGTCCCTGGTTGCCCGGAACTCACTACAGGAAGAGGGTGATGAAAGATGGCAGCGCAGGCGCTCGGTGGATCGGGGGACAGCGGGTTGGTGTGCAAAATAGGATGGTAGCTTGGGATGCTCCCATATGAACCCTACAATTTGTTTATTTGCATAGAGATACATGTGCATATTGATTGTACATATGTATATATTTTTTTGAACTACATATATTTACACAAATTATTTGGATATGGATACAGATAGATAGATAGATACATGATACATAGATAAATAGATCGACAGATGGATTTGGATAGATAGAAACATAAGGTACATTGACAGATAGCTACTGTAGAAAGAAGATATTCAATATCGGAATTAGATTGATAGATACATGGGACAATAGATTGATGGACAGGTATGTAGACAGATGGAATTAGATCGAAAGGAAGATAGATAGGCAGATAGGCAGATACGTTGATAGACATGTAGACAGATAGATAGGTAGACGGAATATGGATAGAGTGATAGGTAGATAGGTAGATAGACGGACTCAGATAGATGGAAATCGATCGATTGATCAATAATCGCATGACTTAGTCAATATTAATCATTAGTTTTCGTTAGTTTTCATTACTTTTCATGATTTGATCACTAGTTTTCATTGGTTCACACCCCAAGATGTCCGTGGAGACTTGTCCCTGGGAGTTGCGATGAGGCAATTCTCCAAGATTTGGACAGTGATGCCTTCTGCCCAGGACAGGGAGACCCATGAAGTCATGGCGGAGCCACCAATAACTTGGAGGTACCTTGTCCAGTATGTAGGTCATGTAGGTCCAAGGTTGAGACAAAAACATACAAAAACAGCGTTCAGCATCACTTAGGAAATGGCTGAGCTTTACTCAAACACTTTGTGGCAATTCTTCACCGAAGCTGAGTTGTGCCGTGCTTTGTTGTAACCCTTTTGTTTGCAGAACAGATCTGGTGGTTTCTCAAAATACGGGTAATTACTCCTAAATCATCCAATATTTCTCATTTATAATTCCCTTGTGCAGTAAGTCCACCATTTTTTGGGTACCTCTATGGCTTGAGAAAACACCAGATCTTGGAGCAAGTTGCAGGACACAGAAGCACCCACAACTGGCACGCTAGGACTTTGTTCCGCCCAAGACCTTTGGTGTGGAAACGACCACCACATCAATCGCCGAGGCGGGTGCCTTCGCATGCTCGGATGCCAGTTCGGCTCATTGATACCTTCAGGGATTGGTGGGTCCAGCTTTTTTGGATCCATTGCCCAGTGTTCTTCATTGATTTTGTCAGTTGGACACTTGAAGTTGTCTTTTGCATCAGAAGCGTTCTCAAAATCAAGAAAGGCAGAGATAGGCAACAGTCAGAGTCGTTGACCTTTGATGACCCAAAAGAGTTCTCACTTGGTTGCCATGAGCCGACTTTTTCAACAGGCTGAAAGGCCTTCAACATCTTTCCGCTTTGGCTTTCACTCATAGATTCCATACCTGTCACTGTTTCTCAGAATTTGCTATTTGGAACATTCATGCGTATGATCAAGTATGTCCCAGCCATGATTTACATGGATGTGCCTGGATGGATGCATGTGAATATGCTATATCAACAGATGTACACACACATATATATATATATATTTATATACAGACACGTATTTATGCATATAGATATATTATTGAATATGCACATACATGTATACATATTTACATGTTGCACATATCTATACAGAGATTTGCATTCAGATAAAACACATACGCATACAAATACACATATATTCATAGAATGCGTAGCTATCAATGTAGCACATGAATGTACAAGTATGCAAATGTATAGATGTGTACTCGCGGACATACACACGCACATACACACGCACTCATGGTTCTCTAGCAATGTGTTTGTTTCCTGCAAAAATTGGATGCATGCATAATTGAACGTGCTGGATTATCTTTGGAGTTGTGTCCTCGCTATGCAGCAATAGGCATGAATTTGCGAGGGCTGTTTCTCTAGGATAGTCGAACTAGATTTGCCTTTCACCAACCATTACCGCAGAGAAACGGAGATTGGTCAAACATCATGGGCTACAAAGTTTTTTGGTCGGTAGGAGCCACTTTAAAGCTTTGTAAGTCTGGGTGGAAGTCATCAAGATAGAAAAAGAAAACAAGCTTTTGGTCCAAGATGTTCCCACAGGATGTTCTCACGGGATGTTCTCACAGGATGTTCCCACAGGATGTTCCCAAGCTGGTTGTGGGCAGAGCTCAGACTTTTCGTATCTCTGCGCTCAGACTGACATGGAGCGCACCGTGCCATTTGGTTTGCAGGACAGGCTGTGGAAACAGTTCCCGTGGGGCCAAGTTCTGGAGCCTGCCTGAAATTTGAATGATGCAAAATGATGCTTCATTATATGTGACAGATGTATATGTATGTACATGTATCTATCTATGATATGCATCTATATTGATATTTATGCAGTATATGTGTGAAATTATATACATATATATATATATATGTGGGTGTGTGTTTGCATGTATAACTGAATGCCATGCGATAATGTGAGATAGTATAGTGTCTCTAGAGTTTTATGAATATATCAGTTGTCCTTCACCGACATCAACAAGCTTGAATGAAATCTTGGAAAAGCGTCATCTGTAGAATTCGACGGCGCGCACCCACAAGCTTACAGGGTTCCATTGTGTTGTTGCGGACATGTGAAGTTCCCGTTCTGACAATGTTGTTCACCAAGTAGGGGCGAGATAATGATTTTCAGACTCAAGACTGATGCTGCTACTTGGGCAGGGCCCAGAAACATCCGCTGCTATTGATTACATGTTCTAGCTCACTGAATTTATGTAACTATTTAATTTTGGTCCACCAAATAGAACCCATCATTGATCTGGAGATGGATGGAAAGCTTCATGTGGATTTCTCTGAGAGAGGATTGAAAATGCAAGGCAGTTTTTGGACGACCCCAGCTTCAGTAGCTTCCGGAAGCTGATGAATTCTGCAGTCTGAGTGCTGCTTTTGCCGCAGGAAGACGACAAGGCTATTCCCACTCATCGGGTGGAGTCGTTGTGAGTTGCTCTGTCCATCTTTAAAAGAAGAATTGCAAGCGCAATTCATGGTCTCAAAAGCTTGTACAGATTCTAGTGCAGACATGATATACCAGAGACCAATTACAAAATTAAAACTTAATAAATATGCCATTTCTATCGGAAATTTATTTTTCTCATGATTAATCCTGTAAGGAAAACTTGAGCAACAATATTTAATAATAAATAAGAAGATTAGATAAGCGGAGAGCATGTATCGGCAGAGGAGACTAGAGGAGAGCACGGAAAGCCGAAGTAGAGTGGAGACGACGAGAGTAGAGAAGACGGGGGCCAACTACAAACTAGAGAAGAGATGCTTCCTACCATAGTGAGTTTTCAAAACTTGACATGTCCCAAGAAACCCTAGCTTGCTGTTTTTTGGGCAAGCGAAACGAATTGACGAAGTGGCACATACTGGATGCCCAGTTTGGAGCGGGATAAAAGTGGGTCAGGTCATCAATCATGTAATTCAGATTGATTCAATGACAAACTGAAGTACTGGTCCGTCCAAAAGCATCGACTTTAAGTCCTATCATAGGTACCTGTCTAAACCCCTGCTGCAAAACTGTTCACACCATAAACACACGGTGCTGAGAGAAACAGCCCTGAAGAGCACCACGACGAATATTCATGGACTTGGAACGAATAGGTACCCCACGCACCCGCATAAGTCATGCTTATCAACTACTACTCGTTGGTCATTAGCTGTCAACTAGCCATTTCCAAATAGGTACAGACCCGTACCATGTGATTCATGATTAGCAATCAATTGAGTATAACACAACTATAACCATAATATACCATAACCACTACAATCCACTCTAGTCATAATCATTGACTATAATCATAAACTGCAATCACCAACAAGTCCCTTGCAAACCACTACCCAAAAGGCCACGCTGCACTGATTTGGGGCCCTGGTCCCTGGTTGCCCGGAACTCACTACAGGAAGAGGGTGATGAAAGATGGCAGCGCAGGCGCTCGGTGGATCGGGGGACAGCGGGTTGGTGTGCAAAATAGGATGGTAGCTTGGGATGCTCCCATATGAACCCTACAATTTGTTTATTTGCATAGAGATACATGTGCATATTGATTGTACATATGTATATATTTTTTTGAACTACATATATTTACACAAATTATTTGGATATGGATACAGATAGATAGATAGATACATGATACATAGATAAATAGATCGACAGATGGATTTGGATAGATAGAAACATAAGGTACATTGACAGATAGCTACTGTAGAAAGAAGATATTCAATATCGGAATTAGATTGATAGATACATGGGACAATAGATTGATGGACAGGTATGTAGACAGATGGAATTAGATCGAAAGGAAGATAGATAGGCAGATAGGCAGATACGTTGATAGACATGTAGACAGATAGATAGGTAGACGGAATATGGATAGAGTGATAGGTAGATAGGTAGATAGACGGACTCAGATAGATGGAAATCGATCGATTGATCAATAATCGCATGACTTAGTCAATATTAATCATTAGTTTTCGTTAGTTTTCATTACTTTTCATGATTTGATCACTAGTTTTCATTGGTTCACACCCCAAGATGTCCGTGGAGACTTGTCCCTGGGAGTTGCGATGAGGCAATTCTCCAAGATTTGGACAGTGATGCCTTCTGCCCAGGACAGGGAGACCCATGAAGTCATGGCGGAGCCACCAATAACTTGGAGGTACCTTGTCCAGTATGTAGGTCATGTAGGTCCAAGGTTGAGACAAAAACATACAAAAACAGCGTTCAGCATCACTTAGGAAATGGCTGAGCTTTACTCAAACACTTTGTGGCAATTCTTCACCGAAGCTGAGTTGTGCCGTGCTTTGTTGTAACCCTTTTGTTTGCAGAACAGATCTGGTGGTTTCTCAAAATACGGGTAATTACTCCTAAATCATCCAATATTTCTCATTTATAATTCCCTTGTGCAGTAAGTCCACCATTTTTTGGGTACCTCTATGGCTTGAGAAAACACCAGATCTTGGAGCAAGTTGCAGGACACAGAAGCACCCACAACTGGCACGCTAGGACTTTGTTCCGCCCAAGACCTTTGGTGTGGAAACGACCACCACATCAATCGCCGAGGCGGGTGCCTTCGCATGCTCGGATGCCAGTTCGGCTCATTGATACCTTCAGGGATTGGTGGGTCCAGCTTTTTTGGATCCATTGCCCAGTGTTCTTCATTGATTTTGTCAGTTGGACACTTGAAGTTGTCTTTTGCATCAGAAGCGTTCTCAAAATCAAGAAAGGCAGAGATAGGCAACAGTCAGAGTCGTTGACCTTTGATGACCCAAAAGAGTTCTCACTTGGTTGCCATGAGCCGACTTTTTCAACAGGCTGAAAGGCCTTCAACATCTTTCCGCTTTGGCTTTCACTCATAGATTCCATACCTGTCACTGTTTCTCAGAATTTGCTATTTGGAACATTCATGCGTATGATCAAGTATGTCCCAGCCATGATTTACATGGATGTACCTGGATGGATGCATGTGAATATGCTATATCAACAGATGTATACACACACATATATATATATATATTTATATACAGACACGTATTTATGCATATAGATATATTATTAAATATGCACATACATATATACATATTTACATATTGCACATATCTATACAGAGATTTGCATTCAGATAAAACACATACGCATACAAATACACATATATTCATAGAATGCGTAGCTATCAATGTAGCACATGAATGTACAAGTATGCAAATGTATAGATGTGTACTCGCGGACATACACACGCACATACACACGCACTCATGGTTCTCTAGCAATGTGTTTGTTTCCTGCAAAAATTGGATGCATGCATAATTGAACGTGCTGGATTATCTTTGGAGTTGTGTCCTCGCTATGCAGCAATAGGCATGAATTTGCGAGGGCTGTTTCTCTAGGATAGTCGAACTAGATTTGCCTTTCACCAACCATTACCGCAGAGAAACGGAGATTGGTCAAACATCATGGGCTACAAAGTTTTTTGGTCGGTAGGAGCCACTTTAAAGCTTTGTAAGTCTGGGTGGAAGTCATCAAGATAGAAAAAGAAAACAAGCTTTTGGTCCAAGATGTTCCCACAGGATGTTCTCACGGGATGTTCTCACAGGATGTTCCCACAGGATGTTCCCAAGCTGGTTGTGGGCAGAGCTCAGACTTTTCGTATCTCTGCGCTCAGACTGACATGGAGCGCACCGTGCCATTTGGTTTGCAGGACAGGCTGTGGAAACAGTTCCCGTGGGGCCAAGTTCTGGAGCCTGCCTGAAATTTGAATGATGCAAAATGATGCTTCATTATATGTGACAGATGTATATGTATGTACATGTATCTATCTATGATATGCATCTATATTGATATTTATGCAGTATATGTATGAAATTATATACATATATATATATATGTGGGTGTGTGTTTGCATGTATAACTGAATGCCATGCGATAATGTGAGATAGTATAGTGTCTCTAGAATTTTATGAATATATCAGTTGTCCTTCACCGACATCAACAAGCTTGAATGAAATCTTGGAAAAGCGTCATCTGTAGAATTCGACGGCGCGCACCCACAAGCTTACAGGGTTCCATTGTGTTGTTGCGGACATGTGAAGTTCCCGTTCTGACAATGTTGTTCACCAAGTAGGGGCGAGATAATGATTTTCAGACTCAAGACTGATGCTGCTACTTGGGCAGGGCCCAGAAACATCCGCTGCTATTGATTGCATGTTCTAGCTCACTGAATTTATGTAACTATTTAATTTTGGTCCACCAAATAGAACCCATCATTGATCTGGAGATGGATGGAAAGCTTCATGTGGATTTCTCTGAGAGAGGATTGAAAATGCAAGGCAGTTTTTGGACGACCCCAGCTTCAGTAGCTTCCGGAAGCTGATGAATTCTGCAGTCTGAGTGCTGCTTTTGCCGCAGGAAGACGACAAGGCTATTCCCACTCATCGGGTGGAGTCGTTGTGAGTTGCTCTGTCCATCTTTAAAAGAAGAATTACAAGCGCAATTCATGGTCTCAAAAGCTTGTACAGATTCTAGTACAGACATGATGTGCCAGAGACCAATTACAAAATTAAAACTTAATAAATATGCCATTTCTATCGGAAATTTATTTTTCTCATGATTAATCCTGTAAGGAAAACTTGAGCAACAATATTTAATAATAAATAAGATAATTAAATATAATGAATTTAAAATTCGGGTAAAATCATAATTAATTTTAAAAAAATAATAATAATAAATAATAATAAATTATATATATATTTATATTATATTTTTT
>VSDK01007895.1:316645-355686 GCA_009767595.1 Symbiodinium kawagutii | reverse complement strand
CAGAAGACATGTCAGAAAGAATGTCAGAAGATATGTCAGGGAGAATGTCAAAAGATATGCCAGAAAGAATGTCAGAGGGAATGTCAAAAGAAATGTCAGGATAGAATGTCAAAAGAAATGTCAGAAGATATGTCAGAAGATATGTCAGAAAGAATGTCAGAGAGAATGTCAGAAGATATGTCAGAAAGAATGTCAGAGAGAATGTCAGAAGATATGTCAGAAAGAATGTCAGAGAGAATGTCAGAAGATATGTCAGAGAGAATGTCAAAAGATTTGCCAGAAAAGAATGTCAGAGAGAATGTCAGAAGATATATCAGAAGACATGCCAGAAAGAATGTCAGAAGATATGTCAGAGAGAATATCAGAGAGATTGGCAGAAGATATGTCAGAAAGAATGTCAAAAGATATGCCAGAAAGAATGTCAGAGAGAATGTCAAAAGATATGTCAGAAGAGATGTCAGAGAGAATGTCAAAAGATTTGCCAGAAAGAATGTCCGAGTAGAAAGTTGTCAGAAAGAACGTCAGAAGATGTGCCAGAAAGGATGTCAGAAAGAATGTCAAAAGGTATGCCAGAGAGAATGTCAGACAAAAGTGGAGTCAATAAGCGGTGATGACATGACATGGTGGGGATCACTCGAAGTAAAATGTATATTTTTAGAAAGGCTGCTGAAACTTGACCGATGATTCTTTAACTACTAGATCTACTATAGTTGTTGATTCTGGATTGGTTAAACACTATAGTTGAACGATTATAATGGTTATTGCTGTCGCTTTTACTGGGTAACCACTCTGGTTATTGCTGGTACTACCGTTGAGTTGTACTTATGATCGCTTCACAAACCAGCAGCTTCACCTTGGAACAAAATCAGTCAGAACGACTTGCCACATTGGGCGCTGGTCATGACTCGAGGGGGGCCCAATATTGAAACCAGGAAGGCATGGTTGAGGCGTCCAACTGTCCATGCACAGCTCCTAGACCATTTGCCAGTATTATGTCGTGAATTGGTTGCTCCATCTCTGAAGGTCCCAACATGAATCTTCCAGCAGCTGAGGGAGACCTACTCTCAAGCTTAACATGGAATTGAAGTGCTGATCTAAATCAAACTCCTGTGAATGCGGTCAATTATTTTTGACAATCGATAAGCCATCACTAACCGTCACTAACCGTCGTCACTAATGAGCTGAACAAAAGACTTACAAAATGCTGTATGCATGAAATGAGCTCGTCGATCGTTGAATCAAATGCAAAGTATCATGCATAAAAGTACACAATACACAAATATATATATATATATATACATATATATAAAGATATATATGCATGCACAAATAAATATATATATATATATGTATGCAATGTTAAAAGTGCTGTATGCAATACACAAAAAACAATTGCATGTACAATTACAAATTGTATGTATACACATATACATATATACATATATATATATACATACGTAGATATACCGTACGATAGATGCAATGCATGGATGTGTGTGAGGTGTATAGTGTACACATGTTGGGTTGGATTATGATGATTGTGACAATCCTATCGATGATTAGATTTCCTGATTATATCTGCTGGCTATCAAATGCTAGACCCCGTGCAGCTGGTGACAATCATGATGAAACACGAAACCATGTCCTGCTGCCAAGAGCTTCATCGACCATGTCTTTGCCTGGCCAGTATTGTTGTTCATTATCACTTTCCAACCGCCTACCACTAAATACAATGACAAACCCCTGAGTCAGAAGTGGAAGTCAATAAGCTGTTTGAACATCGCTATGTCTACCATAACTGGCAGTCAACCTATAAGCCAAGTTGACAATCCCAAGGGGCCTCAGTCCCTTGTGTTGTTGGCTGATGAGGCCCAGCCCGACTCCTCCGTGCCACTGCGCGGGTAGAAGGAGAACAAACACGGCGAGCCCAGGCTTAAAATCGCCACCTGGCAGCTGTTGTGGTCGCCACAGGATGAGCGACTATCCATAGCCCAAGCTTCAGAAAACTGGAAACTGCCCGGCGCAAAGGATTTTCTGGCTTGAAAGATATGGTGTCTCTTTGCGTCGTGCCTTGCATCTAAATTCTTATCATAGCGTATGGCTCCAATGACCATGAAACTCATATCGCTAATAAGTTCTATCAATATCAACTGGCCTTCCTCCACAATCTGCCAAACAATACCTGTCGGTCAAGTGTAGTCCCCATGCCTTAAGCAAGTTACGCAACCGGCTGAAAGCATCCCCATCATCTCAACTCTCCCAGAACCCCTGCGTGCTTGTGACTGCCACACGCTCTCTTTCGTCGGCTGCCGGCATCCTCGACATCTTTGGCCGCTTTGACTCTTTGGACAAATCAGTCGTCCTGAGCAGCTGATGAGACTCACATGGTCTTCCCGCCAAGGAGAATCAACGCACGAAACTTTCGTGTTTTCCTTTGGAGGTCATCAAGAGACTTGGACGAGATTTGGATTTTTTATGATTTTTTGTCATCCTGCATCCTGCACCTCCATAGTTCGTTGTTTTCCCTACAAATAATGGTCATCTACTATGGTCATCTTTTGTGACATTCTCTTGGGATACTTGTGGACACCACAAGCCAATGTCATCAGCAGTGGCAACTGTTGCGAGGAACTGAATATTTGTCCATAGTGGAGATCCCTAAGCAAAGCGCAAGTTGTGGCCATCTTCATTAGGGCCGGGACAGTACCAATCAAACAGCACCATTGCGAGTCTGTGTAGAAACATACATAAGTACGTCCGTGCGTACATAACATAACATTAAATAACATTACACAACATGACATAATGTTGCATAACATCATGTTCGATAAAATAACATTACATTTCATAACGAAACATTACATTACATTACATTAAATTGCATTACATTGCATTACGTTAGATTACATTACATTACATTGCATTACATTACATTACTTTACCTTACTTTACATTACATACACAGAGATACCATCATATACCAACTTCTCTGGGTCAAAGCTGAGGAACCACGACAATGGCTGTGAGTGGATGATGGTTCGGAATCAGCAAGTACGCATTTAGAAGTTTTGCAATCTCATTTGATGCCTCGAGAATTGAACCAAGCCTTCAGGTCGTCAGGCCACATGCTAATGATCCCACCACGACATTGTTGATGATGATATTCAACAAACTGATACTTAACAAGTTAGTAGACAATAAATGACAATAAGCTCTTGACAACTGCGCATGGAAGCTCGGTCCTCGAAAGCCTCCATGCCAGCCTCCAGACCAGCATCGAAGGCACCAAACTTGCACCTGCAAACCATGAGCTGAGCCTATTCACAGCCAGCTGTTGTCCCTAGACCTGGATTCTCAGCATGAAATATGACCAAAACAAATCTCCACATCCCCGGGACCAAAAGTTGCATTGGTTCCGATCCACAACCGCTATAAAGATCTATAAAACGACAAATGCACTCAAAACATCAACCGCAACTGTATGTGGAGTGTTCTGGTATCTTATCTTGAAAGGATCACAACATATTGTGTCCGGTGAAGGCGATGATCACATTGAGCCCAGATGGTCCAAGCATGTCCAAGCATACGAGTTCAGGCATTGCCATTCCGTCAATCTTTGTACTTTCCAGAGTTCAAGGGCCTCATGTACGCTTCACATTGTTTGCAGTTCTTTCTTCCCTGAAAGGCCCTGAAAGGGTCATTGCTGTATCTAATTGATGCAGAACAAAAAGAAGTACAATATCCCTTCTCTGCTGACTGGTTGGTCCATAGTCTTCCCATCATGCAACAATTCCTCTTGACCTTAAGCAGTCAAGAGCGGCATGATCAACCCTAAATCCATCCATCAACCAAGGCACTTCTAAGGGCACCCAAGCAGCACCCTCCATGCAGTCCAAGCACCATGCGCCCATTGCTTGCACTCCACGATCACCTGCACCTCCCTGAAGGTACTTGAAAAAGTCCTCAGAGAAACGGGAACCACGAATGGTTTGAAAATGTTCCAAGGGGGGTCCCAATTCCAATTGTTTTGAATGATAAAAAATGATAAACATGATTTAACAAACGCTATTCCGGCCAACCCTGCGGAGGGAGACTTGTTCTGTAATCCCACATGCCACCACTTCAACACCACTTTCGGGCCGTGTGAGCAAGTGATTTCAGAACCCAGAACTGTGCCACAGCTTAAGAAGATGCACCGTAAAACGCATGAAATACGTTGGAAATCATGGCCAAGCTATTGGCATTTGGTATCCCCAAAAGAGCGCTAAACTTGGCGATGATCGGATCACGTGGGTTGCTTGGACTAGCTCATAACCTATCAGATCATATAGTAATAGTATCTAATTGCAACAACATGATGCTATAGCAAAAGAACAGGCATCTAGATACCTGTATAGTCATCGGGCACACCAAACAAGCCACCAATTCGGAGCTCCAATGATGATCACAAAGTGAGTCATGAAATTGCCTCTGCCATGATCTTTGAGCCTTGCCATCCTGACATCAAAATTGCCTACGAATCGCTTGCGTCAACATGTCTCCCTCACAAAACTTGCGTCACAGCTTACCAATACCTTACGAAATGCAGCGAAATACTTACATTGCTTACGAATGACATCAACTATCGCCAGCTCAATACTAAATATCTAAAAGGGATTTTTGAACGCTGCTCACCTGACCCCGGCGGCTCCTCCACATTTCGTGCTGAAGCCTCCCGTTGCTCCTGGCAAGTACAGCCAGGCACCAGAACTTCCAATGGGAACAACATGGGAACATAGAAACTTGTGGATGGTTGTTGTAACACCAGTAATTTATCGTAATCGTTTCTGGCAAATGTGTTATATATTGTTGTATGGTAACCCTGCGCTCCGGTACTGTTGGTTTTCGCAACAAAAGCTCACAGGTGGTAGTTAGTCTATCAATGTTTGAACCTCATGTGCGGCACTGCGGTTTATTTGTTTCATCAAGGTCTTTCCAGCCCTCCTGTTTAAAACATCGCAGACATGTTCTGACAGCACGTTTTCTATCAGTATCTGGGGAGTCTAGAGTGCCAAACTTTGAAACGACTGCACCCCCCGATTTGCACAAATGTCAGCATAGTATCTAGGTTAGATGATTTCTCCCCTATGGCGACCTTGGCGTCACAATTGTACTTGAATGATCTTGAAGTTTGAAGGATTTTCTTGCACATCGATGCGTAAAGATTTTGAAATCACTCACTCATAAATCATCAATCATCAATACCATCAATCATCAATACCATCCGTATTGAGGATATCATCAATATCATGAATAATACCAAAATCATCACTATTGTCAATATCAATACCATCAGTATCAACAATATTTTCAATATATCAATATCATGGATAATACCAAAATCATCAATGCTATCAACATCGCCAATACATCAGTATTTCAATATCATCAATATCATCAATACTTTCAATATCATTGACATCAATGAATCCAGTATATCCAATGTTTTGATTATATATATATATCATCAACATCGTCAATCAAATCAAAATCAACAACATCTTCGAAATCATCATTGATCATCACCATCATCGATCATCGGTCATCGATCATTGACCATCATTCATGAGTGATCAATCATCAGTCATCATCAATCATCAGTCATCATCAATCATCACCACCACCACCATCATCATCATCATCATCATCATCATCATCATCAGCTTCTTCTTCATCAATCATTTGCACCATTCCCTCATCTCAACAAGCTCCGTCTTCATTTAGGCTACCTCTTCTGGAAACTCCCGCCACCACCCTGCGCTGTCAATATGCTATATAATTCAAAAAAATACAGCAACAACAGCAGCAGCAGCAGCAGCAGCAACAGCAATAGCAACAGCAACAGCTACAGCTACAACAACACCACGACCAATTGGTCCACCCCAAGAGCGTGTCGGACCAGTACTCGTACATTGAACATCATTAAACCAAAGAAAGGTGTCATTCCTGGCGGTTGCAGAGAGAGCGCTTTTGCGGGCGAAAGCTCTGCAAAGGTTTCTGTGGCAATTGAAAGAAAAGCAACCAAACCTTGGTAAATTGAGATCATCTGTTCTCATGTGTTCTCCTGCCTGTACCGAATCTGTAACCCCAAGATAAACCATTCCTGGTCAATTTGGGATATCCTCAACTTGTCTAAGCCACTGTGGTGAAGCTCGCAAGCTCGTTAAGGTCCCAAAGGAAACCTGCAATATGAGAGATCCAGGACCCCATCCATGGAGGGAAATCACAGGTGGTTGACAGTTGCCCCATGGATCTCTCAGTGAGGTTTGATCATCGCAGGGTTTACCCCAAAGCTGTGGCTAATCCCCAAGCTGGTCCCACCTTCAAGGAGAGCTTCGGCAGGGCAGCAGAGGAACACTTGGGGCAAGTTCCGTCAGAAGGCGTGCAATAGGAATGGTACCTCGGCCAGCAAACAAGAGAGCACTGTTCGGATTCTGATGCAGTGATGCAGTATCACATACGCCTACCTCGAAATCATGCTGACATTCCAGCCAGGACCAATCGTTCAGTCAAAAAACGCAGGAGAAGTATAAGTAGATCTGCATGTTCACAGGAAACAACTAATATTTGGATTCAATACACACTTAACATCACTTAACTACAAGTTTGCTTGAATAAAACCAACCAACCAACTCACTGTCTGTCAACTGCTCACAGGTTGTGATTCAACCTACAAGTGCAGCAAGGTCCCGGACCTTGGATCACTGGGCCTGCACACGAATGGCCGCAAAAGAAATGGACTGCAGGAACATCTAAAGTCAAGCCACACCTGGGCAGAGAGCAAAGGCCGAGACTGTTTGAAGGCAGGCGATCGGAGATCTGCATAAAATCAGGTAGTTGGTGTCCGAAACAGCAAGGTGCTCTGGTGCTCTAGTTTCTTGTG
Source organism: Symbiodinium kawagutii (assembly GCA_009767595.1). Lineage (NCBI taxonomy): Eukaryota > Dinophyceae > Suessiales > Symbiodiniaceae > Symbiodinium > Symbiodinium kawagutii. Next base: position 348,764 of record VSDK01007895.1, on the reverse strand, counting down.
AACATTCAACAAATACAAACATGGAATAGTCAAATCATCATCGCTGCGATGTCATATCCAAGCTGTTGGGTGGAGCAGCGGGGTCACATGCTGAGAAGCACCGTGCTTGATGATTCGTGCATCGTGGTGCTCCAACCGACGATTCAGAATTCTCATCTGGGTGTAGTGATGAAATTTGGTGGCAATGAGTTCAAATCAACCAAAGGTCATCCAACAAGAATCGCAAAAGTCGTATGCAAATATATGTATGTGTATGTCCGTGATTTGATAATGAGATGGATTTAAATGATGTATCTATGTATAAATATACATCTATATATATATATATACATATAAATATAAATATAGAGCGCAAGCCCTTAGGTCCCTTTTGAGGGAGAAAAGTAATTGGCCTCTTCAAAGAAGCTTGCCAGGATGGTCAGTGAGGCCTGTATCACGCAAGCGGTTTTACAGCGAGGCAATTCTGAATTGGTAAGGCCTTTCTATCTCTTTACATAAACCAATCTATATTTATGAATCTATGTTTCCATCTACATAATCCTTTTATTTTAACTCATCACTCATGAACAAATATGTCTCTTTACCTAATCCTCTGTACCTTTCTACCCATCCATCCATCTATCCATCTATTCATCTATCTACTTTCTATCTATCTATGTAGACAAAGGGTGCTCCGTCAAACTAGGGTACCTTCGAATGATTGACTTCCGTACGAAGAATCGTCATTTTGTCGTTTTCTTGATGCTATCCACAATTTCGGATATACCCATACTTAGCTAGCTATGTGTGAAGTAATTTTGGCGCAGCACCTTGTGGGATGCTACCATTACTACTACTGCTGCTGCTCCCGAACACAATTGATGTGTCAACTTCCGAACCTACACTGATGATAGGCCAAATGTCAACAAGTTATTTCTGTCTTCAGCTTTGGACAGATTCCGAGTTGCCCACACTCGGCACCGGCTGAGGCATGTGCTGAAAGCAGCGTGTGGTCTTAAACTCCTTTGCCTGGCTCACTGGGACTTTCAGCCGGGAAACTCCGCAGCTTTCCTTGGCAATTCGTTACGTCATGAAACACACGGCTCCGGGGCTCTGGGTTCCCAAGAATTCCCAAGAATCGTTTTTTTTCCCTCAACATGCACCTGTAGGAACCGACAATAGATACGCCCCTCAACATCTGAAGCAACATTTAAGCAACCTTAACCGACCAACCCTAAGCAACCTTCACCCACCTTAGCTAAGCTTAATCCCACCTCTGTGCGAAGCTGAATGATCTCCTGCTGCATCCGCATGATCTCGTGGCGATCCTGGCGTCGAAAGTGGGGCATCCACGGGTGGAGTTTCTATAGGGATATGGGGATGGTATATTTCCCCTACAATAGCCGTATAATCCCTACCAACCATAGGGGATTAGAATGGTTATACGGATATGTCCCAAACCATATAGTTCTTATAATCCCCTATAGTTGGCATGACACAATCATGAATGAATGGGATATACCAACCGTGGGGGATTAGAATGGTCTCTAGGGATTATAATGAGTTCAGTGTGATGAGATGGTCGGTGACTCACTAGTGAGATGATACATTCACCTGTGATGAGATGGTGACGGTGTGTCGTCGATGATGGTTCAGTGTGATGAGATGACGCAATTTAAAGGAACACAATCATGAATGAATGGGTGAATTGTGATAATGAATGATTGATGGTTCAGGTGTGAAGAGATGAGTACATTAATGAGATGATTGATGTTGATTGAGTGATGTGAGTGAGAACTGATAAGTAAACTGTGTTGAGTGATGATTAAAGATGATTACATGCAGTAATTGTGATGAGTGATAAAATGACACAATTAATGATTGAATTAGATGAATTGTGATGGTTGGTGACTCATCACTTCACTAGTGATGGAGGTTAATCAATGAGTGATTAAGACGTGGTGGTGGGTTAGTGATGAATAATGGGTGCTGAATCGTGTAGCCCTCGGGCAATGCTAGTGATCACCAACTAGTAATCATTGATCACTATCATTAGGGTTGAGAAAATGCTTGGTGAATGTTGGTTGATTTATTAATGGTGGATGATGATAGTGGTTCACAATGGTTGGTTAGTGGTAGCAAGGGGTGGTGAATGATGATCAAAAATTGTGGTTTGCGATTGATTAATAGGTGCACATGATGCTGATGATGGCAATACTGGTTCATGGTGATTGATAGTTCATCGGTTGATTTTGCATAATCATGATCACCAGTGGTTAGTGGTGGTGAAAGGGGGATGCTGAGGGTTGATGTAAGCGTGCTTAATTAAAATAGAAATTTCGCGACTGTTGGCAGGAGTCCCTCTTCTCTCCACTTGTTGCTCATGGCACTCATCAAACACAACGAACACGTTCTGACATGCGTTAGAGCTCTTTCTGTAAGGTAGAATTAGCAAGGTTTGGAGACCCTAGTTTGCACTGATGCATAAACTTTCATTGCCATGATGAAACAAACACATTTGGTACACAGTTTCTAAGTAACGCGTCAAATTTACGTAGTGATAGTTATGCCTATGATACTGACCATGATGCTATACCTCATTGACAGAGTGCCATTAATGTAGCTGAAACCAGTTGTTGGCTCCCTAAATCGGAGCAACTTGAAATTCAGCAGTGCCATGACCTGCCATTAATGTCTGACATACATTCCTGGATGATGTCCGACATATTTCATCCTTATAATTACCTAGATACCAGGCAAATCCCTTGGACGCAAATGAAATGTGGGCGATTGGCTTTCCTCCATTTGTCAGCAATTGTCATCCTTATTGGCTAACGCGTGATCATATTGCCTATCACTTCTTTCTAGTTCATTTCCAAATATTGCTTCCTGTGACGAAACTAATCTAGCTACAAATAAATCGCCAACCAAGATCAACCGACTCACAAACTCAACAACAACAGAAGCAAAACTGAGCCCACAAGGACTGCTGAATCCTTAGCCCCAAGAGCTACAAGTCAGTTCCAAGTACTGCTCAAAACAAACATCACGTCTTTTAGAACTTCTCAATGCTAATATGACTACATACACAGTTGGTATACATGTATATATATATATTCAAATATATATATATATATATATATTTCAGATTCCTTTCATATTTTATATCAGTTTGAAAAATAATATATGGATGTGTCGTGTGCTCTTATTGCGGTTCACCTGGAGTTCCCACAATTCGGTTTACTCCCAAGTGTTGCTAACCCATCAGCACATCATGTAAGCCCCAAAGGAATGACCAATAAGTGCTCTCAACTCTCTCTAACCAGTTGACCATTGAGTAAACATCTACACAAATGTGTACCATGTGTTTAGTTTGTACAACTATCTAATTCAATATAATTTATTCTATTTCCGTACATACTATGTAATTATATGTGATTTAAGTATATACATATATATATATATACACATTACATGATGTTACCATCATCTTGATCGATTGTATCCATCTCTTACGTTTCAACAGCCAACAGCTGCAATGGATCAGCGCTCCCAAGTCCTGAGAAGATTTACCCCTGGAGACGTCTCGCGCGTCGACCAAGCGCTTGTACTGCGCCTGGAGGGCTGTGGTTGGCGCGCTCCCGAGGTCACCGGGGGATCAGCAGAACGGCCAAACCTGCCATGCTATGCTGATTGCTTCACACTTCACATGGCTTCTTTTCCACCAATCTCTGACACAAGTGCTGGTAACATCTGGTAACCATTCCCTCCCAAAGCCAATTCCAGTGCCTGCAAATAGGGTCGCACGTCGCCGATGGTGACCTGAACAATTCTGGCACTTGCGAAACGTTTTCAGTTCCAACAAGTCGCATCCCAACTCACATCCCAAAGCATCAAAGTCTTTGGATATCTCTGGATGTTATCAGGGCTATCCTTGGTGTTAACCATCCCCCCAAGCCATCGTCAAGCACTATCATCATCTATCCATGGCGAAGATAGCCGATGGCTTGAGGTGCTTCGCTGAAGGAGTTTGGAGTCTGGTGAACACCCGTGCGTCATGTCCTTCTATTGGTCACCTGACAACAATCGACTAGTGATAAAATCTCCACGATCTCCATCTACAACATGCAATCCCGATATTAACAACGGTGCATACGATCGTCAGACGTTGCTTGCGTTGTTGACTCTAGTGTTTTCATGCAAGGTTTGATCCAGGACTTGTTGGGGTTCATGGAGCTCTCATCATGCGCAGTTCACCAGGCAAACCAAAACCATCAACGGCTGAGAAATTTGGCCAATGAGGCGTCGTGGATTGAGAGCTTCACTGAACCCGCTGGGTTCCAGATAGCAGGACCCAAATCGGCTCACTGGGCCCTGGTCAAACATCCCAATTGGGAGCTACTGCAGGTGATAAATCTGAGGTGTTGAGGCCTTCACTCCATCCCCATCACTGAGTCCTACCAACATGGGGAAAACATAACAAAGAATACAAAAAGAATAGAAGAGTGGAGTAGAGTAGACTAGAGTAGAGTAGAGAATAGAAAGGAATAGAATAGAAATGAAATAGAGAATAGAAATGAACAGAATGAATAGAGAAAGAGAGACGGAGATAAAAAAAAAGATAAGTATAATCTTAGAAACAGATCCAACTGCGGATCTCATTGGAGTTACCGATAAAAATGTGAGACAGCTGATGGAGCTTGGCCACCACAGGCCCATTGTTCGGATCTGCTGATATGTACCCACGAGTTTCCATTTTCATCTGACTCCCCTGATGAATTAATCATATTAATCACCAAACTTTAGGTGGTTTCATGGTAATTTCACACGACTTGGTGGGTCAAAATCATTTGATCATTCATGGCATATAGTTCATCAGATTTGGAGCATCATGTTCCAATTGAAGAGATTCAGAAACAAATGAAGAAGCTGCACTGGCACGAGCTTCCAGTCCATGGCCTCTGAAAAAACGGTACGCTGTCAGTTGCCCTACTCTCCTTAGCAGCAATATCAATCCCTCCCTGGTCGGCTTCCAAATCATGTAAAATCACATCTGAATCAAGATGAGAACGGCACTCTGAGGTATCAAACGTATCAAACAAAGTCTGAGGAACATGTCTTTGTAAATGTTCACTCCATTTCAATACATTTCATCAACCTGGTACACCGTTGGTACATGGTTTTTTGAGGATCGATCCACAGCTTGGCAGCTACGACCACCTCCTCGCTGTTCCGCAAAGTCTCAATGACCAACAGCAAAGGCATCAAGTCACTGTCCTTCAAAGCCATCACGGCGTGGGAGCCAGCTGCTAGCGGGAGTATCACCAGGAATACTTACGGTCCCACGATCTTGATACCATAGACTATATATTCATACGGAAGTATATATGTGTATATACGATTGTGTACGTTGTTCAAAAGTGTACGCATAGGTATGTACGGGCACATCCCCATGATGTAAGATGCCAATGATGAATATGAAAAGCATTCAAATAGTTTCGAACGTGCGATCTTCAATAGAAGTTAAGGTCTCTAGGTAGATGACGTTGTATGTTGGCTGGGAGGGTACATGTCAACTAGATTCAACTAGATCTTTGAAATTCTGTTTACATATTTTGTAACTTTGTAACAGTAAAATTATTAGTAATTTACTTTAGTAACAGTAAACATCATTTGTGTGACTTCAACTCATTGTTGTAGAAGTTACCAAAGTAATAGATAATGCAGCAAGTCATGGCTATGGGACTTTTTACCTTGGAATTGCAATGGGTTGTTGAATGACTATGGGAAAACTGCTAATGGCTATGGGACTTCTTTTTTAACGCAATGGGTTCTTACCTTGGAATTCTGCTTGGGGAACTTTGCAGCAATGAGAACCGGCTTTGGGATTTACATTGCTACTTTGCTTGAGCTGTGAATTATGTTGAGTCTCCTCTCTGTCCCGAAATGTTATCGTCTGCTGCTGATCCGAATCTTGAATACGACCAATCCTTGACCAGTTGCCATTGACGCTTGGCTAAATCATGAGATATTTGAACATATTTATATATATATATATATATATTTGCATATATATATATATATCTATACATACTCTCATTGAATGAGTCACTCGTGTGTCACGTTTCCTCCTCTGGCAGGTTCACAGCTTGGCACTACACAACATAGATCACAGCTTGAGTTGAACTTCCTAGTCTCCACCCAGATCCCACCACCAATAAGCAATTGGAATATATTGGCATCAGGATTCTTGCAGCTTGGTAACAAGAGATCCTCGTTCACAAGCCATCGATGGGAACACCAATAAACTTGAGGATCTTTACTTCAGTGTTCTCCAATCTCCTGGAACACCTGATTTCATCACCATCCAGGTGACTACCTGCATAAAAAATGGTTAACACCATATGGCTATGGGTCAAAACCCTGTACCCCTGGTTCCCATCATTAACCATTGTTTTCCTGATTGTAGTTGCTTAATATTGATGGTTAAATATTGACCCATAGCCATATGATTTCATCACCAAAGAAATGGTTACGCTTTACGACTGGGTCGGTCCTCGATGTGTCTCAGGACCTCTTGGATTTCTTCATGGTGACCTCCACCGCTCTCGGGTGAGGCCAGAAATGACAAGGCCTGGCGTGTCTCCCAAGGGCCGAGTGGAGGCTGTAGTCGGCGAAACATGTTTTCAGCCATCCTTAGGGATGATCCTTCATTAGCTGGTTGATGTTGGTTGATGTTGGTTGATGTTGGTTGATGTTGGTTGATGTTGGTCGTTGGTTGCTTCATAATATTGACATTATCAGATTGGTTGCTAGTGGTAATTCACTCAAGCTATTCCCCATGTGATCAATGGGGTTTGGATAGTGGATGATGACAATCGTACAGAGCCACCATATGTCATAGTATAGTAGTGTTATACTTAACCACTAATTTACCAGTAACTGAATAATTGACTAATAGACTCAAAACATGATTAATATTTAAAACAACGATAACCAACTACAACAACCAACATCAGGATCTTTTTGCAACTGGAAATCAGAGGGCCATCCATCCAAATCTGAAAGGGCACTAGCTACACTAAACACAACGTGTCAAGGCCCTGTTGGGTGCCCCAATTATCCACCACATCTGGATCCACATAACCTGCTGACCTCCCAGTGATGGTCACTAATACAGCGTGAGCTGAGCTGACCTGAACCCATAGGCTTTGATCAGGTCCACATCGTTTGCAGACCTCCAACAAGCGCCGTGCATCCTGGAGCTGTAGCACCCAGCAAGACGAGAAGCTGCTTCTGCAGCTGGAAATACATGGTCTGGTTCAAAGATTGCTTGAACTTCTATGCATGTCCTTTTGTGTACCCGCAAGGAGCATTGTTTTTGGGGGTCTTTGGACACCGATATTTCAAAGGATTCCAAATTTGGTTGAGCAATCCAAATGTGAATCTCAGCCGGGATCGATTGCGACTCAGAGCGTCTCCATAATTTGCTGCGTTTGTCAGTCTGCGACAATCAAGTAATTAATGCAAATCATGACCATGATGATGGACATCAACTAGACGGAGATGGTCATCGTGATTGATCAGTCTTTTTGCTTCCTGAGTGATGATGATGATGATGATGATGATGATGATGATGATGATGATGATGATGATGATGATGATGATAACGACAACCACAAAACATTTAATAAAACACACATCTGTGAGCAGAATGCGACTCTGAACATATGTTTGGAGTTCATAGCCATAGGAAACTGAAGCCACACAAGCAGCCATGTACCTTAGTCACATATCCGCCCAGAAAATCATCAAAATTCTGCAGCATGCCCAAAATGAGATCAACCAATGGTCTTGTCTCCACGCCATGAGCAAGTTCTCCAACATGATCAATGGTGAGTCCTAATCCTATAGACCCATTGGATAACCATCCTCAAAATGGCCAAGTCATGGTACTTGTGCCCCGTTCTGCTCGTGGCACGGCATTGCTTGATATCCTTGGCATCTCAAAATGTCATCGCAGCTGTTGGATGATCTGGGTCATAAGATCCTTGCATGTCTTGAGATTTCTCATCATTCAAAAACTCAAGGGTCCTCAATCTTGCGCATGAAACATGAACATGTCATGACATCTCTGTGAATCATGTAGGATCCTGTTTCTTACAGTAGTGAAATGCAATGAACTAATGGGTAAAATGATAGTTCAATGAATCAGTTTAGCTATGCAACGAAATGGAACTAATTCAGTACACTAAGGGCTTCTAAAAACATCGTACCGCAGCTTTCTGGTCCTTGTGTTCGAAGCACCATTGCATTAGCAGCTGGTGTCTGTGCAGCTTTTCCGCTGCATAGAAGAATCCATCTACGAAGCCATAAGTCCTCAGCAAGTCTCAAGCGCAAAGGTTGATGCAATGATAGCAATGGGATGCCATGGGTAGTTCGCATCGATGTTTGCCAAGGATGGTACTCATGTGGTCAAACGGCTTGAACAACCTAGTGTCTATATAGCATGGAAACCTCAAATGGTTGGTTTAGTACTATAAGTGATGAAAACATTGGATGATTTAGGGGACCCCTATGACTTGAGAAACCACCATATTTGTACCCGCGACATTACTCAACTCGCCTTCCAGCAAACCGCAGCTGTGGCTGTGCTGTGACTGCGGCCCCACACTGACACACCATCAGGGAGTTGGCCAAGGCTGTGTCGCTTGGATACCTTGGCAAGGTGGCCCAAAGGTGGATGGTGGTCACGTTCCAATGTGTGGCAGAACCCCCCGAAGCTGCCTGTCCTTTCTAGCCATGACCCATCTCAAAAGATTGCAGGACCACGTTAGTTAGCGTTCATGGCCAGGATTGGCTCAACGTCTTTTTGTAGAGCCAGGGAAATCAGCTGCTCCAATGGCCTGGAGCCATTACGGTCCGTGGTATTCAGGTTCCATCACGGTGCATCACCTGAATCAATCGTTGTTTCATGATGTTTCGATATTCAAGACCTCCAATGGGAAATCTGAAGTGAGGGAGTTGCCAGCAAAACCCAAGGCTCTTGATTTTCGCTTTTGTTGCTGAGGAACAATACTCCGTACATGGAACAAATTAAATCCAATCCGAACTCTTTAGCATCAAAAAGAACTGACAACTACTGTAGTTGGAGGTCGTGAATGGTGACCATGGGTGAGCTAGACAATCAAGACTAGGCAGCGGTTGTCGAGATCATCTGATACATTGGCATTACCAAAAAGCATTTTTTGGCCGCAAATGGTTTGTTTCCAGTATTTAGCCACTAAACATGACGGGTAAAACATGTTCGCCCGAGCCTTAGGGTTTGCCCCGCATGGGTCTGAGAACATTTCCCAACGCTCAAATTCCTGCACAGGGCCATTGTTTTTTGACTTCTGAGTTATCAAACCCTAAACCTCAAACCCGAAAACCCTAAAACCAAAACCCTAAAACCCTAAAACCAAAACCCTAAAACCCTAAAACCAAAACCCTAAAACCCTAAACCATAAATCACTGCGTATAGCCAGTGTTTTCGCAACTTGTCCAAGCCATCTCGACCTTGCACAACATGCTCCATTGCAGTGGCGCTTTATGTGGTGGGGCGAACGTTAAGGCTGGAGGGAACATGTTTGATGACTACCAAGTGTTCTTGATTGACCAGAAATCTTTTTTGGGAACCAACAATCAAATATTTGATCGCCAACCATTGACAACAATTGATCATGAATCACCATTGACCCTTATCAACAATCATTTGTACCATTAACCACCGTGCAACAATGTTCAACACCATCCCCTTTCTTGCAACATAGCCTGCAGCCTTTCAGCATCATCTCACCGGGGTGCCCCAATGTTTGTCCTGTTGCAGTTCCTCATGATACACGCCTTGGGGTAGTGCGCGACCATGTGTAAACATCCGAATCAACCCTCGCAACCTTCAACCAGTCAGATAGTCAGGATTTCTGGCAATGCTCAGAGCTGCACCTCTCTGTGCTGGGTTCAATGTTTTGGGTAGCTACCGCAAAGCGCCTGTTTTGAAGTGGGGACGGTCACTACCAAGCTATTTAGCAAGTCCTTTGGACCATTAACATATCCTTCTTGGAACAGGAACACCTCTTCAAACACCTGACTTTCCACCCTCAGCATCCCTCAGGACAAGATGCTGTCTGATGAGCCGCATGATATCAGCAGAGATCTTCGATGCCTGTGGGAACAAATTGGAAGTGTTGACTTCGAACCTGAAAATTTTACGCTGTTGGCATCAATAGTATTTTGCCTCTATTTGAACATTGAATTTGGTATGGAATTCTGAGCGTTTTCCTGCCGGAGTGATACAAACAGAACTGGGTGGCAGTTAAAACATGACTTTGTCATGAGTCAGGGACGGATCTATCTACTGGTCATGCGAGCATCAACCGCAAATGACATTCAAATACTTGCAATGCATAAAGTGGTGAAAACTCTGACAGGACATCCTCCAATGCATGACATCACGTGTCCCACCCCAACCCACCAAAGAACCAACCAACGAACCAGCCCACCAACTATGCCTCATTCTCCGCAGCGGTGCCATACGACTTGACCTAGGGCGGCTGGGGACGAGCCAGAAGGGGCCCATGAGAACTTCAGCTCTAGTCACTGAGATCTATATACCTATGACAGTCTGACCAGGTCTGACCATGACCAGCGAACCACACATCTTCCCTGAGATTCCCCACAATCAGCTCCAGGAGCGTTGGGAAGAGCCGTTCTGCCTGGCATGTCCAGCCTCCCTCATCAGATCTCCACCACCAGCTGTGTAACCATTGGTGTCAAGGGCTTCCGACGGGTCACCAAGGTGAAACCATCGGTCTCTTCAGTGCGTTCTTGTTTCTTGCTCATTGTTTGGGGCGAACTGGTGCGTTAAAACTAGTCCTCAAGGGGCTTGCCCAGAAACTTCCCATTCTCCAGGGACCTGTTTCAGGGTTCGCCAAAGATCTTGCTGTAAGCTGGGCTTCACAGACCTTGATTTGCCAGCCATATCGACAATGTTTGGTCAGCCACGATTGGATAAGTACACTTCCAGAACCTAAGATCAGTAGTGAGTCGGCAAGTCATCAATAATGCAGTTAGAGGAGTGTCCCTGACATTTTATCCTGCTTCGTTGTGCCTCATTGATTAATTACCTGAGTCGTCTTTTCGATATGTCCTCCTTAATCTTCTAAGGACATTCAGAGTAATTCAGAGCGCGAAGAATAGCCAAGGTCTCACATATATGTGAGGCTAGGAGAACTTTGAAGATGGAGTCAGCATTGCATATACGTTATCCAAACTTGCACAAAACAAATGATGCAAAACATCGCAAGTCTGAGACACGAATCTGAGGCAGCATGTGGACCGGAAATCGACACGGAGGAAGGCTTTCAAGACAGAAAACCCCGAAAGAACAACGGTTGAACACAGTGCTACCAGAGGAAATGAAGAAGTATCAAATATAGAATTTTGCAAACAAGTATCAACACGTCAATAATGAACATATCTTTTTGAAGCCAGAGAGGGTGAAATGAAACGCATGAGAAGAGGCTTAACATATTGCCATTTAAGCTACAAGTAGGGAAATGCTTACGCATGAATTCTTACAGGGCAACCATGGAAGCAAAGGTTGTAAGTTGCGCACACACACAAACATGGTGTTGCGACTGAGGGAAAAACATCTCGACGGGATTTGTAGGAGACAAACATATCGTCATCAGGCGCAGCAAATGTAGACCCTTTGGGAAGGCAACACTAATACTTGTGTGTCCAGAGAGGGAGAAGTGCTGAAAACGTATCTGAATGTAATGCTTTCCAGACCGGTAAAAACTGTGAAGGAGCAAAGGATCAATGTATTGTCCCGAGATCGGGGAAAGGAAAATCTGCTGTTCAAAGGTGGAACACATTGTTGTGAGGTCAAAGCAAGTCGTCAGTGCTAAACACCACGAACCAACCACGGGGGTTTTTCCAAGCAGCAACCAGACACTAAGATCCATCAAGCACCAACCAGGTCCAACCAAAAGAATTCAGCAGCTTTCCATTGAGCAGCTTGGCCCTTGAGGCCCCGGAAGCCTTGGCAGGTGGAAGCTGACACCCCTCGTCCAACAGAACCGAGCGCAAGAAGACCTGCGACAAGGAACCGGGCGTTGTAGTGGTGGGTAGCTATGGTTAATGAGTGGTTGATATTGGTTGATGATATGGTTTATCATCAACTATCTTCCCAAAATCCATGCATGCCCTCTGAAAGTGATCATGTCTGCGTGGGAAGTTGGAGGGATTGCTCACACTGCTTCGGACAGCCTGCTGCGGGTGCGAGTTCACAACGTGGCACCCCAGGAAGTTGTTCAGACTTGAAGTCCAACAATCAGGGGAGGCCTTCCAAATTTGCTTGAAGTTGCAGTTACATCCTTCTCACAACAGCCACCCTCAGATTTACATCCTTTTGTAGTCCAGAAATCTGATGGTATTGCAGTTGATGCATATCCTTTCCAAGCATATTCAAGAAACAACCACCAACCACTCAGCTAGTTCAAGACACCAGCCAAAAATGCTGGCCATAGTCAACGCGGACGGGGATGCTCTCGCAAAATCATGAATCAACATCATATTTGTATGTAAATATATTATCATTATAAAATAATATAAATATCTATAACAAGTGGGACCCTCTCATATTGCACGTGCGTATGTCCAAGTTACATTCATCAAAAATGAGCTGGCGATGAATTCGGAGGGCACCGTCAATAAATGTCAGCTGTTCAATACTATCTGATAAAACTACGTGTTCCGTGGATGTGCAGGGATATGTTAACCATATTCGATCTGTATATATATATATAAGTATGTATGCGCATGTGCATAGCGTATAAAAGTACTCAGTCGCAATAAGGATTTGGAGGATTTTGCTCTTTAGTGTACTTGAAACATCTTGCCATGTTTCATCATGTTTGCCAAGCAATCGATCGGATGTTCATCCCAAAGAGATTGCTCCAACAGCATCAATCCCAAGTTGATAACCATTGAAATTCCATGATATACCACTGGTGATATATCAGAACCAACCGTCTATGATCATGATAGCACATGATAGCACATGATATCACAGCTGCTTTTATTCATGCCATTTTTTTGATGCTACTTTGAAGGGCAAACCCGGCCTCGTTCAGTTTTGACACAATTAGAACTGTACAACGTCACTTTGGGGGCATCTCGTTCACTTAAACCTCATTTAGAGAAGTAATTGATATCGGTCCTAATATAAACAGATCTCGTTCGGTCAGGCGGACCCATCTCGTTCACCAGCTAATTATGGATGAGAGGAAAAAATAACGCAAACCCTTTACTTAGAATGAATTGCACAAACACAAGTCGTTGCTCACATGGACTTCATACCATTGGATCGCCACAGGCCATGCGACTGGCTGTCATCATTGATGGCATCAACTCTAGTGACCGATAGACCTTCCATGATTCACAAACCAACTTCCTGTATGTTCCCATCACAATGGTAACATATTGATGCAGCATCTAGATGTATTAAGCATCATTCAGCTTTGATTTAAAGCTTCTAATCATAACCACAAGTTTTGCATTAAACGACATTCAGCCACCATGAGCCATGAACCATGAACCATGAACATTCAGCCAACCATAAACTGCGAAGAATCAACCAAATGAACCATGAACCATTCCGGCGAAGCTGGTGATGGCTCCTCCAACTGCGACTGGTCATCCACCTGGACATCACCAGGAATGGAGGACTGTCAAGGACTGTGACGAAATCCGGGGCCTGTGAATGCTTAGTAAATGACGAATGACATGGGACCATAGGACCAAAGGAGTGATGAATCATACAGGACTAGGAGTGGGAAATCGTCACAGGTCATATGTTTCATAGGACCAGAGGAGTTAGAACCTGTTTATGAAGGGTAAATGATAGCCCATGGCACATTGTAGTTTATGAGCGGTGAGTAAAATGGTAGAACATGTCGAATTGTCGAACGAAAAGGGCCTGAAACCAGGGATAACCTTTAATCATGGAACATACATTCTGGTCAATGCCCCTGCCGTGCCCCTGCCACGTTTTGATGATGAAACACCCTGTATCGAAGGAAACAAATTGGGCCGGGAGGTTTATGATGTAGACACGGGTATGCACGCGTCCACAAACATATACATAGAGCTGGCATCTGTAAGCGTATGCGCGGAGTGCACATAGCAAGCTAGCCATTAAAGTGGATGGGAGCGTCTGGTACCGTGTCCACATAGATGAAAACAACACAGGCTTTACCCATCTTTACCCTCTGATAAGCAAACATGGCCATGACAAATAACAGATATTCATCATCTTCAGAAGCCATGAAATTCTAGCGAATCACATTGGCTTCCCGGAATCCTGGCGGGAACTGGCGTACATTTATCTACAATCCACCTCCCTGTGGTCGGGAAGCTTTCGGGAACAAATCCTATGGCAGTCTGACAGCTTCAAAACAGCGAGGGACCAACAGTCCACCATTGAATTCGCAATGGTTCCTCCATCATCAGTTGGCTGTTTCACCCTTTGTTGCTTTCTGATCGTAGCCCACAGTTGATGACCACTGACTCTTGTTGGGGGTCCCTGTTACCACCACTGATTTTTATCCAGGGACCCTATTGAGAGATCACCACCAAATCAGCGATGACTGCACCCCTCAAATCACCACGTGGGGACGGCAACTGAAAACCCAGCGCCGAGTTGCAAAGACTGGCAGCAACTCGTCGATGCTCGGACCTGTGGTCCCATGATTGCCATCGTTCGTGTAACGAGAATACTGCAGCGATGTAGAACAGCGCCAACATGATAACCGATGATAACCGATGATAAGTGATGATAAGTGATGATAAATGCAGCAATGGTTGGGTTTGATATAGTGAATACAAGAAGTCGTAGTGCAAGTAGTAGCCAAAGCCTAGCACATGAAGCAGTCGCCTGTTGGTTTGCTGGTTGGTTTGTTTCTTTTTTCTTACTAATATATTCGATAATGATCTATGATGCCCACCTACCCATTTCGAGGATTTCTCAGCTTGACCAAAACCCTGCCAAGCGAATCATGCGAGCCACGAAAAAAGTCAGTATCTCATCACATCGGACTGCTTAGTGGATGTGCCTATGATGGCCTTCCAAAGATCCCTTCATTCGATCTGTTGGGTGGTCACTCAACGCCCACACCCAACTGCCACCTGGGTAACCCACCGCGCCTTGGAAGTCTTCAGAGACCTGGACTGCACCACCCCAGAAATTGGTAAACTTTATGGTGACTGGACGGGCAGTAAGAAAAACATATTTGTACAGTTGTAAAATTGCTTATGCACACTTATGTCTCGATCTAAATAGATCAATAAACCGATGCACATATATATATATATATATAAATACTGTGTGTGCGTATATGTATATATATATATAAAGATAGAACATATTTAAACATATTGAACATCACTCAATTCAAACCACACACATTTGTGCTGCATATGTTTGACCCCAAAGCTGTACAGGTGCACGTCTTCTCCATTTTGACACTTACCAGCCAGTGGACATGGGCAGGAATCCTTGGTGGTACTGATAATCACATGATGTACACTGAAAAAAAGTCAGCACCTTCACCAACCAAAAACTTGTATCCAATTTTGGATAACCAAAACTAGTAGCCAAAACTACCTGACTTGGCAGTTGGTCCCGCATGAAGAGGGCCTCCCAGCTCCCAAAGAACTATTCGTTGTGCACTGGCTGATGTTAATGGTTAATCTATCACATGATGCACACAGAAACGTAAATGTGAAATGGCCGCACATGCAATACAACATACACTGTCAATCATCCTGATGATATGTAGTTTCGTGCTTTAGTTTTCACATCATTGTTCTGATGTCCTACATCAAATATAATATATACATTTCAGTATCACACATATCACATGAATATATGTATATGTCGCGTCCAAGTTTAGCACTATTTAATCACATGTCAACAAGTGTGTCCTAAGCACATCACTGGATATCAATCCCTGTTGGGGGAATTGGCAGCAAACACTGTGCTGACAGTGCCATTTCAGCTTCTGGTAATACAAAATCATCAGGAAAGTACACATATCAGCCAACGCATCGAGAACAAAAACCATTGACTCAAACGTTCCAGGTCTCCAATAGATTTACTTGGTCCGTATCTACACCAACATGATGGGCCACACCGGTGCCAGGTGGCTCCATCAGTGACATGTCGGACCAGCGCAATGGTCTCCTGTGGAAATCCAAACTGGCCGTGGAGGAACCACCTCTGTGGAAGAATTCCTACGTCACTTGGGACGCTGCCCGTGACAACCATCAGCACTTGTAGTGCATGATTTCTTCATATGCCTTCCTTCAATAGCTCTGTGTATCCATCAACTGCCGATGTCGAAAAGTATCAAGCAACAGGAGCCCAGAAGATCATACTCGAGGGAGAAAATCTACTGCAAACCAGCTGGGATTGGTGGAAAGTCATGAACAATGGCATTTTCACTGCCCCATGCATACTGAAGCATTTCCTTTCGGTGGTACGTATGGTGCGCTGGTCCTACTTGCCCCATGTATTAGCCTCAAATTCGCAACAGGAAATAGTTGTCTCGGAGATAGAAACACATGTGACAACCAAAATGCTGAAAATCGACAAAAGCCGCGGCTGGCTGCACACAAACTATATGATTCAAAAATCCAACCTAGGGTGGTTGGCGGTTTTAAGTTGTGTGCATGAGCACATATGAAATCACGGAAAAAAGAAACATCACTAGAACAATAAAATGAGTTCCAAACCCTGCTTCTGCAAGAGACACCTCTTTCACATACTGCAATAGTTCATGTTCTCTTGTGATCTCTTTTGGAGGAGGAAGCCTTTCAGACTTTCGTACTTTGCATATCATGTCCATGCGATACACTTCGGACAAATGTGTTCATCCAACACAATTCATCGGATCATCAAAGCTCATTGTGGAAGAAAGTACCGGGCAAGAACCAGCGCCAACCCAAGCAATGTCCATGAAATCGCTCCTAAGACTCTTGGACCTCTCAATCTTTTGAAGTTTGGAGCCGTTGAGGGTGCATCAATGCGAATCATCTCTCTGCCCATCCACTTGGATCTGGGGTAGTACCCCCAAACCAGCCAAAGTGATGATCTCAAGCTGGACAGCCCAAACCAAGGCCCCAAGTGAGGCAAACTACAAAAGAACCCACATCATTTGTGGATAAAGTCCCTGCATTGCTGGTGTCGATCGATTCAGCTTCAACTTGGCAGCCAATTCTGATGAAAACTGATCTACAGCTGCCCCCTGCCAGTCTCACAGTGGTGGTGCTCGTTGCATCAACAAAGAGGCAGCTGCTGGCGGCCCCCGTGCGCTTGTGAATTGCTCATGAGTGATCTTGCGATTGTCCAAATTCCACATGAACTTTTCAGGTTCTGCCCTGAGGCCAATCGCATCATACAACAACGATAATCCATTCATCATGTACACATTCCCTGCTAAACCAGTGAAATCGCGAAATCCATAGGGGGATAGCAGCACACCTGAACCCCCCCAGCTCCTGTGGTGCATGCCGCATGAGGAGCCGACCCCTCTGCAACAAAATGCGGCCTGCCTATGGGTGGCTCTCGGGCAGGAACCCTGGAGACACGAAGATTTCAGCGACAAGGTGGGCCCCTTGGTCAGCTTAGTGGGTTTATATCCAGGGTAGGTATGTGCATCATAGGGCCCTACCTCGTTAAGTGGTTGGTTCTTGGTTCCAGCAACCTGCCATCTGAACAACTTTGCAGGCCAAATCAAGCTTTGTCGCAGAATGGTGACGTGGACAGTACATACACAACCATCTGTCACTTCTCACTTGACGAGGTAAGGTAGCAACTCCCTGACTTGCGGCAACCTTCGCAATTTTGCCTAGACCTGTTTACTTTGACATTGGGGCTGCTGAATCAAAAACTTTTCCATGCATCTTCATATGTCCATGCATTCATATATTGTATATATATATATATGTATGATAATTAAACAGTAATCTCGTATACATAAATATTCAATTCAGAATAAAGTGCGATTCAAGAAGGAACTGGTGTCCGAACAAACAGTGCAGAAGGGCTTGGCAAGAAGGACTATGTAGCTTCTGTGACATAAGCGAAATTATATTTATATATATATATATCCATTTGATTCATAATTGTCACATCTCATTTACTGATTCTCCGTAGCACCGAAAGCCTGGTGGATTATCTATGGTCGAACAAGCACCGACAAAGTCTGGTCAGTCAACAAGCTGCTATTCTTCCGCTTGCCATGATCAGCAAACTGCCCCACCTCAGCCTTGGGTAAAGAGCGTAGGAACTCGACGGTAGTGCTGTAGTTCTTGAACCTGACTGGTTGGAGATCAAGGCCGACGCAGGAATATCAAGAGTAGGACTGGCTCAAAGCTCATCCAAGCTCCATGACTTCCATTAGTTCCGGGACATCTGCGGTCATCATGGGTCACTGACATGCCCAGCGTTGCAGGTCATTTAGAAATTGTAAGATTTTCGATCTCCGCAAAGCATCATGACTTGATGATGTACTCATGGGGGTTGCCGGATTCACCTTTGCAAACTGCGCTCCACCAACTGATCCAAGCAATTCAGTACTTGGCAAGAGATCATGGAAAACCAATGTGTTTTGGCCAAGCTAATTCTGATAAGCTGGTGAACATTGTGACCAGAAAGGTTGACTCTGTAGAACAGTCGACGTAAGTGTCACAAGCTGGCTGTCTAAATCTCCGACATTGGAAAGGTGTGAATGAAGTTCGGAATGCCAATAAAGCTATTTTGATTTATTTTGAAAAAGCTCCCTGCTGGCAACCTAGATTCAGATGGCTTATCAAAGCTTGGGGTTCAGCCAAGCTTCACCAATCAAACATAATCAAACCATGTGATTCGTTGAATCCTAACTGGTACACTTCCGATAGGTTCCCATGCTCTGTCGTGGCAAAGCCAGGCCAACATGGCCCCAAAACAGGAACGCTTCACCCCGTCGCAACTGAGGTTGCTGGCTGCTCCACGGAGATACGAACGTAGTCATCGAAACGACCCACCTGCACTTTTTGCTTTTGGAAAGACATGGGGGCTTATGACAACGTAGATCATTACCCCCAATAATCTTCCAGTGTATTGGCCATTCATAGTAATAAACCAACCATAATTTTGGGGTACTCCCATTTTAAGAAACCACCGCATGCACCTTGTAGAAACTGATGACCACTTCAAGCACCAGCCGACTATCAGTTGCAGGTATACTTTCAATGTCGAAATCTTGGATCATCCTGTGAGAAATCAACATGTCCTTGCCTGAGTGATGGAAGCAAGTATGTATAGCCCCGTCTTGAAGCTGGTTTACCTACCCCACCGGTGAAAGTGGCAAATAGTTTTATGAACAGTCGATTAGCAACACCCCAGGTCACTCCTGGTTGCAGGGTGGTATGGGGCACCGCTACCTTTGGACAACCAAAAGCAACGGGTATGAACAAAACAGTACCAGGTATCTTCAAGCAAATGACGATAACCTGCGATATTCTTGTAGAAGCCTATCATCATGGTGTGCTGAAATGACCACAAGAAACTGGGCTCCTTTCTGAAAACACTAATGATATTAAGATATATTGAGTAGATCTCGGGTTGCAGTACCCTTATCTTAGGAAAAACCCACAGCCATGACATCTGCAGCGCGCTTCGGATCTGCCCCACTGCCACAACGCCTTCTTGGCCACTTCAGCTGCCAAACCATGATATGCTGCCGACTCTAGGACCTCAGCTACCACACTGGTCACTTCATAACCAACGACCATCAACCAACATCAACCAACATGAACCTGTTGCACTTTCGGGTCACAATCGTTGGAGGCAACACCACAGCGAGGCGGCGAGTCGTGTCGCTTGGCCACTGAGGGTGCCCAGCACCGTCCCATGGGTGTTTTGATTAAGTCCTCCAACTGGCTCGATCCAAATGCATCTTGGAAAGGCTACCTACGGTGCCCCCAACAATCCAAAGCAGCAGTTTGGGGTCTGAGTGTGGACAGCCACAAGAACACCACTAACTCCAGGCTCATGTCTTGAACCAATTCTAGCAACGCCAAAACTGTAGAAAAAGTCACCCTGGCTCTTCCAACATTTGCGGCAATTTCACTCTACATGTTGAGGGTTCCAGCCGCATCTAGGCCTCAAGTTTCAAAATTGCGCTTCACTACTGTCCTGCGTCTTGGCTCAAACCTTGATTCACAATTGGGTCACTTCTCTGAGGAAAGTGTGCCAGCGGCTACACCATGCTATCTATGAAGGAAAACAACACCTGAGGTGGATAACAATCATCATGAGGATTGACGCTTCTTAGATGACTATGGAATGATGAAACAATATGCAACTATCAAATACCATTGCTGCTGGTGTATTCAGCCAAGATTGGAAACTCAAGAGCCCCGACTCAGAGATTTATATAGCTTCCTTTGGCCAACCCATACTCATCCAACTTTGGACTTTAGAAGCTGTCCCAACTGTTGTGTGCTCACGTTTTTGTTGTTTTGCAGCCAATGTACCTCAATGGCCGTCGCATGGTCGTACTGTTGTGGAGGTGTTGTTTTCAAGAACTCCTCGGCAAGGCTGGCACCAAGCTTGCTGCTGTGAAGTGGGGTTATCTTGTCCAATGGGTCACGTTGATGGTGCTTGAGCTGGTGTCCTCAGAAGTCATGCCTTGTGCTGTATGCGTGTTTCTCCAAATGGTCCACGTTGGTGATGTGTCTGGGTTGGTTGCAGACCGTGGCTGCTCCAACCATCCCAAAACTGCTATGCCAGTAGGGAAATCACCAAAAGCTGCAGAGGACACCACTTGTGGACAACCCCATATGATTCTTGCTTCACCCCCGAAAAACAAGTGATGATTTATTGCTGGTGTTCTTATGTGCTTCCTGTGACTTGTCTGCATCGAAATACTGTCGTTGATACTTACTCATTATTGACCATCACTGATCAAGCATAATTGAACATCATGAAGCAATATTAACCATGATTAATGACCGTTGTCATTAAGCATTGCTTGTCGTTAAACATCATTTATCACCAATAACTACGAGTAACAAGCACTGTTTGTCATTCATCAGAACTTATCACAATGAATCATTCTTAACCATGATGACGATCTATCCGTTTATCCATTCTTAAATGGTGTTTCTTCGCGGTCTCCCCAGCGTCCTCCAGAGTTGTGAAGTCTTTGAGCTTCGTATAGCACTTCAACAGAAGCGCTGTGTGCTCCGCTTCAGCCATCTCCTAACAACAAGTGGCTGGCGCCGCCATGGAATGCCCTATCAACAGAATCAGTTGTTGGAGGCTTCCCTATATAGTCCTATGTGTATTTTGAATAGTTGTACAGCTATAATCAGCTACACATACATAGTTGCACAACACAACGTTAGTTGAGTTGTATGCATATCGCATTCCAGTGTATTCCCTGTGCCCATAAATTTCCATAAATATCTAAGCATAGTGTATGCACACATGCATGTGGTTACACATGCATTCATCTTGGAACTGTCAATGATTTCTGATTCTTGTGGCAATGATAGCAGACTCATCATGATCGCAAACGGTGCGACCATGGGAAGCTGAGCAAAGGCAGGCACTAGTGCTGGACTGAGACACTATTTCTTTTTGGTTCAACGAGTCAGTTGTGGTGAAACATGGCCTACAATTCACTCGTTCCTGCAAGCTGAGGTTGGCATTTCAGCCGTGCCAAGCAGCCATTGCAGAAGTGAGTCATAATCATGGATCATGGAAAACCATGGGAAAACCAGCATCTGCACTGCACATCAGAAGTCCTGATTTGGACTTAGCAAAACCATTCCCTCTCCAACATTGGGGGCAAAGCCCCGCTCCCAGCGTTGCACGCTTCCAAACCAAGTTGGATACTCATGCTGTTGGTACCTTCCCCTACCCTTCCAGTTACCTATATATATAAATCAATAGGTAACCACCCCTACTTAAAGTTCCCTGGTTACCAACTATATAGAGGTAACATGAGATAAACGGAAGGGTGGGGTTCCCCCCAAATCGTTGGCAATTGGTACTGACTGGACCTGATTTTGTCGCCAATCGACCAGGCGAGAGGCACAAAATCCAGATATTGTTCCCGGTGACCTAGGGATTCCCACAGCATGAGCATGATAATAGCGCTGTCGATGATGAATGGCGATGATAGTGCATGATGACAAGATTCGTGCCAATTCTAGCACCGCCTAGGTAGTGGTTGTGGCATCCCTGTGTTCTTTACCACTGGGTCTGGGGGGCTCTAATTCCGTAGTTGTAGAATTGTGGCCATCAAGAAAAACAGAGCATTATTCAGATACAGAATGGAAACCCACAAGATTTGACTCACTCACCCTTATGAACAAAATCAAAGCACCCAAGGCTCAAGTTGGGGTACACATTTCATCCAAAAATTGTTGAAAATCTACGCTGGTCCCAGCCTGGTTCTTGGTATATTCAGGGACCCCAAGTTCACCTTCTTTCAACTACCCAAAATCGATGAAACTCTTCAAAGATTTGGTCCTGAGGTTGGCATTCTGTACCCACAAAGAACCGACATCGATTTCTACAGGGTTCTAATTCTGTACCGTTATTTTAGGGTCGATTTTGGCAAAAATCTGATGTGGTTCTTGATTTTGTAGCCTCTAGCTTTTCATGCAAGTAAGCCAGCATATGCCAGCATGATCCACCATGCACCTACAAAAAAAACCGCAGCTCGCCGCAATTTTGACGTTTTCGACAAACAACTTCACACTTTGGTAGAATCAGGACCTTCAACCATGTTGTCACCATGTACTTCAGGCATCAAATTCTTACAGAATCCAGTTACCCAACACCAATCTACATCGACCAACATATCCACAGGATGCCCTAGAATCAGGACACGCAAGGTGCAATTTTCTGACACATTTTTGCATCTAAACTCAAGACCCCCACCTTACCATAGGTTTAAGCAGGGGGGAGGGGCATCTAGAATTTTGATTTTTTTTGCTCACAACCCCCCTGATTCTGTAGGCCTATTAGTCAAGAAAATGTTGTGGACAACACTCACAACTCCTGCAATGCCCGCATCATGGCTATGCTCGAAAAATATCCTCAGCTTTGCCAACAGCATGGGACCGGGAGATGGGTCGGTTTTCAACCGAACCCGATCCACGAAGGACCTATTGGCTAGCTGATCATAGCGGCGAACACTGAGAGATCTCGGTTTCAGCATGAGTCAGCTGGGTTCGTGGTGACATGTGGTGACAATGATCTTTGTCAAAATCCCAAGGACCAAGGATAACACGTACAGAAATCTCTTGGTTCAATGGTTTTGTTGCATTTTTTGCTTGGCTTGGTTTGTTTGGTTGCTTCTCTGAAAGTGACACCGCCAGGATCAAGCATGGTGGAAAATAATTTGAGATGACCCTTCTCAACGCCAATGATCTTGCCGCTCCACGCATCAAGATCTTCAAGAGGAGGCTGAATTCAAAATCATGGCCTTCATGACAGCAGAAGGGCGCACCCTTGCAGTGATTCTACCAGCGCACTGTCTATGTTTTGGGATGGTCTGGTGATCACCATGGCTATGGATAAAGGAATAGGCAATGGGAAACCCTCCAGTTTTCTCTTGCAGAATCCTCTTATCATCTTGCCATCAAAGCGCAAAAGCAAAGAGCGGGGCTGGATACGTTCTTTGTCTGAATCTTTTACACTACTCAATGGCTTTGCAGGGAAAGCATCAATTTCGGGGTACACCGGTACACCAACATTTGCGGACAGCCCATTGAAGAGTGTTGGTATGTTGTACAGGTTGCTTCCGTTTCAAGCAAACACCAAGCAACCCACCGGGGAGAGGGCGATCCGGGCAAGTTCTGTCTCCAGCGTTGTCAGCACCGCCGGCAACCGGTCGCACCTCCAAGCTGTTGCGGACGGTCTCTTGCGCATCGGGTTCTTGCGCCCGATCCTGGAGCGCATGGCAGCTTGGCTAACGTCGCTGCCGGTGACCTCACCGCAAATGCTGTGCAAGGTTTGCATCGAACTTCAATACAAAACTGTTGAACAAATGCTCATGAATTTACATTGAATGACAATGCACAAGCATCAAATACCATCATGAACCACTGTAACAAGCATGATTTTCCCAACCGCGACATTTCCACCCCGTCCATTCATGTCCATTCCCATCATCTGAACCTCAAGCCTTGGACAACAAAAACGGCTTCCCACACCCAAGGCCAGGCCAGTCCGTCCTTGAGGCAAAGGCCCTGACCCGTGCCAGGCACGGCCAAACCTGACACGTGACATGTTGACTCACCATGGGGATCCCATGGATTGCCATGGATGCAGCGCGTGGATGCAGATGTATGGAACCGTGACTTCACCCTCATGGATTGTCAGGAAGGCGTGGATTTACAGCAGCAACGATGGACCCTTTAACAAGCAATCTGCAAAAATGATCAGTTTGAATCATGTTTACAAGGGTGTCGTTCCAAGGAGGTTTGGAGGAGTCACTTACCATTTCTTGATTGGTGGGCAGGTTCAGCTTTGCATGCGTCAGAATCTCCTGCCAGTTTGCGCAAAGTCATGGCACATCCCTCTTTATTGCGACTTGATCCCAGCTGATGTAGTTGTGACTTCTATCCCAGCTGTACCTCCAGAATTCTGATCAAATTTGTTTCAGATCGAGCAGATTTCTGGCCAACCTCGTCCAAGTGTCAATGCAACATTCGGGATGACGACACCAGGCGAAATTATTTTTTGGGGGGTTGGCTGTTTCATATCTGCACCATCTTTCGAAACAACCCAATCATCCAAGGTTGGAGGTACTTGCCTTCAAGAAATCCAATGAACACTCTGAGCCACATATCTAAGAACACTTTCGATTATATCTCTTAGAATGGGCCAAGAAACGAATCGCTTCCAATAAATGCTCGGCATAGCGGATCCTGAATTGCAGTATCGAAACATGGCAACGGTATCAAGCAACGGCACTGGCACTCGACGTCAAAAAGTGTCCCCACCAAAGCATGATGACTTTCCAGAAAGCGTGAGCAACGAATCCCTGCCCTTTATTATCCAAAAAACAAATTCATCAAAGTCCGCTCAGTTTCCAATTCTCTCTTTTTTTGAGTTTCTGAATTGCAATTTATAATTGCAGCAATTGAAGAAAGAAGCAATACATGCAATTTGCAAATCAAAACTCCTCGTAATCCCGATCCACAACATAGAGGGCGGAGTGATTCTTAGGGTCCCTGGAGTAGACATCTTGCGCAAAAAGAATTGGGCATATGTGGTCATATTAGTTTGGACGGGAACCCTTGATTCACCAAAGTTTGGCGATATTTCCATTGATCTTTTTACCTATTCTAAACAGGACACAATTATGCAACTTACTGTCCAATATGTTATCATTCTTACCATAAATCAGGAAAAATCATTTATCCAGCAAATTCAATCGTTTTTTAGAATGTGTTAGTACTTTTGAGTTAGCAGGCAAGCCTAGCTCACAGACTGCATCAAAGTCCAAAAGTAGCATGTTTGAGAGGTTTTGGCTTGTCATGAGGGCTCCCCCCTTCTTACAAAATACCCAGCGACAGTGAAAATAATGAAACGACGTCAACGTGCTTACTATTTGGGCAAGAGGAGGAAATTCAGTAATACGGGGAGCATATTTTGACAAACCTCGTTTTTAATCATTGATTCTCAACCATGATTCACCATGATTATCCCTCATGAACCACTATTAACCATTGATTATTATCCATTATACCCAAAATTGGATCAACCATCCTTTGACTACGAATCCAAATCTAAAGAACCATCTCTCTCCACGTTCTGTTCGGGTTGCATTTCGTTCGGCATACCAACGCTGGCAACCCACCAGCATCAGCCAAGAAAGCATATCGGATGTCCACTTTGGGGTCTGCATGTTTTCAGAAACCTCTGGATCCAAATTCCTAAACAAAACAGGCCAGGGCGATTTGTCAAAACCTGTGATCAGTGAGAGAAAGTGTGTAGATACACTTTCCACGCCTCCAAATTTGAGACCATCGTCATTACTGCATCCATCTTGAAGCCATCATTGCATAGACATTATCAGTCATATTCGATACTATAATCCAATGCAGTCATCATTGTACGTACCATTATCATCCACTATCATCCACTATCATCCATTATCATCCATCTTAATCCACTATTATCCATTATCATGCATTATCATCCGTTATCATCCATTATCATTCATTACCATCCATTATCATCCATTGTCATCCATCATCATCCATTGTTTGTTGTCATTATATTAGAAAAACGTCATTAGTAGATGAAAATATCCATCAGATATCATCCATTATCATTCATAGACTATCATGCTGTGAATTCTCCAGCTTGCACTACACTGAAGCTCATCCCAAGCAGCGGAAGATGGTCATGAAACATGTGGGTGCTGATGTACATTTCCTGGCCACTCATTCGCGGTATCACAGCAATGCTTCTGGAGGTGAAGAAGGCAATTAAAACACATTGAAACAGTGGCAAGTACATCATTGATCCAGAGTTTCAGGTGACCATATGCATAGTTGAATGTGGTTGAATAATAATCACCACTATCCATTGTCAACAACAAAAACGTAACAATTGGTAGTGGTTTGATGCAAGGTGGTCTTTGTGTGCATTTGTTGGTCAATTGTCTGAAACTCAGCCTGCTCGAGTCAACGGGAAACAGCAAGCAGTATGAAATCAATCCCATGTGAGTGCTAAAGTCAACAGTTTGCTAAATACTTACTGAGGGATCCATCAAGTCAAAGGCCATCCCGGCCATCCCCAAAATTACCATCACTGCTGTTTCACAACAAAATATGGGCGGCTCTTTCCTACGCTTCTGGATGTCACATCAAGAGGATCGGCTGAGAAACTTCTGTATGCTATGTCTACCACTGCCGCTCCTACCTCAGAGTCACCACCTTGGGATGTATACCGAGGCACCTTCCTACTGACACTGGTACCTTGATGTTTTCACAGCCACGTACCCCCGAACGATGGATGGTCCCCCAATTCTCATCGAATGGTTGGTTGGGTGCATCATGAGACTTTCGATTTGTGGACACTTCTGAGCCACCAAAAAAAAGCGATCATTCTCAACGGGGCAGCAATCTGTGTCGCTACTCACACCTTAGAAACATGCAGGTTGGAAGTGGGGATGATGGGTGAACAAAAATGCAGTGCAAAGATCCCCCAAGCAGTAACCATCACTTCAGTACCGTCAAGCACCAAATGTTTCCATTTGAAAATGATGCTCGGCTTTGAATGCAGAAATGAGGACACCTCCAGGTATAGAACTCCCTGATATCATACCTCTGCAGGTCTTATAGATATTTTTATATCCTGCCAAGCCAGAGTTTTCAGGAAGAAGTAGCAGTAACCATCAAAAGCTGTCATTGACCATCACTAGTCGCTGTATGTCGCTGTCGCGATCAACCATCATTAAGCATCTTCAATCTCTAGACACCAGTCTGCGGGTCAAAACCATTTACCCCTGGCTCCCCTGTCATTAACCATTGTTTCCCTCGTGATTTGGTTGGTTATTACAAGCCACTATTGGTTGGTGAATATTGACCCATTAGCAATATATAGCTGGTATACCCAAGCCACTATTGGTTGGTGAATATTGACCCATAGCCACCAGCATCCACCGCCATCAGCCATTCATCTCAGCTGTGATGGGTTCGTTCGAATTGCTCCCGAGTCTCATGGTAGAAGCTAGGCAAAGACCTGAAGGATGCGAGGACAGCCATGAACGGTTTTGATAATTAATCCAGTGAAACACACCAACAACCAACCAACAACCATGGTTAACTAACTGGTTGATGATATATCATAGGGTATAATACGTAACAATAGTAGGGGGATATACCAGCTATATATGGCGAGCTGGGTCAAGCAGTTGACCAACCAACTAAAAGGGGATCATGACCAACAAGAATAAGGGATACAATGGCAAATGATAGGGGAACCAGGGCTACGGGGTTTTGACCCACAGCCACATGAACTCATGAACACCCATGGAACTTCTATGAATGGATAATAAACCTGAATGGCTCATAAATCATAAAACCATAAAATTGGAAATCACAAACCAATGATCAACCATTGATAAACCTTCAACACCCGTTAATGGTCAATTCATGAACCTCTGAATTTGAATCATACATTGATATATCGTATGAACACCAATGGTTGGTTTGTCTTGGTTATAACGGGCAATGGTGTGCACAGTCATTAGATTAACAATTTACTGGATTTGCCATGAAGATATCCAGAATACAACCAGCATTGTACCCACAACCAACAGTACCAGTAGCAGGGGGATCATGGTCGATTGACTTTCGACTCTCAAAAGGGTCACACAATACATTAATGATGATTGGCTTGCTGCGAAATCAACCATAACCAAAAATGGCACGGGGTTCCAGAAACAACAAGCATCAAAATGGTTGATTAGACAGCATGAGGATGTGAGTCACATGGTGGTTTCTCAAAATATGGGACCCCCAAAATGCTTGGTTTATTACTATCAATGGTTAGTATTGGATGATTGAAATGTCCATACCCCTATTTTGAACCCCAACATGATATGGGTCAAAAAGGTACTGTACCTCTTCTGCAAGTGCAACTGTTTGTTCAGCCACACGTGGGGAGATGCATTGTATTGATCCACGCGTTGCCCATGAATAAGAAAACCACACACAAATATCTCTGACGCGATGCCTATTTAGGGCATCGGTACGGAGGTAGGTGTCAGCATATTACAGTAGATACAAACAGTAGATACATTTGCATATACATATATAAATATAAATATGTAAATATAAATATAAATATATAAATATATACATACATAAATATATACATATATTAATATATATATATAAAAAAGTAAATGAATAAATAAACAAAAAAACAAATAAATCAATAGACAAATAGATAAATAATAAATAAATCAATAAATAAATATGCAAATAAATATAAATATATATATATACACACTTAGATTACTTACACGTAAACAAGCATGCCAAGAGGCGATTGTGTATGCTATAAATTTCATTGGGAAGGAGATCGATCCAGTGATGAAACTAGCAAGCACGATTAGGAACGTGATAAATGTGGGGCTCACACTTAATCCACCTTTGTAGCTGCGGCCTGCAATTAATAGACAGAAACATGCTACACTTTGGCTAGATATGCAATGTGCCCGTCTGGAGCAGCGCCTGATAGTCATACACTAGAGTACGCATGCAATGCAATGTAGCGCACTTCAATTTAACGTAGCGTGTCATGCATTAGTACATATTGCTATGCTGATGCTTCGGGTCCGGGGTGCGATTCTACACATAGAGAACACTTAACGAAGGTATGCGTTTCCTTTCCAGAAGTAAACATCAACATGTGAAATCTTGGTATAGGTATATTCAGTCGTTGAGGACATGACCACTGGTGGGCCTCTGACTTAGGAACACTCTTCAGCTACCACAAGCTATCGCTCCAATCAGGGGCTGCCGGACGTACCATGACTTCGTTTCCCAGATCGTTCGCAACGGAGTCTAACATCTACACTGTCCATCACTGCTGATCCACCAAAGACAGTTGAGGTATATGGGCTGCCATGCTTAAGATCAAGATCTCTGAGCGTTGCAATGACCAAATGCCCAACGTGAACTGCAGTGGTCAAGATATAACCATCCCCTTGCACTCGCCGTGTTGCCCCTGGTGCTATGGTTCCATTCTCCCATTCCCATGTTTTCGGATTGGACAGTGGATTGGACAGTTGACATGTGTGTATATATACATATATGTCATGTACTTCATACACAGAATGTACCTATGTAAGTAATTGCGAACATGATGCAGTACAATTTGCACATGTAAAAATCCAGCAGCATACATCATGTCTTTCATCATGTGTATACACATGGTATCAAAAATGTCGTGCGCATAGATACGGGTATACATATAGACGTAGACACATACAGCACGACATATGTGCATATACAAGCTAACAAACACTATCTATCTATCTATCTGTCTGTCTGTCTGTCTGCCTGCCTGCCTGCCTGCCTGTCTGTCTGTCTGTCTGTCTGTCTGTCTATCTATCTATCTATCTACTATGTATATATTAATCAATGTTCAATGCAAATACATATCTCAACCTATCTAATCGATATATGTGGATTCTGTATCCAAAAATTCCATTCACATCGGGCTTCATCATGGGCTTCAGCATGGCGGTTGCCCTGGGCCTCCCGACCACAGCAGCTTCACCGGGGAACTGGCCAAGCCCACGCCACGCATGTCCAAATGCAACAAGCGGCCAGGAGTACACAACACCTGGCGGCCGCTTGGTGGTGAGCTGCTTGGTGGTTATGAGTAATGTCTACCCAGGATTAAGGGTCCTAATGATGGTTACTAATGGTTAATAATAGGTGATACTAACCAACAAATTTATGGCTTATGGTCACCGTGGATAAAACCCAAGGTTTACCAATTGGGGGGTTACCATTTTTAATGGGAAACCAAGGCGAACTTGGGGGATACCGCATTTGATCATCAATCAGGGGTTTAGCTTCATCCAGGGTTGGCATTAATTAACCACTCTAGTCATAGCCTGACTGGTTAGGTTATCTTGCGATTGACCAGTCTGCTTGGAGGTGGTCAATGGTAATCATATCTAACCCAAGCTGTACCAGTGCCTTTTTATCTGCTTGGTGGTGCGAACAACCACCCCGTCCTGCAAAATATGCGCAAGTCAACCAACCAACCAACTATTTGTAAATTCATTTGGGAAAATATACGTCGCACCAGCCAGCTGAGAAATCATGGGATGACATGAACAAGTGGTGATACGGAAGCGATATGACTACTAATCAGCATTTAAGATGATCTTGACATGACCCAAATAATGATATCCGCCGACCCCTGGAGTCCAGGGGAAGCGCGTAAGAGGAAGTATGCTAACCAGCGTTCTTGCCCAGGTTTGCGCAAAGCAAGTTGCGGTCCAGCGTTCTTGCCCAAGTTTGTGTAAAGCAAGTTGCGGCCCAGGGGTGTGTTGTTACATTGAATTACGTTTTTGTTCACGCTGACACGCCTTTGAATTTGGTTAAGCAAAGGCCCGCCACAACATGAGGCGTTGGTTACCG
This sequence comes from Symbiodinium kawagutii, assembly GCA_009767595.1. Taxonomy (NCBI): domain Eukaryota; class Dinophyceae; order Suessiales; family Symbiodiniaceae; genus Symbiodinium; species Symbiodinium kawagutii. The sequence continues at coordinate 317,495 of VSDK01007895.1, read as the reverse complement.
GCTGGCAATGCAACGCATAATGTTTTGCTTCGCCTCGTTTTGCATTGTTTGCTTGTTTCCAACATTTTGCAATGTTTTCTTGTTGCCAACAACAACAACCACAACAAGTTTTGGCCTTCATAGCTGTCTTACATTCCCTTGTTGTTTTCTTGCATTCCATTCTTATTTGGGAATTTTTTTCAATGCTTTTCTGGGATCCACAAGCAACGTTAGACATGCCCGCACACAGGTTTTCGGGGATTTAAACCCAACATCAGACGTGCCCTCCCGCAACCGTCTCCCCAGGCCTTCCGAAAGCAAGGCTTGGCCACCCCGGTCCGGCATCCACTTCAAAAAAACACGTTTTGGCCACCCGGAGTTTGCCGCCCCTAGAAAAAAAAACACGTTTTGGATTGTTGGACTTCATGGCTGTCTTACATTGTTTTTCTGGGGTCCAAAAGCAACGTTAGGCATGCCCGCCCTCAAACGCTTCCCCAGGCCTTCCCAAAGTTTCCCCAAGCAAGGCCCGGCTACTCGGGCTCTGGCGTGCCACCCAAAAACAATCACGCCCTCCCGCAACCGTCTCCCCAGGCCTTCCGAAAGCAAGGCTTAGCCACCCCGGTCCGGCGTTCCACTTCAAAAAAACACGTTTTGGCCACCCTGGCTTTGGCGCTCCACCTAAAAAAATAACATGTTTTGAATTGTTGGACTTCATGGCTGTCTGGCATTGTTTTTCTAGGGTCCAAAAGCAACGTTAGGCATGCCCGCCCTCAAAGGCTTCCCCAGGCCTTCCCAAAGTTTCCTCAAGCAAGGCCCGGCTACTCGGGCTCTGGCGTGCCCCAAAAACAATCACGCCCTCCCGCAACCGTCT
>VSDK01007895.1:258738-305383 GCA_009767595.1 Symbiodinium kawagutii | reverse complement strand
ATGCAAAATCCAGCGCTGTTTAAATTAAGAATCTGAAGGGCCCTGGGCAAACAAATTGGGATTCTTGTATAGCACATGCACTGTATTGAAGTATTAGCTAATTAAACAATGCATCCTCTTTTCCGTGGCATTTTTGGTCACCAATTGAAAAATTGCTAAGAATAAAGGTGGTACAGTAAATGAAGGGTTCCCCAGTGGCCCCCCCCCCGCCGCGATCCCCCGAGTCCTTGCGACCCAGGGGGCGGCGGCAGGGGGCGTAGCCCTTACAATATCAAAACCACCAGCAACAAAACAAATCAAACGTCAGCAAAGTAGCCGTGACTTGACGACCACAATAACGATGGTACCAAAAACAAGTCTTGACAAACATTGTTTAATAACCAACAACCATAGCGGAATGGCACGATTTCTTGATGTTTCTTTCATAGCAGTGCCCAGAACGTTGTTGATCCGCGAGTCAACCACTTGAACTCAGTTGTCATTCCATTTCGAGGGATTCAGAAAGCTCCGCCGAGCCTCACTGAGCCATGAGGGTGCCCTTAAACTAACAAAATCATCATGGCCTTGGGACCCATGGTACCCACAGCTCCCGCAGGATTTTCCACAAGTTCTGATCAATGGCTTCGCAAACTTAGTGAGCCTCAAAGGACTCTTCCATGAGCCTACTATCATCTTGGATGATATTATGTGCTGTCCATAGCCACACAAGTACTCCCCAAGTTGATTTTTTTCTACAGACCAGCTTTAAGTTTGAGGGACAGGTGGATTATGGAAATGATGAGACCCCGAAACAGATTGGCATTTCACGAAAGTGATGGACCATTCTCGTCCATATCGTGAGGTGTATTTGTACTCCAAGAGCAGTACTTTGTGCGCCGCTTATTGCAAGGAAATAAACCCTTCCCGGGCCTTTGCTTCAGTAGTTTTAATGTCCATCTGGATCGATTGGATCGGAATACCATAAAGCTTACCAGATGTCTCTGTCGGGTAAAAATGAGGTATTTTACTAATATATTAAAAAATACTTATATCTAACATCCATCAAACGATTTACTTAAGATTGATAATGGTGTATATATATATATATATTTAAATATACATAGCATAGACAAAAAATAAACCTATACACATCCAAAAACCAATGTTGATCACAGAGTCCTGTTTTCAATACGTGTACTGCACATGACCTCCATGAGAGCGCCTCGGCCACTTGTGAACTCTCTCCAAATGCACGATTCCGAGGGCCCAAACCCACGTGTCCTGCCAAAACTCAGCAGGTGGAAGGAAAACTGTAGCCAATTCTATCCGCACTAACTAATCCCCATGCTACCTTGATTCTCTTGGAGAATCCACACACATACACATTCTGGGACAGGCAAGGGGGTTTAATTTCAGGAAGAAGAAGGGAATATCGACAATATCTTTGAACATGTGTATGGAACAAAAATTAGCCGGTGCATGCATGCGTCAGACAAGTACCTGAATTATCTTGAATCGGGTAATCCTTCTTGCTTTTCAAATTGGCATGTTTCTTCTAAGTTCAATTTGAATGTCGTGCCAAAGCCCCTGTGACGGTCCTTCAGAGCTACCTATTTTCTGTTGAATCCACTTCTTGGCCAAATGTGCCGCACTCCGCTCCTGCCGAAACATCACCGCGGAAGCACACAGATTCGAACACAAAACCGAAGAGAGTTGAAGGCAATCATCAAACACGAAGTACTTGAAGCAAAGAAAGTTTTACTAAAGGTGACCCAAGTAATAGTTGAAGGATTTCTCTGGAACGCCTTCATGGTTGCCCTGTCCGATAGATTTCCCGTTCCGGAGCCGCGCTCCGTGAGCTGTAGAATCAAGCAGTCGACACCAAAGACTGAGAGCCGCGTGATGTAATCCGCGTCAAAAGCCACAGAAAGAACCTGGTTGCGGAAACTGCTTAGCACCAGCAGCACCAGCACTGGTGTTGCTAATGGATTGGAATCAACATGAATCAACTGATCAACCCATGGCTCAGACTTACTGCATTAGAAATTGGGTCTTGCTGGTAGTTCGTGCGCATGATCTTTAGCCACCCCGCTGGCCAAGCAAAAACAGTCTGTGGAAGTGTGACATCACTACACTTCCGAATCTATTTTTCCTGATTTGATGTGAAAACCACAATGCCCTGGAGATTTGCAAAAGACCACGTTACCCGTGAGACTGGAACCTGTGACAAAAAAACTGCGGAAGTTGGAATGGTAGCAGTTCATTAGCCAAGAGGCATAGCTTGAGCAACTCAATGCCAGCCGTGGAGAGACTATCCTTGGCTGCAAATCGTCACCCGGAGTGTTGTAGTTCTAGTTGCTACGGAGTAATTGGCAGCGTCCTTAAGGGACCATTTCTTATTCGATATGAACTGCGAAACAAGTAGGTGAACTATAAATTGAACTATATGATGCTAAAAAACCAAAAATACTTTACTTCGTGTGATCCCCGCCATCGCATGCAAATCTGACACAGGTCTATCTGGCATAGTTTTTGTCATTCTTTCTGGCATACTATCTGGCGTAGCTTTTGGCATTCTATCTGGCATAGCTTTTGGCATTCTATCTGGCATAGCTTTTGGCATTCTATCTGGCAAAGATTTTGGCATTCTATCTGGCGTAGCTTTTGGCATTCTATCTGGCATAGTTTTTGGCATTCTATCTGGCATAGCTTTTGGCATTGTATCTGGCATAGCTTTTGGCATTCTATCTGGCATAACTTTTGGCATTCTATCTGGCGTAGCTTTTGGCATTTTATTTGGCATACCTTTTGGCATTGTATCTGGCAAAGCTTTTGGCATTCTATCTGGCGTAGCTTTTGGCATTCTATCTGGCATAGCTTTTGGCATTCTATCTGGCATAGCTTTTGGCATTCTATCTGGCATAGCTTTTGGCATTCTATCTGGAATAGCTTTTGGCATTGTATCTGGCATAGCTTTTGGCATTCTATCTGGCATAGCTTTTGGCATTCTATCTGGCGTAGCTTTTGGCATTCTATCTGGCGTAGCTTTTGGCATTCTATCTGGCAAAGATTTTGGCATTCTATCTGGCGTAGCTTTTGGCATTTTATTTGGCATACCTTTTGGCATTGTATCTGGCAAAGCTTTTGGCATTCTATCTGGCGTAGCTTTTGGCATTCTATCTGGCATAACTTTTGGCATTCTATCTGGCGTAGCTTTTGGCATTCTATCTGGCATAGTTTTTGGCATTGTATCTGGTAAAACTTTTGGCATTGTATCTGGCAAAGCTTTTGGCATTCTATCTGGCGTAGCTTTTGGCATTCTATCTGGCATAGTTTTTGGCATTGTATCTGGCAAAGCTTTTGGCATTCTATCTGGCGTAGCTTTTGGCATTCTATCTGGCATAGCTTTTGGCATTCTATCTGGCGTAGCTTTTGGCATTCTATCTGGCGTAGCTCTTGGCATTCTATCTGGCAAAGTTTTTGGCATTCTATCTACCATGGCATCACAAGTGCAGCGTCTTACTTGTCTATGGAAATACTTGAGGCTTTGAAGATTTGAGGCCAGGGTAGGTGACGAGACCAAATAATGAAACCTTGGTCAGGAATTGTTCACATCAAAGAGGCCCGTGCAAAATGTACGTTTGATACAGTTTAATGTTTGGGGGAGGGATTGGCTGGAACCAAAAGTCAGCAGTCTTTTTGCTTTGTATCTTTTCCAGAAGAAAAAGAACCAGCCCGACCTTGCAAAAGTGCTGTAAAGTACTGATTACATAAAATGAAGGTATGCTTGCGCGTACGTTTGTACACATGCACTTCGGGATGTAAAAATACAGACACATGTGCGCACGTGTATACACCTAGGTATGTATGTCTGTTTAAAAATGATTATACATGTACGTCTGTATGTATGCATGGCATATGTATGGTTGTACTGTAGGCATGTATGCACGTGTGCATGTTGAATGGATGCATGGATGCTTGGATGCGCGGATGGATGGATGGATGGATGGATGCTTGGATGCGCGGATGGATGGAGGGGTGGGTGGGTGGATGGATGGATGGATGGATGGATAGATGGATGGATGGAGGGGTGAGTGGGTGGATGGATGGATGGATGGATGGATGGATGGGTGGATGGATGGATGGATATACGTATATGTATATGTATATGTAAATGTAAATGTATATGTATATGTATATGTAAATGTAAATGTATATGTATATGTATATGTAAATGTATGCATCCATGTGCATATACATATACGCAAGAGTCCATATATGCAAATATGTCTACATGTACGTATGTGTGTGCCTGCATGTATGCATGCATGCATGTATGCATGCATGTATGTATGTATGTATGTATGTATGTATGTATGTATGTAAGAATGTATGTATGTAAATACGCATGTATGTATGTATTTATGTAAGTATGCATGCGCGTATGCATGTGTGCATGTGTGCATGTATGCATGTATGCATTGTGCATGTATGCACAAATGCACGTATGTAGGTATGTATGTCCTGCCTTCACGCCAAGGCAACGGATCTGCCTAATAATAATAATAGTGGTAATCATAATAATCGTAAAAAAAATATTAGCAAAAATTGAATGAATAATAGTTGTGATAATGGTAAAAATAAAAACAATAGTAATAATATATAATATAAAAAAATAAAAATAAAAAATGTTCACAATAATAATAATTGTAAAAATAAAAACAAAAGTAGTAGTAGTAGTAGTAGTAGTAGTAGTAGTAGTAGTAGTAGTAGTAGTAGTAGTAGTAGTAGTAGTAGTAGTAGTAGTAGTAGTAGTGGCCAAAAGGCAGCGGCGCCGTCAAGCTGCGGGTACTTGCCAAACAGCAAGAAGTACCCCAGCACTCCCGCGGCGAAAACGTCTCGTTGCACGCCTCGCCCCTGGCCAGCTCAGGGGCCTGGTATTGCGGCGTCCCAACTTTACCATGGGCAGCCTTCTGCCCCGAGGCGAACCTGACGCGGAAGGAGAACTAGAACCAACGCAGCAAAACCCAAACACACAACTGAACACACACACACTTCCACAGAAAGACGCGGAAGGAATGTGTGTATGTATGTAGGTATTCATGCAAATGTACACACACACTATACGCAAGATCTTTCTATCTACAAACATCCGCACACGCATGCATACATACATGTTTTCGTGCATACACACACATACGCGTATATACATATGCAAATCTGCAAAGGCGCATATTTACACATACACCTGCATACACACATAGATACATATACATGAAAAAAGATATATATATATATACAAATATGTGTGTGTGCTGGGCTGGGCATTGCAACAAGATTCGCAGCCCGACTTCGCAAAAGGTGCGCTGCGCCCGCTGCGCTGCGCCCGCTGCGCCGTCACGTTAACTGCATCGTCAAAATGCAAAAACCATCATCTTCCTCCAGCACAGGCCACGCTGGAGAAATTCGCATCAAAAGGCCATGAGCCATGAAGGTTGCGCCTGGACTGAGCATTGACACAAGCCGCAGCAACCAAGACTCCAGAACCCAGTCAGCTGTGGGGCGTTCAATGACGACCCACTCCATTAAATCCTGTCAGAGAGCTGAAGACCATCAGAGTTCAACTGTGCTAGGCTTCTTTTGACAAGTGAACCAACACATATGCTGAAAAGTATTGAAAACTCAATTCAATCTAACCAGAGGTTCTAACCATGCCAACTGTATGCAGAAACCTGGATACTTTATCGTAATCTCGGGTCAACAGCAATTGTGGGATTACAATGGTTGATAAGCATGGTCAGCATGGTTTATGATGGGTAGAAAAATTGATTTGCACTGAAACTTCGACATCGCCAGGTGGAGTCTGCGGTGTTTGATGGAGCACGTGTAACAAGTGGTGCGGGTTTGGAATCTCTGACTGAGACTGATTGTCCCCCATTGCTAAGCCCATCAACTTGCGGACGACCATGCAGCCAACCGTGGCCATGGGCTTTGGAAGGAAAAAATCCTCTTCCAACTCCGGTTCAGGCTGAGGCCATTCAGGGCTACCACGCACATCAGCGGCATCAGCAGCAGTGGCAGCGGCAATGCCCTTTGCAAAGCCTTTGAGGTGGGATAGACCGGTGTGATGATCTTTCACGTGGCCTACGGGTTTGGGTAACCACGGGTCCCCGGTGGTGACAATGGTGGGCTCTCTGGTGAAGGTGAATCTTGGGGGTCTGAGCTCGAGGTCTTTGTGATCTTCTACTCTCAATGGGAGCATGCAGCATGGGTTCAGGTGACCATGGGTCCAGTTCTGAAGTTGATTTGCTCCCTTCCGCAGCAGGGAAGGCTGCCGATCCACGCCTGGATGCAAAAGCTGACAAGATCGACCATCAACAATGGTCAAAATCGACCACTGGATGATACAAACGGTTGATAATAATGATAGTTCTTTATTGATAAACAATAATTGACCATCGTTCGGAACCATTCATCTCCGTTCCAAACATGTCCGTTCTCAAAAATGGAGGCGTTTCCGCATGTGTTTCGACTCCCGGGGCCCAGGCCCAGAAAAGTGCTGAAGAAGTCTGGCGGCGAAGCTGGGAACACTGGGCGTGGATGGTCGTGGTTGAGGTCCGGCAGGGAACACTGGGCGTGGATGGTCGTGGTTGAGGTCCAGCGAGGAGGAGAAGGAGAGGAGAGGAGAGGAGGAGCGGCAACTGACATAAAAATCTAACAACCCTCACCTGGCAGGTGGGGAATTACTGTCTATTATACATTATCTACAATATATAACCATAAAACTATATAATTGGTCAATATGTCAATTAAACTATACCAAATATTGAACGTAGATGCTAGGTGCCCTGCAGGTCCGGGTCTGCGAGCAAGTTTCGGAGAAGCTCCAAAGCCATATGCGAAGGCACGTTGCATGGCTGATGGATAGACAGGTGCCACATGCACCGTATCCTGCCAGAGCTTGGCAGCGGACAGTTGATGTTTGGATGTTTCGCTAGTGGAGCTTATTGGGAGGATGATGTTGGGACATTATAAATTAGCACATTTAGCTTGTTGGAATTGTATGTTTGTCTGCTGCATTGCTGATAAACTAGCTAAAGTAAGTTTCATTAAATGCTTCTGGGAATTAGAAACAAATTATTTGCTTTGAACATGTTGGAATGCTTATCTTGAGTCAGAAATGGATCATTGAGATAGTGATCTGGTTGGTCTCAATTTCTTACCGCGTGGGCAGCGCACACCAAAGAATTGCATGAGACCCTGACGCGAACTCTGACTACACTACTCTCTACACTAGTCAATCAGCAGTTGCAAGTCATTCGTACTTGTTCTGACGGGAAGACTACTCTCACTTCCGCACCACGATCATGAATCTCCGTTACGTGTTAGTATCGAGGCAAATAGAGCAAGCCTATTTTGGAGCCATGAAAAGTATTAAACACTTGACAACACCACGGATACAGTGGTATCCATCCGTGATGTGTTCTCCAGGTGTTTCATGCTGTTCCGCTGCAAAATGACCATGTTGGGAGCATCTGAACAGATTTGATGCAACAAGCCCAATGGAGCTCCTGAAGCTGATGCTCTGCCCCCATGTTTACACAAAAGGTGGCATCTGGGATGGAAACAAAATGGTGGTACCTCACAACTTCAGATCATTACTTGTATGATACCACCTCTACATAATGCATATTAAGTTCTATCACTAGCTGCATCTATTTGGAAAACACATATTATCTTATATACTGTATACATATCGTAAATCTGTTTATCTTTGTGAGAGCATGAAGTAGCTACAGCACTTGCTCTGTGAATCTTCTCCCGGCCGTGGCCTTGGCACCGTAGCCCTTCGCAGCCGGTGGTTCCACATTGAGGAAGGAGTCTAAGGCCTTGACTCGAAGCAAAGTGCTGTGCTTGTTCGGATAGCATCAAACCCGACCAAACAGTGCTTAGCAGAGATGCAACCAGTGAAACCCTGTGAAACCTATCACTGGTTGTGACTTAGATTTTCAAGGGATGACCACTCGTGGATAGATCTGACTGGCCAATTCTTCATGGCTGTAAACGGTGGTGGCAAGTCCAGGATGTTTGATGCCAACGAGTTCGGAAAGGAAATTTGTTGCTGCGAGGGGCTTGACAGACTATGGACATTGATCAAGGGTCAGGAGCTATAAATGTGTGCATCAAATTCAGGTCGAAATAGAAATCTTCATCAGGCAAAAAACACATGTGAGCAAATGCAATTTGATCATGTTTAGTTCATCTACTTTGTTGGGGCGGATACGGCATCGTTTGGAGTAAACGTTGACAAGGCTGGACGACATCATGATAGGATATTCTCGTTCAATTGCTACTTAAAATGCGCAGTTGGCTTGTGGTGCAAAGTATTTCGATGGTATACTGTAACTCGAAGTGGACTCATCTCATTTCCCACCGAAAGTATGGCAGCACAAAGCAGTGTAAGCCGCTTACTTGGGATGTCTTCCACAAGCATAATAAGTGGTTGCTCGTGTGAGTAGTCTTCAAGGAGCATTGATAATTGGTTCCCTTTTATATTCATGCTGGGTCTACATGGTCGCCAACAAAGCTGGTAGAACCTCCACAACCTGCTGCTCATGTTTGGCGAAGTCGCCTCTGCCCTGCCTGCGCTGGGTTTGGTTACGAAACCATGTCGCTCTTGTTGCTTGTGTACGTGACAGGAGGGCGGAAGGCGCATGCATCTGAAAGCTAGGTTTCCAAGTGGGATATTATCAATGTTAAACATCTTTTTGAAGCTGTTCCAATGGATATAAAACTGATATGACTGTCGGCTCCACATATTTGCAGCGAACATGATTGCCACAGTCCTGGCCTCGAGATTATTTCGTCCACCCAAGAACTTGGGAATGTCAGTGGGGCTTGTGTCGCCTTCTCGAAGCATGATTGCCACCTTGCAGGTCGCAGTGGTTGCAAGCAGTGGCAGTTCTGCAACTAACCAATTGAGGATAGGTCAAAAATCTCAGGCCCTCGTATAGGCCCTCTCCAATGTGTTCCCGAGATGACAAAAACCATAACATAAACTCGACTCAAAGAAAATGTGAAACTAAGTGACAGTAGGCTTCGGTAGGCTTTGTTTGACACAACGTAAAAAAAAAAAAAACAACACTTACACCACTCAATCTTTCAAATCGGTGTGCGGAAAAGGTGGGGGCCTTCAAGATTGGTAGCTCCTTTTCTCACAACTTTCAATTCTGGAATGGTCTCAGGGTATCTCCGCAAACAACAAAACAACCACGTGACCAAAGGTCCTGAGTCTCATGTTGCTTGTAGCCCCCAACAAAACCTTGCCAAGGAAAGCTTGTGGACCCCAAACATGAGTGTTTATGATCTTTTTCTTAGCGAAGGATGGCAAGGACCATGCTTTCTCAATAAACAATTGCTGTCTTATTTTTCCGGTTCTGCAGCAAAGTTTGAAGCCAGCTGACCACTAAACATTGGCATACATTGGCGCTCTCCAGCTGGCTTTGCTGCTGCTGGCTGTAGATTGATGGTGTTTGTTGGGCTTTTTGTTTGCTGCTGGTGGTTCGTGCCGATGATCGCGGGTTGTTGCGAGTTGTTGCGTTTGCTGCTAGGCCTTCTGTCTTTGATGTCCCTCCAAGCATTGCTGCACTGCTCAAGTCATTCCCCAGTTGGCTTCGATGCTTATGAGATTTGATGTAAACCCGCGGGATGGCAATTTCACATTAGACGCCAAGAACAACGCACATAGATGATCTAATACCTGGCTATCATTATCCCTTCGATTTTGGGTCAATGTTGGTTCCGTTGATGCTATGACGGTTGGTTCTGGACAGCGATAAGTATGGACAACCATTCTGCATGCTTTACCATTGTCAACCTGTGTTAAAGCACCTTTGATAAACATCGATTTACCATTGTTAACCCAATGATTCACTTGAACACGAAACCATGCGCCAGTGTTGGGCGTTGTTTATCATGAGTAGTTAACAGCCACCGGCAACTATCACTCACAAAACTAAACACCAAAGGGCGTTATTATTGATCCCAAATTGATCGCCAATACATGGTGCCTGTCACCAATACAATCTGTATACAATTGCGTATAACTAATCATGTGTTCTCATGTGTTCTTACCATTCTTCCCCGACATTGATGATGCGCAACTCTTCCTACCACATGTTACATGGAAATCATTCACACTATTCGTTCACCAAAATCATCAAGATCCATGATCACCAGCGATCCAAATCCTATGATTCATCTCTGCCAGTGATCCAAATCATCACCACTACCAGCGATCCATTTTCAAACCAGGACCACTGCAGTTCATGGCCGGGTCGCCAGTTCAGCCACATTGGCGCCCAGGGAATGGCCCGTACAAACCAAGCGATACCTCGAAGCGTAGCCGGCACCAAGAGAGGTGACCGTTGGGTGAAGCGCGATGAGGTGAACCCCACTGGTGAAGCTGTTGGTCAGGTGTTGACCGATGTTGAACTTGGAGGTGGTGAGACCACCGGTGAAAAATCACTGGTGAAAGCTGTTGGTCAGTCACCGTGGCTTTAGGTAATTTCACCGAGAAGTATACATGAATGTTGACACTGGCAGTGATGGCTAATTAGAGTACAATAAGTCCTGGTTTCTCATATTTAATTGGTTCCGGCTAATTGGTTGATTACAAGTAGTTACCGATGAAAAATGGCTGAAATGACGAACAACCAAATGGTTCTAATATGGGCTACAATGGATAGCATTGGCTGCTTGATAGTTTGAAATACCGATAATGACACCTATTCATGTTGCCCTGAGCCAAATTTTAAACAATACAGTTGTAGCAATAGACGCACAGGGTGGTCACTGGCAGACCTAATTATACCTGATGGAGGCGTTTGGTGAGATGGCCATCCAGTCAATATAACGGGTTTGAAATGGTCGGGAGATAAAAGGGTCGTTGGTTGGTTGGTGAAATGCTTCATGGCTATATATCCGACCACAGGTACAACAAAGGGAACCTTTGTTTAAACAACCAATCAGAGTCATCCTCAGACTTCGATTCACGAGTTTTATACAACAGCCAATCTTTGGCTATCTACAGATTGGTTTCTTGTTTTATGTTCCCCGCACTATGTAACCATCAACAATGTACCAAACACTAGAACCCTCGCCATAGAGGCAACCATTAGAATGCAATGACACATAGTGTTTTAGGTCGTGCTCAGTGACAATTGTAGAAAAACACACAAGCTCAGTTGCTAAACCCATCCTCCTCATGCTCAGTTGCTAAACCCATCCTCATCATTATGATCGTCATCATTGAGATGGACCGAAACAAATCCGAAATCAAGATATTGATTTGAAAATTGTGCCAGTTTGGGACTGCATAATCTCAAGAACATATGCAAATCACAGCTACGCAATCTATACATATCTGGCATAATGTGGGTATGCGAATGTCTAGATGCTTGTCTACAAACGTAAATATTACATACGGAAACTCTGTTTGCTGGTTTTCTGCAAGGGCATAGCAAAGACGGTGGGGATGGCATGCTTGTCACAAAATCTGAACGAGTTGTGTCCATCAACAACACTTTTCAGGTTTAGAGAGCATAGAGCCTATCGGAGGCGTGCAATGAAGAAACAAACAACTACTGCAAGCCGACGTGGTTCAAGGACACCTTGGACTCTGGCAAAGTTCTATAATTTGGATGGTGATGCGTAGTTATTCCTGTTTAGAATTCCCTGATCATATATCCTCCTACTGTGTACATGAACATCCATCAACGCCCTAACCAGGGTTGCTGCTTGCTGCGCATAAGCCATGACTGATGGTCGTAGCCCCCTGCTGATCAAACATCAACGAGAACTGATGTTCCTTTATGACTCACCTCTCGAAGATGCAACATATAACATTGTAATGTGTGCTTCATTCCACGTGCAAGTTAGACACTCCTCTGCTTGTTCGTTTCGGTCTAAAGCATCAACCATGCAGGGTCCGGCCGTCGCCAGAACCCACCTGCAACGGGGAAAGCTCTGGGAAATTTTGGACCCCTCTGAGGTCAAACGTTTAGTTGTTCGACTTGTCATTCGATCGTATTCCCACTGGACTCACCCTGCAATCCGGATTTCTTTGCTGCCATTTCTCGCATAGAACAAATTCGTCTAGGCCAAAAATCAATTTGCACCAAACATGCGGAAGTACCTGCTTAGAGTGAACTTTGAAGTTCAAGCTATGGACAGGATACCCTGCTCGGTCCTCATAGCAGTCATTTAGCAATTTGGTCCCTGTCAAAACCTCCAAGGACTTCAATCAGAGCTCATCATCCAACGGTAACGCGGACAGCTGTGACCGATACATCGAACACGAATGGTTTCCACAGCTTCGTTGAGAGGTGTTCCCATAACATCAACACCAGGGAGGTGAACAACACGCACGCAGTAGGTGTTTGGTATCCAACTCTTGGCCATGAGGCAGCATGCATGATCATAAGTCACATATAGTTCTACACCAGGTCAGTGCAAGTGACTGCTGCCAATGTGCCAGACCTTCCTAGTGACCCGTTGGATATCCAGCTTATTCCAGCTGTGAACCATTGGATCCCCAGCTTTGGAAAGGTTCATAGCTCCCGGCGGTGCCCGGCGGCCTGGCGGCCCTTGCCATGCCGCTGTGGGCGAAGCCACCGGCCAACAAGCTCTCTTCAGCGGCCACGTCCGTGAGCACGGAGGACCACTCGCAGGAACCCCGCACCGAAAGCACCAACCTGCCACGGCGTGCCACGGGGTTTCCCCGCGGTGCCGGTGAGGTCTTCAGCAACCGCAACAGGCTGGCAATAGATCTAGTGGGGATGGGGATGGGAATTTACTGCATACTCTCATACCAACTTTTGACCAATTGGTATAGAATGCATGCGTTGAGGACAGACTCGTGTTGTACACTGCATGCTCCAAGAAATTCAGAAAGAAAAACCATCTGCCATCAGGTTTTGTGGTGTCTCTTTTCGCGGATGATCCTTTTCAGTCATCAGTGCAAGCCAGGCACCAACGCATTCGATGGACCCAAAAGATGACAAAGGCAGGTTCGAAGGGTTTCTCTGTCCTGGACAGGTTTTGATTCACCAGTCCGACGGTTCAGAACACGTTTTAGCTGCTGCTCTGTTGACAAACCAAGCGCAAAAACCTTTTGAATTGATAAATTTCACTACAAAATCCTCGCCAACATGAAAAGCAACCAATTTGGGGTGTTAGGAAAGATGAGAAAGCTCGTCTGAACCATTCTGACATTATATATGTGAATCAAACTGTGACAATCTCAGAATCTCAGATATCGTGCCCAAAGAATACATAGCTCATAGCACTAATATTGTCCCGTCAAAATTGTCCATTTCAAACAAGAAATCCACTCAAAACTGAAAAGCGTGGTGACTGGCTGAACCCGTGGAGCTCAGTCAATAACAGCGTCTCTCTCTCTCTCTCTTCAATCCATCACACCACCTTTGGCTTCGCCAGGAGGCAAAGGGCAATTTGAGCATAGGAGTTTGTTTTGGGCCTAAAGCAAGTTCTTATGCTTGAAACCTTCCAATCAACTGATCTGAAATCAAACTTTTGGTGACAGTCTGAAAACAGATTTCATCTGGACATCTTGAAATTGAAGATGAGATCAGTCACACAAAAACACACACACACACACAAACACTGATTTCGCTATTGGAAATGACCAACGGAGTTTGGTTTGATTTGATGCCTCATATTCAACCAGCGACTGAAGCAGTTGTTCATCCTTTTGCACAATACAAGGCTGACCCCTCAAGTACTAGCCCAGAAATATTTTTTTTAATGTGATACTGTATATTCATCTGATGTACCATGAAACCAATGCCAATCACAGCGAACGAATCGATGGCGTGCAGTCAAGGTTCCAGTGAGCCATCACGATATCTTCGCGCTTGGCGCCCGTCAGCTCAACAAAGGCCTGCTTGGTTTCATGACTCTTATGTTCCCGTTGTTGTTGGATGTTGTTGGTGCTTGGTGCAGCCATGATCAGCCTGCGAGTTGGCAGTTTCTTTAGCTTTCCCAGGCCTGATCCTTTGAAAATCATGCCTTGATAGTCAGTTCTGGCGACCAGCATACCAAGCCTTAGGGCTACCAAGCATCTGATCAAATCTGAAGGGCAGCAGGTTCAATATGTTTCAATGATTTTCAGGGTAGAGGTAGCATGAAGTAGGCAGGTTTCTCCTTGAACTTGGGTACCTCTTGCAGTGATTCCTATGGCCAATGACGATGATGGTACTGTTGGCTTTATGGCGCGCTCTGTGGTTGGGTGTGGTATTTGATGCTTCTGGTCACAGGGGATCTGCAACACCCGAGCCTTGGAATCCAACATAGGATGGTTATGGTTGGTGACAAGCTGACGCCCATCCCATAATTTGCTAGGAATAGGAGTCGAATTGGTGAAACAACAGGGATATGACTTGGCAAGGTTCTCTACTCCGAAGTCTGGATGAACCTTCGGATGTACACATATGTACACATCCTCGAATGGCAAAACCAAGGGACTTGTGGGGAGTTCACTCTTTTGGCATCGAAGTTTGGCATCTAAACCTGGCATCCAGTAGTTCATTCATGTTCATGCTTTTAGAAGCATCAAAGTTAGGCTCTGAAAATCAATCATTGCCATCCCTTTTTGCAGCAGCGGGGCCTCCGTGTGATCTTCATCGTTCCAGGTGCCAGCATAGGACTTTGCAGCTTGACCCAGGAAACTGCGCACTCGATCGCCTGCGCCCTGGGCAGCGCGGTGCGGAAAGAAGGAAGCCTAAATGAAGCTACTTAGGGTTTTTAAAATAGGCAAAATGGATCTAAATAGGCTATTACATATAGGAGCGAATAGATGTACAGTAAATAGTGGAAACTGAAAGAAAGGTGAAAGAAGGTGAACGAAGATAGTTATAGCTCCTATTTAAGAGAATGAGGGAAAATGTAAACAGAGTTAAATATTCTTAAAGAATGCATTTAAATAAGTTTTCAATGAGTCAAACAAAGTTAAGCCATCTCAAAAATAATGGATTTTCGGGCAAAGATTTGGTGGAGCTGGTCGAGCTGAGGCGCCATTTCTGAGTCGGATGATTTCAAGAGCAGTCTCGCTATATCTCGCCGTTGATCACTTCCAATGGATCATTGCAGAAGAACACAACCAGCAAATCTTCATATATGAATGGTTTGTTGATATCTTTCAAGCCACCACAACATGAAAGTTGGATGCCACACGACTGTAACATGTGAACCCTGATGCAAAGAGTTACATACTGCATGTAAGCTCACAAATTCACGCACCATACATCTCCAATAAGAACATTTTGAAAGTTGGGTCCTGCAACAGAAAGTGTTCAGAAGTCTTCCATCCCTTCCCAGGTTGTAACACATCAAAAAAGAGCAGTTTCATTTGCGGCCACTGTTCCGTTATGGTTCTGTGCCAATATTCAGCTCAGTTGGTACTCCACCACTGAGATCAAACGCACTACAATCAAGGCACAGTATAAATTACAAGCACACCAACACTTGTGGATGGAGATGCAGATTTTCAAGTTGCCAATGTGTTTCCCTGGTTTCTTCATGTTCTTCCCTGGTTTTCTTTAAGCAAAACGTAGTTTTGATATCCTCCTGCGGGGAGATGTGCCTTGCACATCAAAGCACCGTAGGCTGCTCGGGCGAAGACTGCACACAGAGCTGCGCGAGGGAGAAATCCCTGGCCACCGGTGCACGGGGGCGTGTGCTTGCGCATGGGCCTCAGTCATTGTACATCTATAATAGGATCATCTATGATCATCTGTGCGTTGAGGTGCATGTGGGGTAAGCTTGAGTCTTTCACTGGCTCCCATAATCGAAACATTTCGTTGAATAATACATGTTGCTACTTGGGGTACCCCCCACCGAATCAAGAAATTTCTCAGACTTTTCGGATCCGAGCTTAATCTGCAGGGCATACTTATAAATAGTAGGTGTGGGCATCAGTAAACTTCTACAGGCAGTTTTGATCACAAACTACCGGATGCCCCAAAGCCGTCCTCCCAAGAAAAATGATCTGAGTTAGAAAACAAATTGCTCTTGGGGACTGTCGTCTGTGGACACACCCAGTGATGAATGAGCACCAAGTATTGGATGCCCTCGGAAGCCACTTGGGGCAGTGACAGGTAAGGTTTCCAAATGTAAACCATTGTGAAGACATTGTGAAGCAGTCGATTATTTGTGGATGACCTTGATTGTCAAGAAGCTTCTTGATGTGAACTGAATGAGCATCTTTCTGCAAATGCCAATGCCCATGACCCTTGTGAATCAGCCATTTCATCTACTGTCCGTGGTTCAAACTGTTGAGTCCCAGCTTATTTTGAATCTAGAGAAAAATGCCTGTACATTTGAAAAATCTGTATCACCTGGCGATTATAGGACCAAACTACACTATGAGCGTTGCAATTCCAGCAAGTGCTTAGCAAAGCCGCTCAAATGTCATTCATGATCTCGAGCAATTTTGATCCAAAGCAGACTCTTGAAATGTGCCAGTTTCTGTGCGACTTTGGGCAAGGTCACCTTAAGCGGGTGCAGTTGTCAAAATTAGCAATTTATGATTGATGCCCAAAGTGTTTTCTTAAAATGCCTTAAATTTTACTTGGCAACTAACAGTATCTTAGGAAATCCCGAAATTGCACCTTTTAGTTTACAGTATCAAAAGGGCAGTAATGCTGTTTCTTTTAACAACACGTGATGGCACGAGACCGCGGGGACTGGACAACTCAACGGGAATAAGATCGATAGTCCGTCCGACCACATATACTGACGTAGGAACATTTATGGTGAACCAATGAATTCGCCAGCAAGGAATACTCAGCCAACAAATCTGATGCTTCCAATAAGATAGCCTGAAATTGATCAGTTCTAATCAAAAGGTCGGCCATGATCGACCTGTCCAGAACCTCCAATCGGTAGTTGGTTGGTTGGACCAAAGTGACAATTTCTTGTAGCTTCATCCATGAACGGGAATAAACCACCACTTCAACAGCTGTCGTTAATGTCCCCGCGGCAACTTCAATGAATCTGGGTACGGCACGCATTCTGCAAGCGTTTCAGCTGAATCAAAAGGACATTACATGCACAAATAGTGGCACCACCAACCCATATTGTATAGAAAACGATTTGCGGGGTGGTGTCCATATCATCTTTACATCACGAAGATCAGCGACCCCTGCCCTCACCATTCTAGTAAATTTTGCTCCTCGCCACAATGACCATCACCATCAGAAAGAACACCATCATCACACAACTGCCATCAAAGTCACGAATATTGCCTCATATCAATGCCAATATATTGAGATCATCACCGTCATCATCACCCTGCTTGAAAGAAAGTCACAAGTTCCGACACTGATTCCTTGATTCTATCGGTTGGTTTACGCGTAATGATTTGTGATAGTTCCTCATCCCCTGTAAGCCAGCAATCAAACCTGGAAGGCCATGCTTAATTATTGTTGCTAATAATCATAGTCCTGATCAACCGATCATCAAGGTAGCTTGAATTAGTGCTAATATCTCAGTACTTACAAACCATTCTGATCCACCATTATGATCCAGTACGGTCGACCCATCCTGTCAGAGTAGATCAACCCAGTCTGGTTGATCAAGGTAGATTCTCTCACCAGCTTCTTTCGAGGCGACAGCCACCAAAGCCATGATTTTAGATGACTTATCCAGTATGATTGATGATCAAATAGACATCAGAGGTCACTAATCAGCAACTCATCATCAACAGGTCAAAAAATATCTATATATTACAACAGGCAAAAAAAGATGTTAATCAACCAGCTGACAAGCTCGGTTAGATCACCTGCTGCCCCTGTGCCTCCGCATCAATCTCTTCAGAATTTCCCTGGTGGCGGGATGGTACAATGACTTCTGGAGGGGCTGGAGCTGGAGACTTTATGAATCTGCTGGCTTGAAGATATACCATAAGTATCCACTAGTAAAAAGTAAAAGTCAGAAATCTTCAGCCATATTCTCCGTTAATAGTCTTCTTAATGTCTTCAGAAACCTTCAGCCATCTTCGACCATAGATTGCCTTGATTGCTATTGTAGGATTGAATCTCTGCCTGGGTCTCAGGGAGGATATTTGTGGGAGGGTCTCAAACAATGAGAAGGAAATGTATGTAACAGCAACATCAAAGGCCGTGTGAAGCCTGCATGCGCCAGTGACATCTTTGCCAAACAAACCACCGTATCACCATCAGCAATGGAAACTAGGCACATTTGATAGCAAATTGGGACAGAAACACGGCCGCCATTCCAACTGGTTGAGAGACGCGATATCGCTCATCCTGGTCTCATCAGCGGCGCACACTGTTCAGATCGGTGCTTTCGGCTCTTTTATGGGTTTCCAACCCTGGACTTGGTGACATTGTAGTCATTTGTTTCTACTGCGCGCTTCACTTCTTTCACTATGCTACGATTTCCATAGATTTAGATCGACAGGTCAGATTTGCACCTATGCGTGGTTGCCGTGCTTGATATGGTAACCATCACCCGCAGTATACATTGGGCTTGCAATTCGATAAAATCAAAACAAACAACAGCTGGTTTCTCACATCTACTCTTGAATAGTGGGGGTGGAAAAAAGAACTAATGATCGCTGTGCCATCCATAAACCAACAAACCTGCAGCTAACCCAAGTTCTGGTGTTTTGCTGTCTGGACATCATCCTACTTGCTTCGCATCCCATTTTTCCCATATAACATATTAACACCATCACTTCTGCAACCTCCATTGAGGTGTAGGAATGAAGCTGACCGGCTGACCTCCAACAAGAGCAGCGCCTTGAAACTGAGTCCAATCAAATTTGCAGTTTGGGGACCCCAAAATTATGGATGGTTGAGTGCTATAAATGGTTTATAAACTGGATGATTTAGGGTTCGCCCCTAAGACTTGCGAAACACACATATAAGCAATAGATAGAAATAGTATCTAGTACAATCATATACCAAATAACATTCTTACCATAACCATCCAATATACCCAGTAGATTGAATCAACATGTACCAACCGAGCATTGAATAGTGAGAGCAAACGGTTGCATTTTTTCAAATGATCAAAAGGTTGTAGTCAACTATTGGTAGTGAACGATCAGCAGCAACGCACAAAATCAAAAAACAATTTGTTAATGCCAAAGAAGCTGGCTAATGATGGTTGATGATTCTTTAATCAATTACCATCATGAGCCTACCAATGATGGCTAATGATTACCATCACGGTTTAGCTAAATTATGTTTGAAACACACCAATGGTCGTAGCTTATTAAGTAACTAAATGGTAACTTACCGTTGATAACTACCATGGTCACTACCATGGACTAACGGTAGCAACAATGCAAACCAACCGTCACCACCCTCGCCAGCCAATCCTCGCGACCCAACGCCACAGCGGATTCAAGATCTACGACTTCAAAAGCTGACAAGTAGTCCTGGTATCTCCTGAACAGTGCCCAGGACTGGGTTGGATTACTGGTTGGTCAATGGTTGGTCAATGGTTGGGTAACAATGGTTGGAAAACTGGTTGGTTAGCGGATAAGCCTGCCAGTGTGTACAAATACCGGTTTAAACACAAATGTTGAGTGGAAAACAAGATTTTGTTTGATGCGTTTTTCGTGTGTATCTTTTGCGGACGCTCCAATTGTTCAAAGACTTGAACCGGGATCCCACTCAATTTGGGAAACGTTAATGCTTTCAAGCCATACACTAGGTCAGGATTATGTTACCAGTGGTTAAAAGGCAGTGCTTATGGCCACGAACAAATTATGCGAATGGAAACGTTCAACCCTGCGTTAAAAGGCATGAAAACATGCTAGATCAGCAAACTCAGCATCCTCAATTCACATAAGTAGATATGGGCAATTTTTGAATGCACTTGGCAGCATGGAAACTTGAGCCAGAACCAGTTCCAAGTGAAGCTGTTTGGAGTTCCAGCTGTTTGGAACACAGCCGCGCCTCTGATGTTCAGGGTATAGCCTGAAGGGCAAACTCGGGTCTGCCATGATGCTCAGAATGTCGCCTCGGGGTTGAGGGAACCATGGCGCACAGAGATTTCAGCCATGGAAGTTTGGGAGGTCACAGACCTCCACCTGACCATGAGACTCTGCTCCCCAATTCCTGGGGAGAGAGCTCTTTAGAAGGCCACCAGCGACGGACAATGACAAATGGGCTATCAGTTACTTTAAGTAGTATTCTATATACAATATCACTCATATACTTATATCATATCTTATCATCTTATATGGCAGTGGGTCAAAACCCTGTACCCCTGGTTCCCAATCATTAACCATTGTTTCCCATTTTTGGTGATGGTTCTTCCCCGTTAGTTGGTTCATTAATATTGACCCATAGCCATATGGGTGTTTCTCAAAATATGGGACCCCCCAAATCATCCATTATTTGCCATTTATAAGAGTAAACCAACCATTTTTTAGGGCTCCCTATTTTGAGAATCCCCCATATAAGCAATCCCAATAGTTGCTAGTTGTTATCCCCTATTATTAACCATTAACCATTAGTTGGTTGGTCAATATTGACCCATAGCCTAAGTAGCTCATTTTCACGTCCTGAAATTCATCGTCCATGCCCAGCTGCTCTTGGAGCGTTTCCCCAGATGTGTCACCAGCAAGGCCCGCAGCATTTCCAAGGCCTCGATTCACGGAGCAACGGTGGATGCGCAGGTTGGCGACTCATGACTCACAATGGGTTGTGGTTGGGGTGATGACAAATGGTGGATGAATGGTGGATCAATGGTGGATGAATGGTGGATGAATGATTGTGGATGATGATACATGGCCATGATCATTATTGGTCATCATGATGACTCCAATCAAATGATTCCATCCACAATGGATTGGCGACTCATGACTCACAATGATGCTGAATGATTGTGGATCACAAATGATGGTGAAAAATGATGGTTGATGATGGCTGATCATTCGGATTATTCGATAGAGGTCGATGACCATGGATGATGGACGATACATGGATGAATGGTGCATAAATGGATATAAACGGTGGATAAATGGTGGATGAATGCTGAATGAATGGCGGACTTTTGTTGATAATCATACCTGAAATGATTCTCATCATCAACAAAAGCCAACCATAACTACTACAATCCCAGCTGTCCTTCCCAGGAAGACGCGAATAGTCATGGCTTTGGGAGGTGCGTCAACTCCGTGCTATGGGTCCAGCATGACTTGCCGTGACAAACAAAACTGCCGTCCACCAAGCTTAGTAATGCATGTAGTGCTTAATAACCAAAGGTTAGTACTGGCTTTTAGTGGTAGCAGTAACTCAAGGTTTCTAATGGTTTATAGGTGTTAAAATTATGAGCATGCAAGCTATGTGTATGGACTCATCCATCGATGAGGGTACTGATGAAATTCATGACTAGTAAAACAAATGTTCACCGCTCGGCTGGGAAAACCTGTCATTTCCATGGATTGCTGTTTTTCCTTAGCCTTTGAAGACCTCAAACCATATCCCATTTGGGTCACGAGTGAAGCTTGTGCAGCATGGAGTTCCATGGGGTATCCTGAGTCCATACCCTCCCAATAAATTTGCCTCGGTGGAAGAAGTGGATTCTTCGGGAAGACGAGCCATGGCACCGCCAGAAGCAAGGAGAACGTCTGCTGAGATAATGTCAAAAGTTAGGGCGGAACAAACAAGCTCTGGGTCCGGGATAAACAAATCTGGCTTTTAGCATGAATCACTCTGTTCCACAAGCTTGTTTTGGCAGGTTGGTCCGTTTGAAGCATATTCGTTCCTTCTTCAGATTTCGGACACGTGCACAATTTCCAGCCAAGTGCTGGCCAAATACGGCCAATCATCCTGAACCAAAACTGGAAGACCAGGGAAGGAACAAATGCCTTGTTCCTGCCTGGAACCGTCATCCGGTGATCCCTCATGGGTTGAACCTTACAGTTGGCCATACCTATTTTGTGGCTTGGCAGCCTACAGAATCCTTCTCCCTGCTGCGTCTGCCAGGGGTTCAACTGGCCAAATTGCGTTCTATGAATCTGAAAAGTTTGGAATGTCAATGTCTGTGTCCATGTTTTTGAAATGAACCAAACCTAAGTCCACAAAAGAAATTTGTCTGTTTATTCCATTTTGTGATCAAGTTAGAGCGCTATGAATCAAAAGGCGACTGCGTGCCAAACCTCTCCATGATCCAAAAATGGCTGCCTGAAGACGGACACCAACGTCAGCCGCAAGAACCTGGTTCATGTCAATATCGAATCGTTCGCATGGTGAAAGCTGCGGGGGCACAGTGACAGGAACCTCTCCTTCTCATGCAACTTTTTCAGATATTGCGCCACGTGGCCAATCCTGACGATGGTGGGGCTGGAGCAAACCCCTGGCCCTGTGTTCTGGAGTCGCTCCAACCAGGCTTGCTGAATGGGCTTCTGAAATAAAGGTAGAAATGTGGGTGGCATGGACGCATTTGGAAGATTGTTCTTGTACCACAAGTCCTTCAATTTGATTCTGAGTACCACTGGATGTCTGGGGAAACAGCATTCAATACCAAAGAACAGATTTCATGTTCTTTGTCTATCAAAGCACATGTGGAAACCTCGACCATCTCACGAACTTCTTTTCATTTCGAGGAGGCAATTTGGCTCTCAGTTGGTGAGAGTCAAAACCAACCGAGTCATGTCACGTCATGTTGGTCCCAATTCGGTCTTGATTTTTGTGTTGGATATGGGGATCTGCGCAGTCACTGCTGCCACTGCTCAGCAGATTCAAGAGTCAGAAGCAACATCAAGCGCAGCTTCGGGTTCAGGAACAACACATGTTTAGCAACCTATATGGATCTATATGGTACACCAGCTCTGTTGGATTTATGGATGTTTACGGTAAATCAGTGAAGCTTGCTGCAATAAATGTTCTGAGGCTGGATTCCCGGGGGAAGGTTGTGGCCCGCGTGATCCCAAGCCAACTCATACAATCTCATACTGTAGATGGAAGAAATCGTGCACGTATGAATAGACTTGTTGCTTTGATGCTTTGTCAAATTTCATCAAACCATTGTCATTTGGGGGATTTCGCAGGACTGACAAGCCATACAATTGATCCTTCTCTTGTGATGAGCAGGTCTCATTTCAAACACATGCAGTAGGTGGAAGAACCTCACAATCAACCATCAGCCTCTCAGGAGCTGTTGAAAACGGAATGAAATCATGTGACTGCACCTTAGGATGTAACTAATTGAAAGGAATTGAATAATGTAGTTATACCAGCTATACACTAAGACCTGTTTGCTTTGAAGCAATGATTCGGAGCAACACATGATGCTGTAAGTATCTGCACAGCGTGGGGACGAGTGCCAACCATCAATTGACCAGAATCACTCACAATAATTACTTGCGGTCTGCGTCTACACTGGCAATCTACACCTGATTAATTATGATGAATCGTGGTCAACTATGAGTGATACTGGCTAATTAATCAAGATCGGTCCATGTTAGCAATTATGCTGCTTCATGAGGATACTCTATAATGGTTTCACAAATAAAGGCAAATTTAGGTTGAACAACATGATCTGGTTAGAATTGATATTCAACCATTTTCAGCCATTGTTCGTAATGGTAAATCCATCGATCACTCTCCTATAGCTAGTGCGAATTCACCCGCCATGGTTCAAGATGGTTCAAGTGAGAGATACTAAGGGTGGTTTATTGGCATGAATCTACAATTATCCATGCTTACAGCAATCCTTGGTTATTGATGATCCCATTGTTACTAATTACCATGTTTATCAAACACATTCTCAATATGAAACCTATTGATGATTATCCCACTGGTTCAATAACATGCTTCAATCATTCTCAAGCATTCTTCATAGCCAAAGCCAGGCCATCAGATCAATCAGATCCCTGTGCTGATCATCCTGTGCCGCTCACCTCTGGGCATCTAAATACCGCTCCACCACGTAGGAGGGCTCCAAGGGC
Source organism: Symbiodinium kawagutii (assembly GCA_009767595.1). Lineage (NCBI taxonomy): Eukaryota > Dinophyceae > Suessiales > Symbiodiniaceae > Symbiodinium > Symbiodinium kawagutii. The sequence continues at coordinate 281,391 of VSDK01007895.1, read as the reverse complement.
AAGCCCAACTCTACGGTTTTGCTGTAGATCTGAAGCGCCTCACAGGCGTACGGTCCAGCCGTGAGATAGGTCCAATGGTTGGGCACGGTAGTGATGATCATGGTTGATGAGGTTGGTCAGTAATTGTATAGTGGTTATTTGTAGTGGTTAATGATGGTCAATGATATTGGGTAATGATGGCTGAACTAATGGTAGAAATGTAATGGTTGATAATGCTTGGCTTACTGATGGCTACTGAAATTCCGAACCATCGATTGATAGAGGTAAAGTCAAATATGGTTCATAATATGTATTTGGAGCGCTGGACATGGTGATAGCTTGCAACGGTGGCAAAGATATTTGCGGTTTGACTTGATGCTCCAAACAGATTAAAAGGTTCCCTCAAGGTTTGCCTCTGCGAAATTGGGACCAAGCGGCTGATCAAACCATCAGTGAGACCTTGCATTTCAGTTAGAGTTCCGCACAATGGAACTGCATCGCAAGTGCAGAATGCCAGTGCACTGCAGCCTCATCCTATGGACACAATGAGTTACACCTGATTTGTGACATCATATGCTCCTTCAAAACTATCTTGCTGCTGCAAGTTGTGCCAAGGATGTTCCCATCTCGGCGTTATTAGACTCTCAAATATTCAAAACAAGGTCCCCATGGCACAGCGGACGTGCAACCATTTCTTAAATTGAACAAGCACAGATCAGCCGGAATGCAGTTTCCAAGCAACCTGTTCCTTGTAATCACATTTTGATTTTCCTGTTGGTTGGATAGGTATTCCCCATGTATCGCTTGATCATTGCTAGCAACCACGTGCCACCAATGGAATCAACACAATCATTAACAAATCATCATTAGTCAATAGTTGATTAAGTAGTGCTGAATCATAGTGATCAGTAATATGTGGTTAGTAAATGTCAGTACTATCACCAAGAACTCATTATAATGTATTATAAATATAATCCTTAATCCTTATACATTGCTTACTATTGCTTACTACTCCTGGATTCTGAACTCATCACCAGTAGTGGTTCCTCATGTCACCACCAACACATGGACGCCGGTGACCTCGCCAGTGACCTGGCCAGTGACCTCGCCTGATCATAGGCCCTCTTTTCAAAGAGCGCGTCTCCATGCTGGCGATAGATCTCAGCTGTCACCTCCGTGGCTTGGAGTCGACATGTTGGGAGTACCAAGCTGCAAGCAGCACGAACAACAAACCTAGGCCTTCAAAATGACCATGGCCGGCCAAGGCGTTGCAACCATTAGCAATGGCTCGTGAATGACCATTTCCATGCATTTGCCGGTAATGGTATTTAATTTCAAACAGGAAATGATCATTGAATGATTGTCACAGATCCTGGCCAGAAAATCGGACTATGATCAAGACCAGCAATGGAAACCCAGCCCTGGTCACCAGTGTTTGTTTTGTGGCAAGCGCCAAATTCCGCTGCCGGCGGATGCACCTAATGACTTGCGGCAGCGGAATACTGAACGATGGTGAGAACTTACGTCCCTTTGGGTATGGCTCAAACTATGTCACCAAAGAAGCAACAAACATGAGATGATCAAATTATTTTTGCGGAAACCCAAGTACAGTGGGAGATCTATCATGTTCGGCCACAACCATTTGCATTGTCGTGGTTATTGGAGGATGCAAGCAGGTCCCAAACGGAGCTGAATCTGAAGAGAACACGATTCGTTTCATGTTGCATCAAGCACCATAACAAAAACATTTCTCACATTTCTGGACCATATCACAAGCAAAGTCAGGTGCAAAACAGCCATTTATCAACCAACCACCGGTTGACCATATCAGAACCAAAGTCAGCGCTATAACCACTATTAACCATTACTAACCATCATGAACCAGCAAAAGAAGCATGATCAACCGGCCAAACTACCACCCAGCCAGCAAATCACCAGCATGATCAACCGGCCAAACTACCCACCCGCAAACTACCAGCAACGAGTGCGTTTGTCAACGACAGCTTTCCGGGTCCGCCTCTGGTGCTGCTTTGGAGGTCAGGGCCACCTGCGAGCTGGGCTTCTGGGGTATCTCACATCCATCTCGTGATGTGTGCGTATAGGCATAGGTCTTGAAGAACAGGTTAAATGTAGAAATGCAACATGATATTCATGCATGTATAGTAGAATGATCTACACTCATGATTTTTGAATTGCATGTATTTAATTATGTATAAATGATGTGTGCTTAAAACTATTGTCTGAATGGCTAAACTGGTTCCAGCTAGTACCCACACATCCAACAAATCACTCTCTTGCGTCGTGCAGTTGAGCCTGGGAGATGCATGTTCACCGACAAACTGACAAACCACTCCAATGATTTCAAATGATTAACATGACAGTGGCATCATGTGGCATCTAAGTTGGAGTAGCCAAAATCACATCTATCCTGTTTCCCAGGCCTTGAACATGAGCATGAAGCGGCATGAAAATTGGTGCCCACCCCCTTTCCCCTGGCACCCAAGGTATGCCAAGCCAGGTAGCCTACCCCCTGAGCAACCAATGCTCTAAAAAAAGAGAGGAAATTCCGAACTCCCATGTCGCTTTCAAGAAGTCAGTGGCTGGGGCTGAATGAGGTGCTGTGCCCAACGGTCGACCTACCAACATTGACTCAACAATTAAAAAAGGTCATTAATATTGTTAGCTCATCAAATTAAGGTATGATTAGTGAAACAAATCATTTGAGTATTAAAGTCATTGGAATTACTACTGACTACATAATAGCCAGATAATGAAACCATAATTGGACGTTCATTTAAAAAAAAAAAACATTCTGCCAGCCCGAAAACAGCACGTGGAGACATGCTGATCAAGATGCTGACGTATAGTCTGGATGTGCGCGCTCAGGTCATGCGTTTTGGGCAAGCTTTGACTGATTTTATGTTGTTCTGTGCTCGAATTCTGCCGTGGTCCTGTGCTACTCTAATAGAAAATCATACCAAAAAAACTGGGCACGCAAAGTGAGATCTGAGCTTCTTTTGCCACGCCTGCCATGCAATTTTGCTAAGGATGTCTAGTTTTCTCAGCACTTGCTCTATGGTCTTGGCAGTGACTTTCATCTTAGTTTTTTTTTGTGTACATGTAGATACAGCACCATTGCCAAGAACGTACGTACAAAAGCGACCAACGAGAGTTGGTTGTGAGACTGGCACGGATGTGTTTCTTGAGGTCTTTCCAGCTGTCTTGACTCAAGGCTCAACGCTACAGTTCCCCACCTGGACAATACGGGATGCCACTCAAACACCAACAAAGAGGACAAAGGAAGAAGCAACACCAACACCAAGATACACCAAGAACAACAAAATAACTGATCTCAGCCGAAAGCAGCAGGATGATTCATCGGATCTTCCATGATCACATGCCAGGATGCTCGACTGTCAGCTGCCTTTGTCAGCAGGTAACAACAACAACAACAACAACAACCACAACAAGAACAACAAGAACATCAAGAACAAGAACAAGAACAAACCCACAACAACCACGACCTGGACAAGCAGCGCGACGGGGGACGGACACGTTCAAACAGGGAACTGGGAAACCCGTTCATTTAAGACATTGACAAGATATGATAAGATGTTCTGCATGTCATGGGTCGTTGAAAACCAAACCTCATGATGCCCCCCCACCCCCCTGTGTTCTGGGTTGCAACGGAAAAGTAGGGGCACCTGCATTAACTTGGGCCTTGTTTATGGCAGGTGCTGAGGGTTCTCCATGGGTGTAATATGTGATGCTACCATGGTAAGTTTGCACCTGCCACATTTATCAATGTCCATCCATCAACACTAACCACTGTAGGAGATGGCTGATCTTGGTGGGATGCTGACACCTGGGAACTGGTGTCACACCGGCAACGAGCTGCCTCAGCCGCCCATTCGAACATCCGTTTCTTGACCAAAACGTCCTGGCAGCTCAGTGGGTGATTCGGTGTCCCCAAAGATTTTCAGAGCTGTGTCTAGTCAGAGTCTACTCGTTTTGAGGATCTTGACACCAGCTGACCATCGCGGTCACAACTGCTCACTTTCTGATGCACGACAAGTAACGCAGGAACCTTCTGACACGGCCAAATGTGGAATAGAAAACACTTGCTTGGCCGGCTTGGACACCATTTTCAAATGACACTTGGAACTTCGGCTTGGAAATTGCAATCGTATCCTTGAAACCGGCAACCTGTTACAAATCATGAATACGCCACTATCGTGGGGGAGGATGTACTGACAGCGCATCGGATTCAATGTTCAGAAAGTTAACCCTATCGGCCCACTGCAGGGCCGAATGTTTCTGACAGCTGAAGGGCAAAGGTGTCTTTTCAGGTTTTTGTTCACACATGGACTCCGATTGTGTATCCCAGCCCCCGAAGCTACCCAGCCCCGATTCATCTGTCTGTTAGAGCTTCTATCGAGTATGAATATTTGGGACAATGATTCATAGAAAATAATGTAGGCCACCACAAACTAGTTAGATTACTCACATTGCATAGGTGATGAATCGTATTTGTGGTCGAACGATGAATCAAACACACTGACCATGACTTGTTGAGCTTATGGCCAAGTCATGACATTCAATGACTCTGTGTATCACGAGTAAACCTCGCCTTGAACCACTAACCACCACGCGTTCTAAATCTTAACAGCTAGTCAACTTACACAATCTAAGCATAATTCAGCAGTAAATATGACCAGTAGTTGTGACCTTGACATACCTTGACTAGTCTTCATTGATCATCTCTCGCAGGATCCAGGAAACCCACCGGCTGGGCATGGCTGGGCCCTCGCACCAAGCGCTCCGTCAGGGGCATTTCGCGGAGTTCAAAGAGAACCTGCGACACCACTGATAGCCGGCTATACACATAAGGTAGGTTCTCAAGCCACAGGGGTACCCCCCAAATCATCCAACAGTAACCATGTTAGAAGGAATAAACCAACCATTTTAGGGGCTCCCTGTTTTGAAAAACCATCATATATTCAGGTGAATCAGAACAATAGGACCATATCATGGTGTAATACCATAGTATTGTCATCCTAACACCATAGTGTAATACAATAGTGTAATATCAGTGTAATACCATAGTCTGATACCATAGTGCAATACTATGGTGTAATACCATAGTGTAATACCATAGTGTAATGTAACATATTATTCAAAACAAAAAACAGTAATAATACCAAAGTGATACCACATATAAGACCAGGAACACCAAGAATCATGAGTTTTAACAGCAATTACCAGCAATGATGATGCTAAATAATTACACTCACCACTAAATATATACCGAAAATAATGGATCTAAAATCAAGCAACTATCAGGACGATGAGTTCCGCCTGTATTCAATGAGAAACTTCACAGTTTTCCATGTAGAATAATTACCTATTTACGTATGTAACATACGTGTATGTAGCTACACGCATGCGCATCATTGCGCATCTAGTCTGCAAATGTCCAATAATACTAGCCTATTCTCTTTTGCACCCATATTCTCCCCGTGTGGGCTTTAACATCATACGGATATTTGATAATATTTGTTTTCATTGCATCACTGCATACAGCTGCCACAAAACGCGTCCATTCAAAATTGTTTTGTCCACCACTTGGGTATGTGCCAAGCCATAGTGGGATCTTCAGTCAACCAACGGTTTCCAATCGTAAAATGACGCCATTTGGTGGTGGGTTGTAACGGTTACCCGTCATGGCTTGGCACATACCCACTTATAGCCCTACTGCAATTGTTGTCTAACCATAAGTTTGTTGGTGATTATCCCTATCAATCCCAATTTATCACCAACAACAAGGCTAATCACCAACAATAACAGGAAGGATATGGATTGCTAGGGTTAGTACCCGTTATTGATTATTACCAATGGTTAATCTTCTATTAAACTCTTAGATCCCCAATAACTAATGGTGACTATCCACTACTATTGTTGTTTGACCATTGTTTGACTATCAATCCCCTATTATCCCAACATTTCGCCACTTGGAAGGCTGAACTCTGCAGCCGTCCGCGCCGTGTTGCCATCTGCGCCGCCCCGGGAGATGATGTAGATCCGTTGCGAGGCAGGCACCACGTGGGTCACATCCGCGAAGTCGTCAGGCCCCTTGGGGCTACCCGGTTGCACCAAGGGCTACCAAGGCCTGGTGGCTACTGACCAAGGGCAGTCACTTTTAATGGTCTGCATATGTCTTCATAGTCCAAAGAGTTCTTCGTCAATGACAACTAGTCCGATTCTATAATAATCCATACGGTTTTCACAATCTGACTGAACAAAAACTGACAAATCTTAGATGGCACTGAAAACAAATTAACAAACGAAACGAAGACTGTTAAATCCAAGATGGTAGTAAACACATACGAAAAATCATTGTCGCAAAAGGCGAACCATGGCCAACACGACCACTACCTTCCTCGCTATCACTGGGGATCAGTAAAACTACTAAGCACACACATCTTTGGAGAAGTGACAGACTTCCTCGCTACATGCGCATCCAATTTGAGTTGAGAGTGAATTTGCCTACCTAAGAGTCTCTTGAGAGTCTGTTGATCTCTTGAGAGTTTGAGATTCAGAAGTTTATCTCCCAAGAATCAAGCAACTTTTGTGATTTGGACAAAACATCCTCATGCATGCCCAAAGTCAGCAGCTCCAAAAATGATAAATCGGTTTCAACAGGAGTCCCAAATGGAACACCATGTGTTTCTCAATGGCTACAGTAAGTCTCAACGAAACAAATAGCTGCAATAGCATGCAACAGCGGTGGGCGATATCAAAACCATTCCCCTAAAACGAAAGTATTGAGCTGTTGACAATACCAGTCTGGAAAATGCTACAGATTTGGTTCGTCCTCTGTTGTACATGCTTCTTGGCATCGCAGTTTCAAATTTGATCCCAATCCAGGGTCACCTGATAGCGCATAATTTCATCCTGAGAATGTCATCGAAAGCACAATGAACATTGCCATCCAACAGTCCAACGGTCTATCTTCGTTCTTCATATCAAAAATGGGGCTCTAACACCTCCGAATGCGGATCTAACCACAATGTTCACTTCTGGAATACCACTGTTGATATGGAAATCCGACCCCTGTGATGAAATCCTTCACGGGATGGACGATTAACCTCAATTGTTTACCGTAGCTGAATATCTTCAGTATTCAACATTTGGAGTTGGGAGAGTCGGAGTTGGGATTCCACTTTGACCACTTGCTTGTATGATCCATCAATGCTGGTACAACCAGCCCAAAATGATCGTTATTCAGAGGGTAGCTCGGCAGCTACCGGGGTACAGCATGGACAAACCCAGAGTGTGTCCCAGTGACAAAGGCGATAAATCGCATCGTTTTCTGCGCCAAAACAACTGTGACCTCAGCACAACTGTCGCTGCAATTGGTGGCAGGAGAGGTATCCATCACTGATGAAGACCCAACTACATATACCAAGTGAAGAAGGAAAACCATCAAAATTCAGGACGAACCGTGGACAGCACCATACTTCGGGAACCAGCATATTCAAAAAAAAAAGAAGACTTGCTTTCTCTAGTTGTGGAGGGCTAGAGTCACCTGGTGCAAAACATGGTGCAAATCCTTGCAAAAGAAATCCCTCTTGCCATCCTAGAAAGCATTCTGGATCATGGTTACAGGTGTTCATCAACACGATCCCCTTGTATTGATTGGTCAAGAAGGTACAAGGTTTTTACAATAATCTCATGGGAAACAGCTCTTGGAAAAATGTAGCAGTACAACCCCACGAAACATCTGAGTAAATTAGGTTCTCAGGGGTAGGGCTGCAAGTACAGAAATTATAATCCAACGTGTCTGTGTACCTTGCATTTATGAGTATATACATGGGCTATTCAAACAAATGCCATCCAGTAACCTCTAGCTGCAATCACGAAAGATAGCTGCAACTCACTGACAACTCAACATACAATGCGATTTCTCGCTATCCCATTTGGCACTTGTTGGGGGGTTGAAGTGGTGAAATCCTGTAATGGCAATCGTAGTATGTCAGTGAACATGACTGCCACCTCAATCAATGGACTGACACACACACACACAGGATCCCCTCGATTGGTTGGGTCCAAGTGCACCACAATAGCTTGCGATTCATGGTCCAGGAGAATCCAAGAATCTCAGAGAAAAAAAAAAACCATTTGGATCAGATCCTGTTGGCAATTTCAATACGTACCACTGTCACACGTATTTTTTGGAGGGGACGCCTAAATGGCTTTTATTTTCCCAAAATGGTTGCCGACCAAACTTTTCACTTCCTATCAAAGCTGATCCAGCTGGGTGGAAAATCTAAAATGTTTGATCTTAAATGTGATACGTCAAAGGAAAAAAACATGAAAACACAGCTGCCACCACCTGCAAGATCAATGGATTTGTCTGGTACCTAAGGGGTGCGCCCGAGAAAACCATGGTTCCCTCCCAGGCTGTCCATGTTTGGTGGGGGGGGTACATCACATACCTTCCAGGTTGCTGAGAAGTTTTATTCCAGATGGTTGTTTACCTGTGGAACAATTTTTCCAATGTTTCAATACGCCTCTTATGATTTCGTATGCCCTGGTTCAAAAGCTTGCAAATCCAGTGGGAAAGGCAAAACTCACTCAACCGCCGGTGGTGCATGGAAACCAAAAACTACTTCAGGCAAGGGGTAGGTGACGAAAGCTAGCATGGCAACTGACCCGACAGGAAGAACAAACATGGAAAAAACATGCATTCATTTCTGTTGACAAGTGGAAACTGTCGTGCAACAAAAACGATCCTGCAGGGAATTGAGCCTACCGAGGGGGGGGGCCTATAATTGAATTATCGAATTGTGTGTGTGACTTTTGGAGGTTCTGTCCCTGCCAATTATATACTTGCTAAAGCAAGAGCAACTTCAGCTGGCTGACGCTCGCTTTCGTGAGGAACCATTAATGTAATCTAGAAATTCAAAGGTTTCTGGCAAGACTATGCACATACCAAATAATCCCACATCCGCGAACTGCCATCTCATGGCAGCCCAGAGGAGCCGTGAGTCGTGGTCACATTGCCCACCCCAAACGTCGCATCCCGATCTTTTTTCATTTTCATCGCAGGGTCTGCGATGGCATCGAAGCGTTCTGTCAGTTGCAGCTGAACACATCTCTGTTGCATCCCTCGGAGAATTCAAGGCTTTTGGAAGGATACGTTGATTAATTAGCAATGAAAATGCGAAAAGTCCATGGTCAATATTTTGTTATTGGTGGTTACTTGTGGGTCACCGATAGTACCCGGGCAAGCTTGGGGCGGAAGTTTCAAGAAGGGTCTATAATGCAAAACCATGCCTATAGGTTCCAGTAGATTTTAGACGGTTTCAAGACCATGCCGCTGGTGTTATTTTGTCTGGTGATTTCGTTTGTCTGGTGCGTGTCCCTAGTGTTTTTTTTTGCCTGGTTGTTGTTTTGTCTCGTGGGGTAATTTTTGGTCAGATATGTTTTTGTATGCTGTTTTTGGTCTGTCCTTTTTTTTGTGTGGTGATGGTTGTTTGGCGTTTTTTTTTGCCTGGTGCTTTTTTTGACCGATTTTTTTCAGGTGATCTTTTGTTTGTTGTTTTTGTGTCTGATGTTTTTTGTCAGGTGTCTTTTGTCTGGTGATCTTTGTTTGGTGTTGTCTGGTGATGTTTTTGCATGTTTTGGCCTGGTGTTCTTTTTGCCTGGTGTTCTTTTGGTCTGGCGTTTTCTTTGTCTTGTGTGCTTTCTGTGTCTGGTATTTTTGTTGTCTGGTGATTTGTGTTTGCTGTTGTCTGGTGTTTTCTCTTGTTTTTCCGGTGCTTTCCTTGTCTGGTGCTTTTTGTCTTGGCTACATGGGTTATATTCATTGCGCAAAGCATCCATCACTCAACCTTCCCTAGCCTGACGCGATAGCAGCACCGCACCGCCATTGCAAGCCTGGAGGAATCTGAGTGCCGAAAAAATGCGATTTTGAAACGCTGGAATAAAGAAAAGGATATGGGAAACGGAAGCCGGAAGCCAAAATGCGCCAGAAACGTAACATCCCAGACCAGCAGTCCCCTGCGCTGAGCGAGCAGCGAAATGCAAAACACAATAGCAGCAGCTCACAAGACACAAGCGAAAGATACACAACGAATGCAGCAATTACCACCAGTTGAAAAACATAATAGGTCCAGCGCACCGCGAATGAACAAGAGCAACCCGAATGCAGCAGTTGCAGTGCGGAGAGAACCCCGCCAGTCACCACGAGCAAGCAAAAAGTTGCTGGACATCAACTTTTGATGACAGTGTCAACGTGAGGGCAAAGAATTTGCTACTGCAAAACAGCGATTGTCGAGCTGGCTATCTACCCAAAACACATTTCAAGACTTCCTCCAAAAATGGAAGTTGACAACTCCATAACGAAGTTTTAGTGAGAGACTTCATGGAACTTACTTTGTCCCAAAGTGGAAGATAACAACTTCAAAGCCAAGCTTTTGTGCGAGACCTCCAAAGATGGAAGTTGACAACTTCAAAAATAAACTCTCGACTCCTTTTCTTTTGCAATCTTTCTTGCGACTACTGTGACTTGTCGCTGCCTTTGCTTGACCTTGCTTTAGCTATCCTTTTGCTTTGGCTTAATGTAAACATCACAAGGAAACTTTGGTCCTCCAAACTTGCCTGGGTCACCTGTACATACATATAATCTATATCGTAAATAAATAAATGTATGTCATAACAATGTATGTATTTATCAAGGCTTACAGTGGCTTACAGGGGAAAGCAGCTTCCAGCCCTTGAATGTGAGGCATGACTCAACAGTATCCAGCGTGCAAAGAGCCCCGGTGCCTCGGCCAGAGCAACGTCCCCTGGTGGGGTGGCCACAAGTACAACACCTGCGTCATAATAATGGCAGGAAACCAAGTGGCCCAGCGCCATCTGCCAGTGAAGCTTGTGAAGCTTCTGCGAATTCAATTGCAAAACTGAAGTTGTGACAAGCTATGACCGAAGTGGATGTTCCTTCCAGGTTCCGAGGTCAGGATCAGCTCAAAAGACCAGAAATGGATATCTGCAAAGCTGAGCCAGGCTATGTTGATCTTGGTTTGACACATTCAGGATTCATATCAGACTCGGAATGAGGTGATGACCCTCCGTTCCAAGCGAAGTAGCTGAGCAGGAACACCAACCAAGTAGGGAACCTCAGATCTACTCATCCCAGCAACCTTCGGGAGCAAATTCTAGCCCTTTTGGGGGGTGTCCCTCCAGGTGTAGTTCTTCCAAACAATTGCAGTTTCATAGCTTACCTTGCAATGGCTCTGCTTGATGAATAAATACCTTCCCAATCAACACGGGCTTGTGGAGACGCTATGGCTGGCATGCCAGGTAAGCTCAAGAGTGGTACTGAAGAATCATCAGGTTGCAATCTCCATCTGCTTGGGGATCTATGGCGATTCCGGTCAGCATTGCGCAATCCAGCATGTGACTCCTATCCGATGTATTTCAGGTATTCTAATTGAAACGGTAACACATGTCAGTTGTTACCAGTCACGTCACTATCCCTTTCTCAGCCGCAGAAAGCTCCGCCGTCGTGCATATGTGCCTACCATTGGCCTACCATGTTTTTCAAAGCTTCGGAAAAGGCAGAGGCTTGGCCAAGGGCTCCTAAAATTTGCCCAGTATCCTTGGAATATCTGCCACGCTCAGACATCGCGGGAGACGCGGAACTACGTCTCCGTTGGTATTGTACTGAGCGGTGGAACAGCCACGGAGGGGACTTCATTTCGGCACATGCGAAAGAGCATCCCACGTTTGTCGCAGAACACGCAACAAGTGCCAGCCGTGAGGTACAAAAACTTTGACACCAAAAGAATACAAAAAGAGGTGGTGACCAAACCGTGCTCTTTCTGTTTCAAAAATGAAAATGAAACATCTTAAGCTATGGAAAGTCTTTTTTTACAAACAATTCATTATTGGAAAGCTTGAGTGACGTAGTATGGTTCGCACAAAACATGACAGCACTCCTTTGAGCTGCCTGCTGCAGATCGTGGGATTAATAGCGCGCGCGCTTGCATGAGACACCAGCCATCATCATTTCTTCACCACATACCAATAGGTGATTGGGGATTTGCAACTTTTATGGAGCTTCACAGCTGCTGGTCAAGTTGGGTCGGGTCTAGAACAATCCTCCTAACCACTTTGACCCGCCTACTCCTGGAATTTTGAATGGTTTGCATCCAAAATCATCTAAATAAATATATGCAACATGACGTAAAATGGTCTGTATAATGTGAATATTCATTGGTATATCATAAGTGACTTTTGTGTGCGTTTGTAATGTATGAATATCATTCCATTAATACATATATTTATACATATGCATGCCCTATTCTCTATAGTGAATGTAAATATACATATTCATATATATCAACATACTGCCAACAATAATGAGTTTCACTATACTATCAAGCACACGTAAATGGATACCATACCAGCATCATTGCGTGAGACACTTTGTTGGCCAAACAACCTGCTCAATATAGAAACTGTTTCTTCCTTCGTACGCTTGGCTTGAGCACACACAGGTCACCTTGATAGTTCTGTGGAGTTCCATCCAAGTGCTTTAGTTCTCCTAATCGCATAGTTATCGTACATCAGAGAGTCTTTGGGTTCTTGTCTGCTCACAGCTTACATTTACACCTCTACTGCGCATATTGAAATCGAACCATGTGCGTAGATTAGAGAACCTATGTACATGATGTAAATTTGAATATTGTATGTATGATTATGTTATTATCTGTATAGATTTATGAATTGAAGAACTTTACGCAGCTTACATAAGGTCACCACCTTGTCACGAATGCTGTGATTCGTGCTGCACATAATTCTTCGGCACCTCCAAAACTCACTGCCTGCAGAGCCTGCAACGTGGATATGCACGAGGCTCAGAATAGTCGGCGCTGGGCGTATGCCAAAGGATCTTCAAACTTCTGCAGTTTTCTCAAGCAACTCCTGTTTGGAAAGGCCAAAGATATTGTGGTTCATCACGCTTTGGACTAATTGGTTCATCGATGTTCATCGTATATCAGCCATCAAGGCTTCTTGTTGGTCCATTTAAATGGTCACCAAGCTGGTATGCCGCAGTTCTAGATGTTTCATTGCGAGAATCCTGGACGACATGGGAATAAGCCTCCAGTACTCGAACCAAGCTGCTGAGCCACTCCCGATGGTTGGCTCTACCAAACCAGAACAGCATGAAGTGGGATGCTTTCGGGGTAGCGAAGGCGGTTCCCATGAGCCAACATGATCCAACATGTCTCCTGGATTCCTGGATCATGAGCACCATCTCATTCAGTTCCAAAATCATTCCTGTCTCCAAGCGCTTGGTTGGCAACCCTGCCGCCCTGCATTCATCTGGAATCAGGACGTTTCCTCGGATTCTGAGGTGACCGTTTCCCAAAAAAATGGGATGATCTGTCTCTCTATGGGGACATGGAATACCCTTCATAATTGAACTCTATTTGCTAATCACATCATATTTCTAAAAACACGTTTGTCATCTTGTCAAAGTAACGACAAGTGTTCTTCATCCTGGACTTGGCCCTCACCGAACATAATGTCCAACCAGCTGTTTCCAAATACTCCGGCAACATCCAGCTGCATCCGCTATCGCACTCTCCTTCAGCTCAACCCAGCCGCCTTGAAGACTATTTCAGGGTCAGTTGAAAATTGCAGGATGCAAATTCGGACGCAAATCAGCCAGGCATGGCAAAAGCTCGGCAAAGATCAGAAATCAATTGACGATCACCAATGCCGTGCTGTCACCTATCGTGGTTTCATTCTCTTGCCCGGAAAGCGTTACCATGAATAGATAACATACATAACTCCCAAAAAGATAGTGGAACACTTCATGAAACCGGCAATCTTGGACACTGCTCATGGACACATGTTCAGTGAATCTCAATGGAATAGGCCTGCTAAATATTGATAAGTACCATAATCTGGTAACCACCAACCATAGCAATCACAATCAGCTGGTACCCACCCACCAATCACCATGCATTGAACGATGGTACCCGCCACAAGCCTTGTGACTGACCTGCATCCCTTGCATTGGCCGAGTCCAGGGCCAACCCACGATGAGAGGCGGCACTGAAGACATATTTTCACAGGAAACATAGAGAATATGATCCTGATAACATATGAGGGTTTCTCAGAATAGGGAACCCCCAAAAATGGATGCTTTGTGGCTATAAATGACTACTAAGTGGATGATTTGGGGGGTACCCCCATTTTGAGAAACCCATATGGCGAGCTGGGTCAATGTTAACCAACCAATTGCAATTACAGTAAGGGGGATGAACAACCAACAATAGGGATAACAATGGCTGATGGTTTCTCAACCAACCAACAACCATGGTTAACTAGCTGGTTAATGATTAATCATAGGGTATAATAAGTAACAATAGTAGGGGATATACCAGCTATACATGGCTATGGGTCAATATTAACCAGCCAACTGATGGGGGTTAATAACCAACAAAACGATAGGGAAAACAATGGGTAATGATGGAGGAACCAGGGGTAAAAGGATTTTGATCCCACAGCCATATTGATACATAAATAGCCATGCCTTGTTCATACATATACTGTAAACCATACATATTCTGAGAATGAAACATTGTTGGCATCACCGATAAAATAATCCTTATTATGTTATCTTATGATAATATTGTATTTGTGGTCAAGAACCATTAGGAGAGATGGTCAACCTCTGTGGTGCCATGCACCTGTCTCAACTATTGCTTATTGCGCATGAACTTATCACACATATTAATCGTTGTCAACCATGCTGCTCGCAACTCTTATATTTATACGCAACAGTCACTCATAGTGTAAGAAATTTGAGACTCATCAAAAACATCTAATCTAAGCAGCTTGAACTGGTTGAAATCATTTTGACAAGGATCAAATCGCCGCCCCTACCATCTCCTGGACTCCACGCTCATAGTTGAGCAACCCTCAACTTCCAGCGAGCTACCAATTGCAAGACAGCATTGCAAGAAGAGCCTCAAACAAAATCTGTCCCTGGGAATGGCAGCCGAGTCACGTTGAGTCACGTTAAGTCACTTGAAGTTTGCTTCCTTTTGGTGGTTCAAACAAGTCGTCGGATCATTATTTTGGATGATTTTGGCACTTGTCTTCAGCAGAGCTGTCAAACAGATGACTAGCTAAGTAACTGAGAGACAAAATGAATCATACTGGTTCATAATGACCCAAAGAAGCTCAGAGTAAATAGCACTGCCTTTCCAACTCCAAACATTGACAAGTGCAGTGAAATTTCATTGGAGCCCATCAATATATCATCCATGCTACTTCAGCATCTCTCTCTGAAAACTTCTGTTGCACTGACTTAAGCAAGAAATATCACGTGCCTCGAGCCACGACAAATGCGTCACGTGTCTGTCGTTGATGCACCTGTACACCCCTTGAAGAAAATGAGGCTTGTTAAACTTTGATCTGTGCAGCCCAGCAAAAGCCCGTCTTGAGAATGCGGGGAACATGGGCTAATGGAGTTGAGATGCATACGCTGCTACCTTCACATGGGGAGATGTCGAGATTCCTCAACAGAGCACACCATGTGGGTAGTTGGAGCTCCCCAATCCCCTAAGAATAAAATCCCTTCCATTTCACATACCTATCCGCCTAAACGACACTATGCATGGCGAGGGACTCAAAGGCTGGTCACCGGTTGGTGTACTGTTCAGCCCCTGAAACCCTCGCACCCAGCCTAACTACTTCACAGCTGTGCAGCCTGTCACCAAAGCACCATGCCCTTGAAACACCTAAACGCCACGTAAGGACCTGCGAGGGCTGATAGCAGAGAAACAAGAGTGGGGAAATTGATCCCAAACATGCAAATGCAATTTACATAGAAATCAAGCACGACCAAACCTGTGACACAGTTGCAGCAGTGGAAATATAGAGGCCTAATGAGGCCAGAGGAATCCAGAGGAAATTTCGATGTTGCTAAGACTATACACATATCAATCGCTGAACGGAAAACTGGAAAACTCATTGGTCAACTCTTTGTGCTTACCAAAACATCAATCCAGAAACGATTGTATTGAAAAAGTGGAGAAAAAACAACATCATGCATGGCATGTTCACCCGTTGGGGCATGGCATGGCTGTTCTCCGGCTCTCCAAAATGTAGCAACGGCATCCACGGGCTGTTTCTGCAGATTTGGGGATCGGCTTTGGGAGACCAGTCTTCGCTGTGCAACTTACAAGGAGCATCAACGGCTTGCAAAATACATGGTCCATGGAGGGTCCTTTGAAATGGTTGGCGTTGCCCAAATGCAGCCTCCCACTGGGCATCACATGACATCACTGGATATGAAATAACTTGATTTTCTTTCGAAATCTTTACCGAAAAAGGTGGCAGTTGTCAATCCCTCCATGCCGAGCCGAACATGGATGGTCATCCACACATCTGGCCCTCTGATTTACCGAACAATGAAAGATTACCCCTTTAGATAAAATTCCATTACTAAGGTTTTCCAGTCCAGGTGAATCAACCACAGGGTGAATCAACCACAGAGTGAACATAGGTAAACCATGGTCAACCATTCACCCACGCGCAGCTCCAGCTCGGCTGAGTGACGGTTTTTCGCGGTGAGGCAAGACTTTGAGTGCAAGCCGTTGCAACCTTGGACATTCAATGGGTCGGGGAGATCACGAACCATCCAACCGCAGCTCATTGTGCCTGTGATGATCTGCATCTTTGCCTCTAAAGATATACGTTTAGAAATCCCCTTTAGGGGCTGCAATGCGATACCACACACACATCAAAGCAATGCTGGAAGACTTGTCTCGGATTTTGCTGGTGGTGGTGGTGGCGGCAGTGACCTGTGTTTGTTTTGCATGTCGGGTTGTTGGGTGCTTTATTACTGCTTGATGTTCCTTTTTGTTGTCTGTTGTCAGTTGTTTCCCGTTTGTTTGCTGATTGTTGCTTGTTGCTTCAGTTTGCTTGACTGTCAGATTATGTGGTCTGGTTGCCTTCTTTCTTTCTTGATTGTGGTTGTTGTTGTTGTTGTTGCTGGTGTTGTTGGTGGTGTTGTTGGTGTTGGTGTTGGTGTTGGTGTTGGTGTTGTTGTTGTTGTTGTTGTTGTTGTTGTTGTTGTTGTTGTTGTTGTTGTTGTTGTTGTTGTTGTTGTTGTTGTTTTTTCAGTGGTGGCGGTGGACGTGGCGGTGCTGGTCCTGCTTGTGAATGAAGCGACTTGCTTGGTTCTACCTTCATATCAATTTCAATTTCAATTCTTGGGTCGAAAAACTGGGTCGGTTGTGGGACCGCGGTCTCTACACCCGAGACGAAAGAAACAAAATCCCCCAAAAAATCACTGCATCCTGTACCATTGCCAACCCCCCACTACGTTTCAATGAAGCTATTGGGCTTGTATTTATTTTTGACCTATCATGCGATGAACGGAGCGCTGTGGTTACAACAGAATTGGCTAGGTATCTGGAGAAGAGTATGCTGATTGCATCAAATGTTTAGGCACTGTGTCATTCAAATGGAAATGACGGTAGATGTCCACAAATGGTGTACCTCGAAACTGATGGTTTCATTAGCACGAAAACAAGTTGTAGTAAGCATCACGGGGGTTTCATTCATACATCATACAGGGATGAGTATATATGTATCGTGTTTTATCCACTCAAAGCACACGAACATGTATAAATCTACATAAATGTATCCTTCTTCCCATGCAGCCTTCAGTGAATGACGGTCCGATGTGTATATGAGCGACAGTCAATATCAAATCTTGTTTGGATTACGGTCATTGAAATTAGGCGAGCATATTATCGTTTTTCAGGTTAGGTACAGTGTCGGTTTTGATGAGTGCATTATACTTTACTCAGCTAAGTGAATTTCCCAATCCTACAACCCTTCGAATGCTACCAACGATTGCAATAATTTCGGCAAAAGCAAATGTCCAAAAAGAAATTAACAGGGTAGCAATGTCCAATATTTTTCCACAATGATTTTGGACAGTAGCTATGTCATAGAAATGAACCGCAAAGCCGCAAGGCAATCAATGGCAGCAAACAGAAGGACAAACCAAGAGCGGTCCACTGAGGACACCACTGAATGATCATTTTCCCTGCGAGCTGCTACTGCGGCTGAAACGGTGTGAAACTATTGACTACAAGGATATCTAGGGATATCTAGGGATATCTAGGGATATCTAGGGATATCTAAGGATGTCTAAGGATATCTAAGGATATCTAATGATATCTAAGGATATCTAAGCATGTCTAATGATATCTAAGGATATCTAAGGATATCTAAGGATGTCTAAGAATGTCTAAGGATATCTAAGGAGATTTCTAGGTATGTCTAATGATATCTAAGGATATCTAAGCATGTCTAATGATATCTAAGGATATCTAAGCATGTCTAATGATATCTAATGATATCCAAGGATATCTAAGGATATCTAAGGATGTCTAATGATATATAAGGATATCTAAGGATATCTAAGGATGTCTAATGATATCTAAGGATATCTAAGCATGTCTAATGATATCTAAGGATATCTAAGGATGTCTAATGATATCTAAGGATATCTAAGCATGTCTAATGATATCTAATGATATCCAAGGATATCTAAGGATATCTAAGGATGTCTAATGATATATAAGGATATCTAAGGATATCTAAGGATGTCTAATGATATCTAAGGATATCTAAGCATGTCTAATGATATCTAAGGATATCTAAGGATGTCGAAGGATATCTAAGGATCTATGAAATCCAGGCCCCACCTGAAGCAAATGTTGGTCCCATGCTAAATGAACCAGGTGATTATTTGTGCAAGATTCTGTGGATGTGGATTGACACGAAGGACATTTCATTCTTGGACACCCGTTGCGACACAGATCGGGTGCTGGCTCATCTGCCCTGGTCCAACTGTTGGGTGACATCTACAAAGCCCACAAGAGGATTGCCCATGGGGTTTCAACGATTCCCAAAACAATGAACTTGATTTTGTGGCACCTTTCATGTACAAAGATTAGAACATTCTTATTCAAACCGGGCCACTCAATCATAACTTGGTCAAATCTCTGTACTCTCAATCCACACGATTCAACATTCGAGCAAGACTTTGCGGTACCTCGTAGATTGACCGACTGCCAATTCACCCTTCATAGGTCTATTCTCGGCAAAGATTAAAATGAGAATCCTAAGGCAATCCAACTATCTAGAAATACAATATATATTATACAACCATATCAATACCAAGAAACATATCCTAATTATATCATGACTAGGCCCTTTGGTGGACGGCTGGGCCAGGGTGGGCCACGGATCAACATGAACAAGAAAGTCACCTGCTTGAACTAATTCAGATCATGGTGCAATGGCTTGCTTCTACTGAGTGGTTCTCTTCCTGAAATGGCATCAATGGATTTAATACCTGCGCAGTATGTTTATCAGAAAGTCATTTCCCAAACGATCCTGGTGAATCATTACCAGAAGGTCATTTCTACAATGGTTGGCTATTACCATTCTGACTTCTGGAAATCATGGAAACTAACGTGCTTGTTGGGGATATCCAGACTGCAACATACCATCGGTGAAGCTGCCACTGCTCCCATGGGCTTCGTAAACATGTGTGGAAACTCAGGCAGGAATCAGCTGAGCGGCGGCTATTATTATTGGGTATTCGACCAAGGGAAATGAGACCCCCTATGTCGTCTTTACATATGGAAATTGAGAGGATTCTGATGAACATGGGTGATACGTCGCTTCCCAGTAATCCATGCCTTTTTCACTCACCACTGTTGTTGCTGGTGCTAGAGGTGCTGCTGCTGGAACCCTGATAGGATCGCAACAAAGCGAAAGAAAGCTAAAACGATAAGCACTGATGAGGTGAAGACAACCGTGGCCAGTGGCTGGCCCTGGGCATCTTTTGGAGGACTTTGGCAAACATCTTTTGGAGGTCGTTTTTGGAGTCACCCCTACGTCGTTCTGCAGCTAAGTATGCATCCACCTCCAAACCTTCTTCCCGCTGCAGACTACTTTCAATTGTTCTAAGTGCGGCTGTTTTGCTGGTTGATGATTTGGAGATTTACAGTAAAAACATCCCCCTACAGGTTCACCCCCCTACCCTGGGGCTGACGATTCTCTAGCTAGAAAATTTGATTTCAATGCAAACGCACATAAATGCTGATTAGAAAATTGCGTGGCATGGATAAAACGGAGCTCGTTTTGAGCCGTTTGGGCCCACGGAATCCTAGAGGAAACTGGAACCGGGATGTAAAAACAACATTTTTCATCTGGACTCATTGAGCGGTCCTGGTTTCTTTATCGTTGTCCCAAGTTCTAGCATGGAACAAAGGGCTTCTTCGAGTGACTGCCCGCCATAGTGATGTCATGCTTAGCCAATCTTAGTATACATTTATTTCGGCATCAATTGTTAATTATCACATATTATCACCCACTATTGAGCCGTAATTTGATGAGTAAGACTCACAAGCATTGCTCATCAGCATAAACAGGTATTGACTGACACTAAGCGTCATTGATCACCATGAACCATCAAATTGGTGCTGCTTATTGTTGTCCAGCTCCGATTCTCAGGATACGTGTGCCGGTCCGCAGAAAACCGCAAGGTTTCACCCCGAAACATCATAAGTTGCAACCTACGACTGCTTATATTCAGTTGGTAACAAATCCCAAAAACATGTTGCCAAGAATAACGGTCTATAAATCGGAAGGTGGTAGGGAAGTTGGTAGGCAACCACGGCCAGCATCCCTAAATCATCTCCGATGATCCATCCAACATTGATCATTTACCTCAGTGGCATTAACCTGATTAAACCATTCGGGTCAATTCGGGTCAATGATAGTGCCATTTAACCATTCAAAATTGAATATTTATGGATTACAATAACCACACAATCCATCAACAATCAAGTTTGGACAGGATACCTCCATGGCGCCCTTCACACCTTCGCTCTCCCCCAGCGCCTTTGCCCTGACAGAGCCGTCTTCGCTGGTCTCATTTTTCTCATTGCCTGCTGTCAACTGCCGCATTATTTGTGGTTGATTGGTTGATCAACACATTAAGACTTGGTGATTAATAAAGTGAATTGGATAGCAATACTGTGGTAAAATAGCCGTTGTCAATTCAACCCCATCAACATTTATTGGTGATCAACAAAGGCAAATTGTGGCTAATTATGCACATGTTGTTATCCACCATCATTGACCAATTATCATGAACCAAAATGAAGTATTTAAGATGAACACCTATCACTAAACAGCATAAACCATTGGCCATCCTTAACTATCTTTAATCACCAGTGTTAATCATTATCAACATGATTACCCACATACTCATTAATCATGATGCATGATCAATCAACCCTCTGGACAAGCAATGACCATCAACAAATACTATGAACCAACATCATTTGCCAATGTAACGACCTCTGTATGATC
Organism: Symbiodinium kawagutii; assembly: GCA_009767595.1. Classification (NCBI taxonomy): domain Eukaryota; class Dinophyceae; order Suessiales; family Symbiodiniaceae; genus Symbiodinium; species Symbiodinium kawagutii. Next base: position 259,917 of record VSDK01007895.1, on the reverse strand, counting down.
CCTACTGGTGTCAACTCTCCCTTGATTCTGAAGGTCTACTGTCGAGGCGGCACCGTCTTGATCTGTGGAAAAAAGACTTTGAACTCTCTGAATGTCCGAGTTGTGCCTTGCTTTGACATGATATCTGAGGCAACAAGTTCACCTGTCTGAAACAAAGTGTAGGTGCATGCCAAAAGCAAAGTCTGTACATCAAAGAAGATAGATGCACGCATGCATACAAATGTATGTGTATCAGATGACCTATGATGTAACTTTAGCATGAGTATATGACAGGCCTGCATGACGTATTATCATATGTTTATAAAATCATATATACGCATAATATACCATACAAGTACATGTATTATGTTGTGAATGTATGCGGATATGCTCATACGAGTATAAGTTGTATGGTCGCACCTGTTTGTCAACCGCAGCAAACAGCTCGTTTACATTCAAACCTTGAACATCTTGAACCAGATAAGCACCATTTGTTCCTTGGTGGCTGATCCGTACCCAGATCTCCTCGTTGTCAACCCTTGCTGGTCACTGGGGTCCTTCAACCCTCCCCAGAGCCCCTCCCCGCGCCGTTCAGGTCAGGTCGGCCAGATCCACTGGGCGAGCTTTGACGTGGCACAACGACGTCGGTCTGTGCCTCGCCGAGCAGGGGACAGAGCTGAGCCAAACACTTGGATGATCTTAGATGACTTGAAGCGACCAAGTCAAGTGAGATTTTTGTTTTCGAAGATCTCCTGTTCACTCAACTGTTGATATCGATGTTTTCTTTCCGTTGAGGCTGATTGGAATTCAAGCCAACTTGGACGTTTTTGTGAAGCGAGAACAATGTTTCACAGCTGCTTGCATCATGCCCCTGCCGGTTTTCTTCAGCTTACCTGAAAAGAATGATATATAATGATATATATATATATATTATATTTATATTATATTTATATTTAAATATTTATATATATATATATACATATGTTAATCAAAATGCTACAAGTTGTCAATCATATCGTGTAATAAACAAATACCAATCTTTCTATAAATGATATATCAACATATGCATATGGTGGTTTCTCAAGTCATAGGGGTACCCCCAAATCATCCATTTATAGTCATTTATATTAATAAACCAGCTATTTTTGGGGTACAGTATTTCAAGAAACCCCCATATGCCATATATGGTCCAGTGTTGCC
>VSDK01007895.1:223917-253457 GCA_009767595.1 Symbiodinium kawagutii | reverse complement strand
ACATTACCCCAGCTGTATCGGCACGGGCTCTTTCGGGCAATAACCGATGTAGTTGTGTCATAACGAAGATACAAACACACACACAGAGATATATATATATATATGCATGATATGATGGATACGTATGAACATGCGCATGTATGTCTTTTGGGGCTTTTATGGGTTTTACGTATTTTTACGTATTGTAAATTCTGAACAAATCGCCAGCATCCCAACATGCCTGTCTTTCATATCCACTGTTTATCCAAGTTGCAACAGGCTCAGCTGGGCAGCCCCAACCCAGCGAAACTGGAAGGAGCAGAATCATCCTTGGTCACGACCTCAGTCGTTCCGGCGAGTTGAACCCATGTCGAATGACTAGTCCAGGTTTCACCACAAAAACCTGTGGACTAACCATGAGTCACATTCGTAAAGAGGATGGTCCCGTTCCTAACTTTGTTGGAAGCATGCCCACAAATAGACATCAAACAGAATACAAGAAATGAACAACTATCAATTCTTAAAACAGCACAAGTACACGTACAAACATATACCGGACAAGGGTGACCAGCAATTAGAATAGCGATTTGACAGTAAAACCATATAAAATCCAAACACTTGGAATCTGTTTGGCACAATCACTTGCAACCGGTCAATGTGAAGCAAAAGGTTGCAAACCACTTGCAATCGCAAAACATCGCCCAAAGCCAAGGATGTCTTTTAATCTCACCATTTGTCTACTGGAAATCGAATAACTCACATGTGAGAGCCCAAGAGGTCTGATCATTATTCATTTCCCTTGCAAACGTGAACAAGTGCGATATATGATATATGTTTCTCAGAGTCTTTTTCAGCTTTCCTATTTGTTTGTTTGCTTTAGGCTCGAAAGAAAACTCGCCTGAGACATGAGTGCAGAAAGGAACTGAGGCAAAGAAGCTTTCAAAAGAAGGCTCTTTCTTTGTCAAATTCCTTTTGAGAAAAAGCAACTCAGAAAGGAAACTCCTTACAGCAGCAAGAACTTTCAGTTGTAAACCTGCTGCAGAACCGAGGAAATTATACAGCTTCAGTTTGGCTCAGGGATTTTTGTTGGCTTTTCAATTGGTTTACTTAAGGCTCCTCTCCATGTCCCAGTTCCCTGGAATGAGCTGGTGCTGGGGCACCCTGGGGCACCCTGGGGCACCCAGCCACAAAGTAGGACTTGAAGCGCTCCAGGAGCTTTTTCTGACCATCCAACGGCATCCCAGACATGTTCCCCTCGTCGGGATCATAGGCAAAGACCCCATCAGGCTTGGCCACCAGCAAAGCCTCACGCCAGACACACAGGTGACCACTGATGCCTCCAACCTTTTGACTAGTTTTTTTTTTTTCCTGGAAAGGAGCGAGATTAAGGGTTGGGAATTATCTACCCAGTACCCCAATTGATGCGGACATATACAATCCCCAACCAGAACATGAGGATGGAGCAACCAAACTGCCGGGTGAAAGGGCAAGCCAAGTATCACCCAAAATTTGAGTGGCTTGGTGCTGATTCTCAGTTGTTAAACATGACAGGATGAAAATCCTTGGCTCAAACTGCTCAATGAAATGAAATTGACATTGGGAAACACATCTCATTGCTAAGAGTTCTTCAATGAACTTGGATATCACACATGCCGGACGACTACACTACGCGAGGTGCTTTCCATCACTACGATCTGAGTCGTGGTCATAGGAACCAAGTTGCAAGTCTGCTTCCCCGGACAAAGTTGCAAGTCTGCTTCTCCGAACAACTTTAGCAGTCCATATCCATGCAAGTGCTCACAGAGCGATGTTCATTCCCCAAAGCCGTGTACCCACAAGTTTCCTTTGCCAATATCAAATTTCAGGCGTGCAACCCACCCATCCCCATGATATTGTTGAAATTTTCTTCCGTGAAGACCCTCATTCTGTGCCTTCCGGGTACTGGTCACATGGTACCAACGGACCACACCAACGCTTGACACGAAGCCCCATCAAGCCCCTAGTGGTCGTCCAAGCAACCGCCATTCCTGGAAAGGGACAGGTGCACATTGGCAATGCACCCCCTGCCACATCCAGATTCAGCAATCGCACCTCCTCCAAGCGAGCAAAAAATCAAGGCTGTCAAGGACTGCACACATCTTTGTGACTGCCAATACCTGAAGCTTGATGTTGCCTGGAAACAGGCGGTGTCAAGATGCGCACTGCATGATTACCCAATGGTCCCGGGTCGAACTCACACAACCAAATAGCTATGCCATCACATGGTGCACATGGTGCACCCCATAATAAGCCACTCTCACTCCGACAATATGAGCATTCGAGTGGGCTCCTGGCTGGCGACGCTGCCTCCTTCCCAAACGCGCCAGGAAGAAACCTCAATGGGCTGGATGCAATGAAGTTGCTCTGCTGGAAATGGTTTTGTTACTTTGAAACGAAGAATTTGGGCTTTGCCATATCATTCTCGACACCACGATCTTGCTTGCTGTATCCAACAGCGAAAAGAAGACCTCTGAACCAGAACATGCTTGCCACGGGTGATTGTAATGAACATAAACTGATGAAGACCATCAAGAGCATCTGAACAATGCTGGAAGGAGTACATGCCAAAAAAGACCCCCCACTTTGGCGCTAGCTTCGCAGTAACCTTGGCATCTCCTCAAGTGTATAGACCTTGCGATAGCGTCTCAAGAGAATCAATCAAACATCTGATTAGTATCCAACCACGGTTTCAGGCGTTCCCATATGCCAAGATAATATACCCTCAGGGTTGCTTGATTGTACCCATGTTGTACCCCTTCTTATAGATCCTTATAGGGCCCCTTGATAGAGCACATCCAGCATCAACCAAGGGCTTCAGCCAAGCGGCTCTCTGCGCTGTGCAGGCAAAGAGAACCACACGCGAGCCCTGGGTGCAGGATTTTCTTCCACGAATCCACACGTGTGTAGTTTTTTCAAAGTGCCAGTTCAGAAACACAAAGACACACAGTGTGACACACCGTGTGACACCACAGGTCACCCAGCACCACAATTCACAGAAATTTTGAGGTTTTCAGGACACCTTCCGCCCAGAAACGTGTTTTGGTACAGGAATAGGTACTCTACGCATAACTGGCGCCAGGTGCTGGGGGGATTCGGGGAAACAAACTGCTAATCAAATCCACCAGTGAATGTTCAGAATAGCAAGCAATGGTCAAGAATGGTTTTGCAAAGGTAATATTCTCAATAGTGGTTTTGCAAAGGTATGATTTTCGGCAAGTATCAGCCAGTACTGGGCAGTAGTGGCCAATCTTAACCCTTATAAATCCTAAAAACAAACCTCACAAACCCACAGCAGGGTGGAGTCTCATCCCGGCCATGGCGGCCTGATCGAGGAACTGCACGGATGTCACCTGGCGGATCCACAGGAAGAGAAATGGTAGATCCGTATGAAGAAAGCACCCTGAGTTTACCTATAATGGCTGGTGATTTATGTTACATTACCTACAATAGCTGGTCATTTACCTATATACCTTATGCCCTTAAACTATAGGGTATATTGATATTGATCCAACCTTCGTATCTGACAAAATGATCCATCGAATACACACGGTCTATAGACATGGTGCCTATGGGTGTCCAAGCAATTAAAAAACCTCATGAGTGCATCCCTCATGACATAGTTAATGAAAATAGTTTGCACATTTTGCAAATTGATGGGTGATAACACGTGGATAGAATGAACATTGATAAAGTATAGCGAGATGGGATGAACAATGTATGGTATATAATGTATACACAGTACATACAGATATGTAGCGTCTGTATACACAAGGATACCGGTGTTGTAGCAAATGTAAATCCTGTTGCTTAACCCTCTGTCGTGTTCATGTTTGAACTGCAGGTATGCCTGGCTGCGATGCCGCACGCATGCAGTATCTCTTATGTAATTGGTTGCCTGTACGCCTGTGGCAATGTCATATGGCCAAGTGATTTCAGAGTCAAATCCTCCCCCCAACTGGTTGGAAGAAGGTGTGAGCCCATTATATGTAAGATAAATGCACGCAAATACAAAACATATAAATCATATGTATTCATATGTTCTATGTATTTATGATTATTTCTGGATGTATAATAATGGCATGCACTTGGTACAACACACACACACACACACACACGCAAACCATTTAGGTCCAGTGAAGCCTCCCAACTACTTCATATATGACTCTAACCTTTCCACGGGACCACCCCGGCTGTTGCCTCTTGGTTGGAAGCCGTAGCACCATCCTGGGAATCGTCGCTGCGCTGTGGCTGGCATCGTTGTCACTGTTGTTGTGGTTGCAACTGTTTTCTGTTGCTGTTTGTGTCGTCGGTGTTATTCTCATTATTGTTGTTGTTATGGTGATCATGGTTGTGGTTGTGGTTGTTTTGTTTCTGATCATGGCCGTAAAGAATCATCAAAGCTGTCAAACAACGGCTGCTTCGCGAATTATGCAGCTGCCCTGAAGCACCAGCCTGATCATCTCAGGTTGATACCTATAGACACTAATCCTTTTGTTGCGGGGTTCTCCATAAACAATGTACCACCGCAAGGGGTTGCTTGACAAGCATTAAACAAACAACTGTTTCGCATGGCTATGCGCAAAGCAATGTGAGTGTTGTGTTTTAGAGGATTTGCTCTCGAACTGTTGAAGCAAGAACTGCTCAAACGACCAGATGACTCCACTCAGTGGATCTCATGCCTGCCGTAATCAATGAGCAGCTGTTGTCATGATTGCCACTTTTCCAGTTGTTGCTCCTATTTCCTAAGCGCTCCTCCCCACAGCCCGAAACCCTGACCTCCAAAGTCAAGGTCACCGGGTACGGCTTTTCCTGGACAATGTCCTGGCTGCGATGGAGGACTCCAACACTCGAGAATTGCTGGACAAGGACCGTTTTTCTCCCTTTCAAATTGATCTGACTCCAACTGAGTAAGGAAAGCTTGCTGAAAACAACCCGCAAACTGGGGACGATTCGACCTTGGTCTATGGCAGACCCAAAATGATGCGGATTGCTGAATTGCAGCACGTGGTTTACCAATTATATACATCAGTCATATCATAACTTCCTCCCAGCCTTGGAAAAAAAATAGTCCAGAATGTGCAGCAGCTACAAAGTGAAAACCTGAATTCGATGCATTTCCAAATTAGGTTCGGGAAAATCAACCAGTTCAAGTATCTCAGAATACCACATGATCGGTAGACTTGGAAAATTCTTTGGAGCAATCCGGTGCATCTGCTCAAACAATAATTTTGAGGGTGAAACGTTCGGATCACTGCACGCAAATCACATGCTGATTTGTCCGAACTTGTCATATGCCCCCAGTTGTGGTTGATCGAAGATTGAGTCCAACTGACACCGCGACGACTCCGAACTATGTCGTTTGCATTGGTTTCATAGGCTCCATGGATAAGCCAATAGCAATGGATAAGCATGAATGATAAATTGAAGATAATGAATACAATTATACAACATATATACTGCAACATACTACAACTGTAATTGTTAATAAAGACTCGATCTAAAAAATGATGATCAATTATGCATAATCATGGTCATCAGTGCAAAATCAATGCTAAATCATGATTAATGATGGGGGATCTTGGAGCATAGGAGTTGACCAACCAACGACCAAAGGGTGTTGTGGACAAATTCCCCTTGTCATGACCAACAGTCCCCCAGGGCCTGAGCGCGGAAAAGATGAACGGAAGCGCTTCCAAGACCGACGGCTACGGAACCTGTTGTGGTGTCAACCCGTTGCCTGCGGGAACACTTGAAACCACCAACCAACATGGCGTTCACATGGCATTCATTGTATTCAGAATCTGTGGCATTGATCACCACATACTACCACTGTAGTGTGCTGTATGGTAATGACTTGACCTCCTTTTGTCATTGCTCAATTGTGAAAACCCCGTTGACCCATTGAGCAATCTATACAACAGCTGCCCAACCCAGTTCGCCCGGATGAAGGGGAAGTGACCCATGATGAGCTACTTCCGATATGACCCATAGACAGCGTGGTAACCAAACCATCTGAACATTTCGGAAAGATTTTTTTCCGTGAGGCCCGAGGCTGGTGCACCTGAAAGGTGACTTGCTGGTGGCCATGAATAAACAGTACTATGTTAAATCGTGTTAATAAGAACAACAGTAATTCCAAGGAATAAGGACAACAATCATACACAATAACAACAACAGTAGGAAGCTACCATTGTATGGGGGTACAGTATCGAGGGACAAGGGACAAGCCCAATCCAATGGATTCACATTTGGACTGCTGTGGTACCTCTCGTAGTTGGAAAAGTATTCCAAATTCTGATGATTGCTCGCATTGCTACCCCAACTTGGACCCAGAATCAACCACGGAGCTTTCATCCGAAATTCTTCCTCCCCAATCAAATGACCACAAGAAAAGCAAGAAAAGTAGACTTTGTGTTAGATAGGCTGTACAAAAACTACACAAATTATCACAAATTGTCTATAGCACCACCCATGCAATCCGATGCACATCCAAATGGGAACCGAAGCTTTGCCCAGTACGTTTTGCTGCTTAACTCGTAGCACGAGTCAAGGCTTGGCCTGCGCGACCCTGTCGGGAAATCGCGGCAACGCAGCAGGCCTGAAGCTGCGTTCAAGCTGCAGGACTTGTCCCAAGGGGTCTGGAGTTGAACCCACCAGACGTACCATCTAGGCATTGGCTCACCACCTTGGGCCCAAACAACTCATCTCCTGGGAGATAAAAACACAAAATGTGGCTTTCCTTGTCTTTCACAACCAGATAGTGATACTCCACAGCTATAACTTGCAATTTCTACAACAATCGTCATCATATCTGATACTTCTTGTTTTGAACGACCAGCAACTTGATCCAGGCACTGTGTCAAACAAGGATATTCTGAGGTAAAAAATGCTTCTGGGATAGTGATATAGATGATATAGCGCATATCAGAAAACGATGGCACATTAGATGCAAGACCCGAACACAATTAGACCTGGTTTAAGTCTGAAACCACACAGCGATACTATGAGTCTGCCATGACACCTTGAAAATTCCCACAAGGATACGTAGACGTACCCCCTATAAACTACTGCAGATTTGCAATGCGACTTGTAGCAGCCCACCTGACATGATCAGAGTACTGCCGTCACACACATCCTCACACTTGTTCTGAAAGGTTGGTAATGCTGATCCCCACTTTGTTATACCAAGTGAACAAGACCACAGGATCGCACAGGCCGAATCTCTGCCAGTTTTGATCAGGGCCCCGATCTCCGAGCAACGATCCACTAGAGGTAGTGGATTGGTGTGACCAGGAAATGAGGCCCCAGGGCTATAGTTGCAATGGGGCCCCAGGACGACTTTACAGACTGGTCAACCATTGCAAGAACTTAAACACTCAACAACTGTAAGGGTCAAAAGCACCAAATATCAAACATTGATCGATGGTTGATTGACATTGACCCAAAAGGGTGTTTGGGCGTTTGGATATCAATGTCAGACATGAAACCAGTTGATGTTCACTATTTGCATCGACAATGCTCGTGTCAGTGCTGAGAGTGAACTTATCCATTTTGAGTTACTCAACGCTCAACGCTACCCTTTACATTTCGTTGAACTGAACAACATGTTGACATCATGTGTCATCTCTGCGATTTGGAACTGACCCGTTTGTGTCGCCACAACTCAGCCGGCTTCATGAACTCAGCTGATCTTGGGGCAGGTCCAACTTCAAACCTGATCGGCACCAGCTGAGAAATCGCACGCAGCCACCGCAACCAAAAACGCAGTTCAACCGATGCTCCCACAGCGGATGGTGATTTATGAACTGAAAATGCACCTCAAAAACAGATATTCTATCCGACTATCCTATGAATCCCAACAATACCGAAGACAGCATGACTCGACAACCCAGCCATGTCTGCTTGCAAAATCAAGTGACAAAAGTAGCCTTTCTTCTCTTTGGAAGAGATACCACCATTGCCGATCAAAATTTCCTGAGCGGTATGAGATGCCAGGCAAATGGCATATCGCCTGATGCTACTGGCAAGCGCTTCCAATATTGCAATGAATGATGATTCCTGGTTGAAATGTATTGCAATTCATCCAATCTTGGGTGACTCGAACCGGAATGGAGCCCTGCTTACCAAACAAACATATTGCCCCTGCATCATGCCCCTGATAACAGCTGCAACCACCTTGTGGTGGTTCAGGATTTCAATGTTGTGCTGCTTTATCATCTCCGCACCCTGAGGTCCCAAAGAACTGACAGCAGCTACATCTCCTCAATAATTACGTGATCCTTGCTGGTATTTTGTTGGGGGCCAGACTCCAATTTCCCAGATTCGGCTGTCCATCAAATCCAATTGAGACAACCAACTTACGGAAGTAGGACCAAACAAACAATGCCATCTGTGACATGACCTCAAGGATTCCACCTGAGACCCACCACAGCTGGATCTCCTATCAGGAGTGTTGTAACCTTGGCCTGCAATGCCGACCAAAAGAACCACTGCGGGAAAATTGTGCATAGCGGTAAGTTGACAACCAGGATCACAGGCATCCCTAAACTTGACGGAGATCAGCCAGTCTTGTTTTCGTGGAAAGATTCATTTCAGCTCGGTGTGCTCATCAAAGACATTCGGGAAAGTGGACAGTGGGGTTGGTTGCAACATCGTTGGCTTTGTCCTGGATGAAGAATGCCCCATTCAAACAAAATTATTCACATAAGAGATGGAAAGTCATACCCACACTGTTTGTAGCCCGGTTAAACCAGCATTATACCTTTTACAAACTAGTCGCTGGGTCATTGCCACTGGAGGCTGTCTGCGCCACTGGATCTTCCACCGCTTCACAGTCTATTGGGATCAACTCTGTTCCACACAACAAAGTAATAAACCAAGCACTTTGGGGGTTCCCTATTTTGAGAAATCTCCAAGTTGAACCTTCTTCAACGGCTCAACCAATCAAGGCTTCAAACTTCCAAGCTGGATCCCATCCGCGCGCAGCCAAGCTTCGCAAGTGCTAGAGAACTTGGAGAACTCGAGCCCTTGACAATTCAAATGCAGCAAACATTGGGCCATGCAATCCTTCAGAGTGTTCGTGTCAGACACCTTGGCGCAGGATGTGGTTTTAAGAGTAGATTTCTTAATAGCTTAGATTAAAGATATTTATCTATGTGCTTTACATTGTTTTGTATTTCTATGTATATATTAATAAATAGAAATTTTAAAAAAACATATATATATATATATTGAAAAAAAAAATATATATCTATATACATAAATATATCTCTACATATATAAAGTAGATGTTTCACGAAGACTGAGACTGGTCGACACTTGTCGAGGCAGCTTTCTCGCCGCTCGACAGCTGGGAAACTGGGTCTGCAGGTCTCTGGAAATGAGCGATTGAGATTCCATGGGATTCCATGGGATTCCATGGGATTCCATGGGATTCCAATTCTTTATCAACTCCCCCTGATACTGCCCCTCATATTGGATTCGCAGGACAGTTTCGTACTTTCGGAAAGTGAGAAAATGTGGAAAGGGGAGGCTGGAGCATGCAAGCCAAAAGAATCAAATCAGCAGGGTCCACCATCCGAGCGGGGAATCAATACCCTCATGTGGAAGCCGGCCATAGGTGACTTTCATTTCGGAATGGTGTTTGAATGATTTGAAATTCCTTTTCGCAGCGGCCATGGCCACCTGCACAGCAACCCAAAAGTGATGTCTTTGTCAGTGAATTGCAGCCCTCCCAATTTGAACCGCCCCACGGTGTACCCCTATCCCAACCAAGTGTCTGCAGTCTTCTCTCCCACGCATTCATGATTCTTGCCACCAGCGCTATCAACGCCCCTGAAGAACTTGGAAAGCGCTGTAGATGCACCGAGCAGCGAGAAAGCCAGCCTGGATGAGCAAGAAACAATCACCTAACACAACAGCTAATGGCCTTTGATAATGGCTCATCATGAATAGCCTACGCTCAAGCATGGTCAACAACACAATACTACACAACGTCTGATAACAGTTAAAGATTGTAAATCATGGTCAAAAGTACCTAATGGTGGTTGATAACGATCAATCAGTTAATCATGGTTCACGGTCATGCTTGATAATGGCTCATGATAGGTTGATAATGAGTCTTTACAACGGCAAAGCAACGATGGCAACAAATAATATGGTACTCCCAAAGCTATTATCGTTCTAGTAAGGAAAGCACAAAGGGTGCGGGACAAAGCCTGACAAAGCATTGAGCCATCGGGGGCTCATCGTTTCTACAAGGCTGCAGAGTCTAAGCCTCCAAAATCCCAAGAGCTCCCAAGGGGCTATGAACCACACCTCAGGTACCTATCACTGTTGCGATACTGAGATGTTCGCCTGCTCGGCGGCAGATCAGACTTCAATGCAGGTGCCCAAAAATCCACCGGAAAGCAGCCTTTTGGAGCACCCGGTGACCTTCACCTCTCTTAATCACTAGTGTCACTAGTGTTTCCCAAATGTTTCCTCACTCATCCACTGGGATAGTTGTGATGCACTGAATGACTGCAGACTAGTGTTGGTGTCCTGACTGCAATGCTCAGGACTTACATTCCCTTTTCGGTTTTGTGGTATCCTTGGCAACGATGACAAATACCAACAGTCAAATATATCAACCAACACCAACAATCAAATGGACCGACCAACACGTCGAGCCGTTTGCAAACATGAATCCTTGATTCTGTGAATGGTCATTAATAGATTGTAAGTGCCATCAAGTGAGTCCTAGCATCCATATTCATAAATTGCCCCCCAGATTTACATTGGATAGCTTCTGATTCATGTATACTAAGTCAAGTTCACGGGTAGTTTACTCTATCATCACTACCATAAATACAATCAAGTTCCTTTCTTTACAGTAGTAATCAACAGTACATATAAATCATCGTGGGTTCTTGTCGTAATTGCCATCACAACAGCAAATTGTAATTCTCAGCCATCGATATTGATATTGTGATTATTATGGTTCTTGTCACGGTCATCGCTAGGTGACTGCCAATTGTCCATCATTCATCATGATGACTAATATTATGACCGTGACTAGAATCATTGTTGCTGCCGACTACATATATATATATATATATACATATATATATACATATATATATATATATACATATATATATATATAAATATATATAGATAAATATATACATATATATATATATACATACATATATATATATTATTTACCAATATTGAAAAATATATCTATAAATATATGTATTTATAAATACATGATTATATATATGTTTTTATATTTATATTTAAATTTAAATGAACAAACACATATATACATACATATATATCATATCATCAAGATTGTGATGTGGATTATGATCACCATGAACATAGCATAATCATCATGGCTATCATGATCATTTCTGATGTGTGCTATTGATCCTTGCTAGCGACAATCGCTGATGACCGTATTATCGGTTAACTGCTAAATCTTCTAAAGCTAAATTGCCATGCTTGCTGATGCCCATGATCGTCCACTATTGCAACAATAACAACACTGCCAACTACCAGTTACCATCACCGCTTATTCATATACGAATATCATGGATAATGTTACCAGTAGGTCAATAGTACTTCCTGTTGATTTCCAAATGTCCTCTGTATACTTTAGGGTGTCGGGTCCTAAACCGCAGTGTTATAAAGACAATTGCTGATCTTCATTATGAATTGATAGTTTGAAGGCCAGATGCAAACATGTCTTCATGTTGAAATGTCAAAATAGCAAATCTTAAACCATAGATTGTTCTTTGATTTGCCATATTTGTTATGTTGACCATCAAAAACTTGCTGATTGTCTTCATGATAATCAACATCTGAAAATTTCTTACATAGACTAGTTCAGATTTCATGATAACCAACAAGATTCTCTACTACTCTGACAGCCTCTTCCCAGATCCTCACCTCCCCGCCTCTGCTCCCAGTGCACGGTCTCCGCGGGAGCCAAGTGGATCTGCTGCAGCGGCTCCGGACATGCGGCCGTGGCCTGCGCAAAGAACTTGTAGCCGTAGAGGGTCCTGTGCCGAACAGCAAGCGCCTGGGGAAAGGTCAACCCGCAACTAGTGCCTGGAGAAGTCATGGAGAACTCAATGATTTGGTGCTTGGTTGGGGTTGATGGCTGGTAGCTTGGTAAGCATCACAAGGGAAACATGCCCATGAGCCAATGAGCAAGATGTGGGATTGAGAATAGCAGCAGGTTAATCAGAATGTTCATGAGTTGGCTGCTTTGAAAAGATCAGATGTTACCAATTTGGTTCTTGCCCACGATCTCGGTCCAGAGATCTTACCGAGGCAAAATATAATATCTGTACAAATTGCTTCATGTCATCAAATGGTAGGTCACTTCAGATGCCATGAGGCAAACACATTGATGCCTTCCACTTTGAAACCTTGGAATCATTAACCTAACATCACATTCTCCAAGTTTGAAATACTCACCAATCATACCCTAAGTGCGAGAGTTCCCAACATGTGCTAGACCAATCAGCAAAGGTACACATATATACATAATACAGATAGAACAACAGATAGATAGATAGATAGACAAACAAACAAACAAACAAACAAACAAACAAACAAACAAACAAACAAACAAACAAACAGATAGATAGAGAGATAGATAGATATAGATAGATGTAGATAGATATAGATAGATTTATAGATAGATTTATAGATAGATTTATAGATAGATTTATAGATAGATTTATAGATAGAGAAATATAGATAGATATATAGATAGATTTAAAGATAGATATATAGATAGATTTAAAGATAGATTTATAGATAGATATATAGACAGATTTATAGATAGAGAAATACAGATAGATATAGATAAATATATAGATAGATATATAGATAGATATATAGATAGATATATAGATAGATAAATAGATAGATATATAGATAGATATATATATATATATAGATAGATATATAGATAGATATATAGATAGATATATAGATAGATATATAGATAGATATATAGATAGATATATAGATAGATAAAAGCGCTCTGCAGATCACAAGCGCAAGGCTCCTGTTTCAAAACGGAGCTAGGGTGTCCCGAGGGTCCCAGACTGATCCTTTGCTTCCTTCAGACTACCAAGCAGGGTATACTAGCAGTATTTTACGAACAAAATTTAGCGGTATACACATTGTACTACGTGCTGTAAATCCTGTTTGATGGAATCGACTGCTATTACTTTCTATTACCACAAGTGTTGGATGCCACTCCATGGGTTCAAGGCAGCAAAACATTGTGACCGCAACCAAGCAGCTAACCAGCTAACCAGCAAATCAGCCAGCCAGCCAACCAACCAACCAAGTAACCAAGGAACCAACTAACCAACCAACCAAGTAACCAAGTTCAACCAACCAACCAACCAACCAACCAACCAACCAACCAACCAACCAGCACCGGCGCAGCCTCATACCCAAGCCCACCACTGCTTGGTGCAAGGCTCTGCTGTGTGCCCTGTAGCGTCCGCGTCAGCGATGCCACGGTTGCGCGACGATTCTGTGCGACGTAGCTGTTGCTACTGTTGAGGTTGGCCTCTCCCTGGCGAGTCATGGGAGTCAGCCGGTTGGTTAAGAAATGTTAAGAATGATGGCTGACTGATGATAGGGATTTTAAATGAGTCATGGTAAAAAGGTTAAGAGACTTATGATAGGGGATCCCATGGGAATAAAAAAATGACAAAAACGATGGCTGATTAAACGTCTAAAACGGATGCTGATTAATGGACAATTTTGACAATGATGGCTGATTATGATTATGGTTTGATGGTTCAGAATGCTTGGTGGATGGTGGTCAAGAATTGGTCAAGAGAAAAGGCTAAGATCTGTGAAGCATGGCTAATGCCGATTCATTATTGATAATGTTCAAACATGGACGACTATAGTTGCGGTCAATTAAACTGGTTCATGCACAAAAATCAATGGACCATACTTGATGGGTTGCATGTTGCTAAATAGTGATCGGCAATTGTTGATGGGTGATTGGCATTTGTTGATCATGGCTCTTATGGTT
The DNA here is from genome assembly GCA_009767595.1 of Symbiodinium kawagutii. Classification (NCBI taxonomy): domain Eukaryota; class Dinophyceae; order Suessiales; family Symbiodiniaceae; genus Symbiodinium; species Symbiodinium kawagutii. The sequence goes on along the minus strand of VSDK01007895.1, from coordinate 239,377 downwards.
GGTCATGATTAGAGGTTGATGGTGGTTAAAACCACTCACTGACGATTAACATCCTATTGTTGGTTTGACAGGTGATCGTGCCAAGAACTTGTAGGCCATGATGCTAGAAATCATTGAGGGACAACATTGCTGATGTTGTGATCTGCTTGTACATCAGACCATGCACATTTCAAGCAAGATCAATCCTTCCGTTATCCAGTGGAGGGTGTATCAAACGATGAGCATCAAATGCGAGGATGAGAAACATGATCCCAAAATTCCTCGTGTCGTACGTGTTTGACTTGGTGATATCAACAATCGAACACGTTCAATTTCTACGGATCACCCATATGCATCTGCAACATGTATGACACTATGCATGTATGTTTGCATTCGTGCATGTTGCGTCACATCTCATCATCATATCAGCACCACGAGTTGGAATACGTGTCTTGTTATGCCTTATAACACGGACCAGATTTGAAGCCTGGGTGGCATGTACACCTTTTGCAAGCAACCCACCATCGATTCATGTACTCAAGGTCAATTTTTTTGAACTGTTTGAACATTCTGCCCCACCGCTGCCACTCCAACAGGCTGAAGTCAGTCTTAATGATTTGATGATGTACTTGAGTCAAATTCAAAAATGTATTTGTTGCTAGCTCGGCACAATGTACAATGGCCTCATGTAGCATAATAGTTGACCGCGCCGCTATCATAAATATCTTCCAGGTACTGGTCCGCTGGTCTCTTTCTAGTGTCTGGATGCTGTGAGTTGCCGCCTTTCTTTTTCATGCGGCAGTCTTTCCGCTTCTATCGTTGACTCATCCCCCAAAGAGCACAGTCCCCTGTGGTTAGCTTTACATTTTATGGATTTATTGGTGTTTGGGTGCTGTGCTACGAACACCCTGCATACTAAACACCAACTAACGATGCAACTTGTCATTTTGGATTGCTGACATTATCACTTCATCGGCTATGTTCTTGACCAAACATTTCTGGCATTTCCAGCGCGCGGATGGTAGTCCTGCTCCCCACACTTCAGGATTCACCAGTGCAAGGCATGTAACTCCACACATCTAGGTCTATGAGTGATCTTTAATATGAGAGAAAAATGACCCGGCCCATATGCTCATTTCATGTCGGTTGTATGGCAACCAAGACGTTCATGAGCTTTGCTTTGGGCACTACTCAGGTGTCAGTAGAATGCACCCCACATTTTTTTTCCCCCGGGCACCTCGAAAAAAGTAAGGATTGACTGCCTTGAACCGCCTGCAACAGTGGCTTCGATGGCGGCTACATGGCAAAGGCACTATGTTTTCTTTGATGATTTTACATTTCAAAACTAAGATTTTGGTCAAAATAATACTTGTAGAAGTGGTAATGGTAGTAGTAATGTTAGCGGTGGTCGTACCAGCAACACTACTAGCAGCAGTAGCAGTAATAGTAGTAGCAGTAGTACCAGTGATAATGATAGTAGTAGTAGTAGTAGTAGTAGTAGTAGTAGTAGTAGTAGTAGTAGTAGTAGTAGTAGTAGTAGTAGTAGTAGTAGTAGTAGTAGTGGTAGTAGTAGTAGTAGTAATAGTAGTAGTAGTAGTAGTAGGGAACCCCATTTTTTGCACATTGGAACCTTTTTTTCTGACAGCGACCCTTTTAATTAACATTGGATCCTGCTTTTCTAACCTTGGATCCTGCTTTTCTAACATTGGGTCTTGGGAGCACTTTTTTCTGACATTGGGCGGGGCCCTGTTTTTCTGACATTGGGTCTTGGAAGCCCTTTTTTCTGACATTGGGCGGGGCCCTGTTGTTCTGACATTGGCAATTGCTTCTTTATTCGGTATTTCCCCTGGCACATCAGCACCCAAGCAAACAACCTGTGGGCACGGGCGCCTTTTCGAGCGCACTGGTGGGTTGGCGGCGGGGTACGTGTCGATTCGCGGTGGCTCATCTACGACATGCGAAGCCATTCTTGCTTCCGATTGGGTCTTGGAAGCCCTTTTTTCTGACATTGGGCGGGGCCCTGTTGTTCTGACATTGGCATCCGCGACATGCGAAGCCATTCTTGCTTCCGATTTGCTGAGCCATCTTCTTTGCATGTGATGGGCTATCCTCGGTACGCCCCCCTCCTTTGTCGCTGAATCGCTTGCTAGCTTGCGTCATCTCAATCCGCAAAAAATTCAGACATCAAGCGCCAACAGGATCTTGCGCAAAGTTTTAAGAAGCAATTTAGCAGGCATGATCGATCCCAGCGACTTTAGTCAGCGCTCCCCTGATGACGCGCCTTGCAGCAGACGGAGTGAACTGATGCCGCCCATCCAAAGGTAGTGTGTTCTTAAGTCTGTGTGGTGAGGCTATCAAACCAAATCCCGTTTGGCTTGGTAGGACTCGTGGGGTACCCGCGCCGCGCCTTGCAGCAGACGGAGTGAACTGATGCTGCCCATCCACAGGCAATGTGTTCTGAAGTCTGTGTGGTGGGGCCATCAAACCAAATCCCTTTGGCTTGGTAGGACTCGTGGGGTACCCGCGTGAATTCTGGAAGGGATAAAAAACTGTTTCACGCAGCAGTGAGCCAACAACCAACATAGGCAATGACTAGCTTGAATACCATGAGGCCCCTTTCGCGTGAGCCAACAGCCAACATTCCTATCGCTCATCCCGAGCAATCTATAACTTTCATGTGTGACTTCTGATGGCCTTTTCCATTGATCGCTGACACGGCTGCTGCATTAACAACTAGCGAACACAAGTCTCAACGCGGCGTGCTCCAATGTTTCCCTTTGCCACATGTTTTTTAATCCAAGCCTTGGTCAACGCAAGTCCACATGCACACGCGCAAAACCTTTTTTCTACCTGTGTCCATGTCTCCCCTCTAGCGGGAGATCCGTCACCCCGATAGTTTCTCGATGCTACACAAGCAACTCCTCACCGTAGCCACCATTCATCATTCATCCTCCTCAAATTTTCTTTTACGTCCTTTCTTCCGGACTACCCGCACTTCTTTCAAGCTCATCCCATCAATCCCTTCCATCGCTTTCACAAATATGACATGCTCGCACTCTGCATGCAGCAAGAATGGGAGGCACGTGCAAAAGAGGGCATTGCTTCCAAGGTCCAAGTCAGCAGCTGTGCGGGGCCAGGCCGAATTCGGTAGGTCGCCCTGCATGACAACGGCAAGATCAAGAAAGAGATCCTCCAGCTTTTGCACATCCACTGTTGCTCCTCGCTCCTCCTTCTGCAAAACGCCACACTGGTGGAGTAAGACATCCAAATTTTGGCCTTCCGAGCAAATGAGTTCCGTTAGAATCTTTGCCTTTTCTTGCTTCACAGGCAATTCTGCTGCAGGAACGCCGCAGCGTTTTCTTGCATGCATCACCCAGAATGTCGTGATTCCAACAGCCGCATCCTGGTCCGTCCCGCTTGTGCGGCGATATGTTTTGCAAAAGTTCCGAGCACCGCTAATTTTCTTTTCACGGTTGTTCCAAAAGTCAATCGCAGGTGATCGCCCCACAGACCTCAACGCTTGTCCATTCAACAAATCTTGCGCAGGCTCTGGCGGCCAGGTTTGAAACGATCTTTCTTCATCCCAACCGAATTCCACGGACCAGTCATCCAATAATTCCTGCATGTGACTGAACAAATCCAGCGGCGATGTGCGCGCATTCTTTTTCAACTTGGCTTGCCATGAACTGTGGAACCCTTCAATGGTCTGAGTTCCCGACGCGCTTCCTGGGTACGTGCCCACTATGCCACTCCAGAATGTAGCAAACCACAATGAATCTCCACGCATGGCATGTTGACACCTGAACCGTTTGGACAAACCCTCCACACTCACTGACTTGAAGTATTGCTTTTGGAGATATGTTACGGCGGCTTTGTTCACACGGCTGAGCCACTCAAAGGTGGCTCCCCAAACACCATCCAGAAGCTGCACTGTCGGCAGCTGCCGAGAAATACTGATAATTTTGTCTAATTTCTCGAAAGGGCCTTTGGGCGCCCTCTTCTTCCCGCCCGCTTCTGCCCGGCGTGCATGTAGTCGCTTTGCATCTTCATCTTGGAATTTGCCTTCTGCTTCTTTCAATTTCCTGAGAAGGCGGCATGAACATTGTTTAAAGTTACAAACCGTTTGAATCTAGATCTCTTAACGCACTTGCAGCTCTAGACACATCATTCCAACAAGCGACTCGAATCTAAGGTACCCACGCTTGAGCGTTCTTCAGAAAACTTTTCAAGCAAGGGTAGCTCGCCCTTCGCATGTGTGGGAAGTCATTCAAAGGTCGTGATCTCGGAAACACCTCCATGCGGGCTTTTTCAATCCCCAGAGCGAAGTCCTTATGCACTTGCCAGACCTGCTTGCGAAGGTCAACGCCCGCATGTTCCAAAGCAAGGGCACACGCACTTTCAAACACTTTCTTCATGTTTTCAGCACTTTCACTATCAACCAACGCCTGCAGGAATGGCTCTTGCGTTGATGCGTGCTGATCAGAAGATTTCCGCAGCGCGACTTTGCAGCGGGAAAGCTTGTTGCTCGAGACAACGAAGCCAAGCGTCACGACTGTGTACTCGTTTGACAAGATCTTCTGCTTGCCATCGACCACCAATTTGACGACCTTCCCTCGTGCCCCCTTGGCGCGACGAAGCATGCCCTTGCAAGTCCATAAAATGCAGACGGCATCTTCGGCGACCACCATGTCGGGTAACAACCAGCCTGGCCAAAGGCATGTCATCCCATGACTCCGCTGGCTTCATGCAAAAACGTTGCGCCGCACTGGCTAGCTCAGAAATGCTGACTTTAGCCTTCCTTGGGGGTTTGGTTGCGCTTGCTGCTCCTCGTGTTCTGGTCACAAAACTATTCAATTGTTCTGGAGTGCATCGGAGGCGGAGGTTCTTCCTCTTTAGGGCTTCCCGAACAGCTTTACTCGTCAACTTCTTTGGATCATTGCATTCTTCATTGATGACATGCTTCTCTGTAACCGTCCACAACGCTCCGCCTTGGGGCGGCAACAAAGTTCCATGCGCCCCCTTCACAGACACTTCGACTTCGTCCTCTAAAGAAGCCAAGACAGCTTTGACTTTGAAAGAACAATCTCGGCACGCTGTTTTTTTGCAGCCCGCATACACCACCATGCTCTGCTTGCGGACCTGGTGGTGGAAAGAATAAATGCCGCGATCCTGGCGCTGGGCCAGAAATTTTTCAACTTGCTCTCTCATGTTGCAATACTCTCGGGGCCCAAGAAACCGAAATCGTCCGACGACTCTAAATTCAGCCGCATCGTCCCCGTTGCTTGCATCCTTCTTGCTGGAAGGTTCTTCTATCTTCTTGCGTTCATCTTGCGGCGCAACTAGGACTTTGTCCGGCAAATCTTTTGTAGCAGCTGTCGGACAAGGCTTGCGCTCAACATGCGTCGCAGCTTGTTCCGAGGCATTAGCGCATGGAGGCGGGCGCCCATTTTCACTCTCTCCGGGCATGCCTGCCGCGCTGTCAGCCGGATGTTCACACGTAGCAGGATGCTGTGTATGCTGCGATGCATCTGCGCCATAGAAAGCTGGAAAGCTCATTGGGTGACTACGTATTTCTCGTAATTGTTCTTGGCACGAGGCTGGCAATACCTGGTACGGCCATTTGATGCAAAGAGGTTGCTCCTGGTTTTTCTCTTGCTTGAGGGCTCCGAAACCTCTTTCTGCCAGATATGAAATAGCTTCCACATATTCCTGGCATGCTTCTCTGTGGTTCTTATGGCTCCGGTCCAACACTGCACGAAACATTGGCGCTGATCGCGCTGCGAGTTCCGGCGTAATATTTGCTCCGCAGGATGCCTTCAGCAGCAGCGCTGCAGCTTCATTCCAACGACTTTCTTTTTCTTCCTTCTTCCTCGACTTCCCCCATGTTCTACGTCTCATGTCCGCACTCAACACACTGGTGCCAAAGAGGAAACGGAATGTGAAGAATTCCATGGATGTGCGGAGCGCCTCATCACATATGTGCGGGTGCAGCTTGCAAGTTTTATCTCCCCGCAAAATAGGCGACCATGATTGTTGTAGCAAGGAATTCCAGAAGCTGATAACACTGAGCCAGTACCCGTTTTTATTCAAGCACGTGGCAAATGTTTCATCCATACGCAATGTTTTTGTAAAAGAATGACAAGTCACTCGGTACCGATGGACCTCATGCTGACTTGCGCTCGAACACGACCACTGGAGCAAGGGTGAATCGGTCGGTAGCGGTGCGTGAGGACCAATGGTTCTCAACACCAACCGAAAAATATTTTTGACAATCGGAAGAACCACCCTCTGCCCGAACTTTTGCATTTTGGGCGGTCCAGGTGCCCCCGCTGCAGCAAACGAAAAAACGAACCTTCCAGCTAATCCAATGCTCATTTTCTCCTCTGCTGCAGCCCACCACGAACTGAATAAAGATACTTGTTGCATGATCATCACACATACATTTGTTTGCTCTGGGTCTTCAACAGCCTCCTCGGGCGCAGCGCGCTTTTTGCTGCGATCCACGGCGGTTTCCCATGGTACGCTATCACCTGCAGAGGCAGGCCCCACTTCATGGATGATTCATACTAACATAAAAACCATCCCCAAACTTTTTATCGGCGCTATATAGCTGACAAACAAATCACACACAAACAACGTCAACGTGTTGCTGTGGAAGAAACAAATTCGGCTAATAACCCGGCCTGTAGCAGCATCCAAATATCGCTGCCAGTTGATGTGGGTCCCCTGAGTCCACGTCGAATACGTTGGCCATGCAGGACATAGAATGGGTCCTCCTTCGGAAGCACCAAAATATTGGTAACCCTCTGTGTGACGCAACCGATCAATTGCAGCCACGTGCGTTCCAATTGGTTGGATGTGAAAGCCGTCCGTGTTTTTCCCTGGCGCCAGTTCCGGAGATTCTCGCAGGACCTCGATCAATGCACGCTTCAGCGCTTCCAACGCCGGACTTTTTCCAGATCCAGGCGCGGCTGTACCCCCGGTCCCGTACCGCGAGCGGCATGCAAAGTTTGCAACCTGATACGTAACGCTCTTCTTCAAAAGGCTGCCCAGAAGTGTGTAAAAAGCGTCGATGTAAAAACTTGTTGGCATTCCCGTTGTGCGAGCCCCTGCTTCCAACAAAACCGCAACGGGGAAAAAGCACGTGCGCCAAATTGGCATTGCTAGGTTCACCGCATCAGCTCCAGTGATGTTACTCTTAACATGTTGCGGGACTGTGGCTACCAACCGGTCATGAATGTCTGAGAATTCAACATCCAAGATCTCTTGGGAAAAACACGGAAGGGCTTCCAATATTTGCTGCACATCTTCGTCTGCTTCAAAACCTCTCAGTAATCTTTCCACAGCTTCATGAAATTCTGCTTCCCCATCCTGGGATCCTCCTTCTATCCAACTATCTTTGCTGAAAGCATGGTGTGAACGGTCATTTCGGCCGCGGCTGCTGGGTTTCTCATCTTCAGCCTGCAATCCTTGTTTGCATGGCACAGCACGCGGCGCATCTTCAGTCTTTTCCTGCTGCGTTTCCAGCTCCTCCTCCGTGCTGGCTGGCGCTATCCCCGCACATGCTGCTGCAACCGCTGGCCGGAATGATGAAACAACGGCTTGCGGGGCAAGGCGCTCGAAATGTGACCTAATTCTGCGGTCTGAAGCAGCATCTTTCACCAAAATCACAATTGGATCAGCTGGCCCATCCACTACTGCACACGGCAGGAAGCTTCCATTCCCTGCTTCTGTAACAACAACTAAGCTTTGTAAACGGATTTCAGCCACTGTGGCAATCTCATCGTAACTGAAAAAATAACGGGAATCCATTGCAGCCATGAGATATGCATCCACCGCCGCGGGTTCAAAACCGTGCGGCGGTACAGGATGCGTTTCAGCCATTTGTTCTTGTTGATATTGCATGTACTCATTCAACCCTTCTCGCAAAACCTCGCACACCACATTTTTGGTCGCAGCGAAAATTTCATTGATCACTGCGATGCATTTTCCCAAGTCTCGATTCAAAAAAACTGCCATGCGCAATGGATCAAACGCAGCATCTGTATTCTGGATTGCTTCCAATTTTGTTTGCGGCCATGCTTGCTTCCACACGATGTTTTTTGTCCCTTTCACGAAACGCTGCCCTTGCCTTTCCTCGAAGCAGAACTCTCCTCCTTCTTCCTGCGCATATCCTATTCCTGAACAGACAGCGTCAATGACACCCTCTGTTTTTTGCAGGAAAAAATATCGACACACTTGGAGAAACTTTCCTTTTTGCACAGCAAGCTGTTTTCCGCGCTGCCGCACGGTCTGCATCGCTTGGCGCACCTCGCCTGCGACTGTCGGATGTAATTCTCGCAGTTGTTCCCAGAAAATCTTTGCTTCCATGGAATCGGCGCCGGCTGCTCCTTGCAAAGCAAGTTCATCCCAGAGTGATACCCGCACTGCTTCAACGTGATGACTGCGCACTTCTTTTCCCCGTAAAGCTGTCTCCAACGCATCCAAGGCAACGCTTCTCGCAGCATGGCATTCCAACTGTGCTTTGCCATTGTTCTTTCCAAACACCGCGTGGATTCCACACGCCCCATCACCCACAGTGTTCGCCGACAAAAACATTTTGCCGATAGCTGGCCGCAAAGGGTCCGGTCTGGTCATTCCCTCGCTCCATTGCAAAATTCCTGCCACTGGCTTGAAACATGACGTTTCTTCGAACAAGCACGCATCCTCTGCCTTTGCCCATCCACCACACCAAACATTTGGATTCAACGCTGCAGCGTCATCACTCTTCTTTTCCACGCATTTGGTTTTGGCTTTGGTGTTCGGCGCCCGCGGTAGATCTGTTACACTGTATCTCACCCGGGCCCAACCATAAGATCCAGCAAGTCGCAAAAAATGAACAGGCTGGTTCAAAGTCTGCACATGTTGCAGCCACAGCCCATAAGTTGGCGTCTTTTGGTATGGCAGCTGCTCTCCGGGTACACAATGTCTATCTTGTAATTCCACAAACTGCGCCTGTGTCAGCGCTTCTACCTTCGCAATCTTGACGCGACCATGAATAACATTCTTTTTTCCAAACCATACCCACCCGGTCTTTTCACGTCGACTTCGTAACTCTATTGTTTTTTCTTTGCTCAAGATCTTCTGCAACCATGGCTCTTGCAAAGTCATCACTCTTTCACCGACTTGCGGCATACTGTTTGCTGCGCCGGAAAAATTTGATTTCTTTTGAGGAGAGCTTCCACCACGCGCATCCGAATCACGACGCTGCTGGAAGACATTCCGCACAACGCGGTACACAGAGCATTCATCCCTGCAGCTGAAAAATCGATGCAGCTCTGATGACCAAATGTATGCAACAAACCTCCCGCAGCTCCAACATGCACCATGGCGGTCCACGACCAACGCACTAAACACGTGTTTCCGCTCCAGAACATATGTTCCTACCATCATGTCTGGACATTCATCCCAGGGCAGCAAGGAAACTTCCGAATCCCAGGCCTTTGCATTCCACCCTGCTACCGAACTCACATCGTGGTAAGGCTTTTGCGTGATGAAGCCGGCTCTCGACACTGCTTCCTTCAAGCTCGATTTCGGCCAAGTCAAAGCCCACAAAAACAGCAAGTGCTTGCTCTCTTGCGGCGGCATTGCGCGCTCGAGCTTGCTGTCCGAAAGCCACCATCGCATGTACCACTCCGGTTTGTCCTCTACAGGACATGCCTTGCAATACACCAGGTCGTGCTCAATGCATGTTTGAATCTCTCGCGGAAAGGTTTCTAGAACCTCCTTCAAAATGCTTCTGTTCCAGGGATCCATCCAAGAGGCCAGAAACCATGCAGCAGCATTCTTTGCCGTCATTGCTTCCGCCGCAAGTGGAACAAGCGTATTCTCTCGGACCCCAAAGGGCTGATAAAGCGACACGCTGTCCTCCACCGTTTGAAGCCACCCGTGCAAACCGATTCCCTGTTGCATGGCCCCGCCTTGCACATCATCCAGGTCGGAATATGAATCAGCTGCATTGCTGTCTATCTCTTTTTCAGCATGACACACCATGTACATGCGCCATGGACCAATCTGCAGCTGCAATACAACCCGCTGCACTTCTGTTACATGCGGGTCAGATTCATAGGTGTACGAGACAGCGTACCGACGTACATGCACGGCAATGAAATCGATGCACTCTTGTTTCTCTGGATTGGCCCGTTTCCATCTGGACACAACCTGCCGAGAAAACTGTGTTCGGCGGCAGTTTTGCATGATTTTTCTCTGCTCTTCTCTGCACCACGCCAAATCCCATTGGAGCTGAGGCACAACTAGTTCCCGAATTCCTGGCAGCCGAATCCCGCCCAGCACGAGCGCAAGATCCTCGGCGCACGTGCGTTGCTTCAGGTCCATGCATCTCTCACGTAAGTCAGACATACTGCTGCGCGCCGCCGTTCCAGATTGCACGACGTTCCGCAGAGCACCAACGGGAAGATAGTGCCAAGCGAAGTCCCTCCAAGTTTCATCCCACGCACGGAGAAACATTGAGACAGAAGGTAGACCATCCGCTCCACATGTCACAACGTCGTCTGCAGGAATCGCGCATTCACTGGCGGCGCCACCCAACAAATCTTCATTGTTTGCGTCCTCTTGCTCCTCTGTGGTTGCCTGAATTTCAAAAACCGCTACTTGCGAAACATTTACCACCCACTGACTTTTGCTGCCATCTTCCCAGTACGCGGAGTCGCTCACGCCATCTTCTGCCAGCACAGCTTTCTGCCATTTGTAGTTCTTGTTTGTTAGATTCAACTCCCACTCGCCCTCTTGCACGCGGAGCGCGACAAAGTGCGCACTGCTGTAGAGAATGAAGCGGCCATCAGACGGTGTTGCCTTCAACTTCTCGGCCGTAATCTTGACCACCTTGCACCTGCGTACGGCAAAGTTGCCGAACCATGTCAACTAATGCATGCCATGCTTCTAAACAAGAAACATCTTACAATTCATTTGATTGGCGATCACAAACATTCAAGCCGCCGACACAGAGCAAGGCTACAAATCAACCAGCCAAGTGACTTGGTGTCCGCCAAAAATCGATTTCCATCTTGCACCGCCCAAAATGGCCCATCCTCTGCATATGGAATTTTGAAGCTGTGCGATCGTAGAGCATCAATCAAACAAACCTCCTCATACATTCTCCTTGCGCAGCGCTGGACAGGCGCACGCTTATCGAGCAACTCCCCCGCTTGCAGCAATCACTCCCACCCTTTATTACTCTCGCTCCTTGTCCACCCAGCTATCAAGTACATCCGCTTGAAAGACTCCAAATAAATATTTCTTGCTGCAGTTTTTCTTTACTACCCGACTTCTAATCTTTCTTTGCTGGTAAGCTATCTTTGTCTTCGAAAGCTCCCAGACGCTATCCCACGCCAAGTTTCTCAGATTCAGCGGCTTTTCTTGCCACGGTCCTTTTGCGGTTCCTGCCACACTGCGGTGCACATACATGTCGGAAGACCCTTCCAACGTGATCCTAACCCAGTGATACGACGATGGGATATATCTTCTACTGCCTGGAACCTCATCTCTCTCCAACACTGTCAAACATTCACACGACGCAAAGCGACGTACTTGCAGCATACATTACTTGCTCAATCAATGCAAGTTGCAGAGATCCATGGGCGCTGGCGACTCCGTCCATCCATGGTCGCTGCTGCTGCTGCTGCTGCTTGTCTAGCGCCGGCCTTTGCATTGTTTCTTTCTATGTATCAAAATCCACAAGCCCGCGGTAATCACGCACAAAAACAATCAGAATACAAACCCGATGGGCCACACTATTGGCTGCACTCTGCTTTGAAACTCGTGCTTCCTGGATCTGCTAGGACTTTATGTGAACATGTCTGAACTATGCTTATTCTTTCCGTGACTCCGTTAGATAGTTTTGAGATCTTTTTCAGACAGACAAGCAGCAGCAATCCTTCCAGCGTAGATGTCCTCAAGACAACAAGGATTAACAAGTACACAACCGGAAGTAGCAGCCCACGACGCTTAACGTAACCACAGATAAGTTTCTCTGCAGCAAGCTTGTCAGCCAGCGGGTGGGAACGCGGCGCCCGCTCTTCGTGGCACCTACGGTGGACAATTCATGTGACACCCCAGCACTGGACGTGAATATTCATCTGTCCTAGATCTAAAATTATATTCTCTTTGCGTGGCCAGGGGACGTCGCAACCCACATCGCACTTTGATTCCTGGATTTCAATCCTCTACTGCTATAGCACCCAATCACCGATACCTGCCGACCAACAGTGCCATTATGGACACCTCATTTTTTCAAGGGCCCGTATCCTCATTGCCTGACAAGGCACTTCCCGCGGAATCTTTTATACCATTTAGCCCTTCCGATCTTCCGCCAACTTTTCCACTGCGAGGTTGGCATGCTTGCAGTTGACAGCAAGCGCAAAGCGATCTTTCTCACCAAGGCATCGCCTCAGATTGGACGTCAATGTGCACGCCGCGCGCGCGCGCACTATGGAACAATTGAACCGCATATAGAACTCTCTGACAAATTATTCGTCTTTCCTTTCACCAATCCAAGCGACACCACGTGTTCTGCCTCCATAGTCCGGTTCTCGCAAATTGCTCGCATGGTATATGCAGCTCTGCACGCTTTCCCGCAGCAAAACGTGTCCCTGCATGCACCGACACATGTGTACCCAAGTCCCCTCCACAGCACACACAATGCATTCTGCCCGCTAATTTTTTTCAAAGGCAAGACACAGCAGACACAGGGTCTGCATCCTTCGTGGCAATCATGCTCCAAACGAGACGCAACCATTATCATGAAGTTGTTGCCTCAAGTCTTCAATGGCAAATCAAAACCTAAAGCGGATCCTCACTTTTATGCTGCCAAGGCACACCACGACGCCTCTTGCTCGGAACGCCGCCGCATTCGATCAAAAATTGCAGCCACAAAGTAGTTGCCTTGGCGCTACGCGTTGCGCATTTCTAATATAGGCTTTCTGTCTGCGAGTGTGTCAGAATTATGTTGCGCAACTCAGACGCCAAGGCGCACCAACTTCTTGTGGGCTTTTCAATGTCCCCACGAAGAAGGAAAGGCGACAGAGGCCCTCCTGCCCCACAAATGCATCGGCTGAACCAGGCCCCTCATGCAATGACAGGCCACAAAACCAACGCACATGCCTCTATACTCCGTCTGGTCGATCGAGCGCTTACAGCCTGCCAACTTCGCATTTGCATTTGCATGGCTGAACATGCACGGACATAAGAATCGCCTACACCCAGCTTGCTTTTTCGTGTGGGCTTGGGGACCAGGCCTGTTGATAACATGAGCATGGCTCGCCCAAATTGCACTCCAACAACGTCTCCCCGCGGAACAGCTCCCGCAAGCGGATCAAAAGTCATTCCTCAACGTCAAAAATCAGGAGACGCTTTATCGTCAGTTCGACTCAAATCTGGTCAAGATTTTCACACCCACAAAACCAACAACATTTGCGTTGCACCAAGCGACGTGGCACCAACGCGTCGCAGAGCGACATACCAAGCACCAAGGCTAAAAGCCGCAATCAAAAGAAGCTTGATACTGACAGTGCTACGACTGCATGCGCAATGCATGGCTCGCTCCAAACACAGAAAACCACTATTTTTCGTAGGTATGACTTTCTAGCATAAAGCAGGGTCGGAGTCCAAAGCTGGGGTTCGGATTGCACGACGGCTTACCAGAACCCAGCACGAACTGCCCCAGAAAGTGTATGTACCCCAGGTTCGCGCAGCCATGCGTCAACACATTCAATGGCAGAGTTACAACCAGCCACTCTAGGCGCAACCCAATCAAATCATTAGCGCCCTTGTTGTTCCCAAAACCGCATTGGGTGTTCCGACAGAAATCTCTTTCAGAGATGTGGGATCGTCCCAGCGATTCTCGCATACACGCAACTGCTTTTTCATCGTCTTATGCCGCCACAGGATGACTATATAAGGAATCGCCATCGCCAGCGGGCAGGGGTTCCTTAGCCACGGCGGAGAAAAACAACCTCAGAAAGGGGGCGCGGCGAGGCGGGAAACAAAAAGCCACCAGGCATAGAGTTTCTCTCTGGGTTCACCAACAAGTTCCCTCCAGAGCTCCACTCTGATACCGAATACGACTTTCGCAATTCCTTGATCGAAAATGTTACATGTATTGTTAAATGCCCCACATGTGCAAAAATTTGGCACACACGAAAAAGCCACCAGGCTTAGAGTTTCACTCCGGGTTCACCAAGAAGTTCCCTCCAGAGCTTCACTCTGATACCGAATACGACTTTCGCACTTCCTCGATCGAAAATGCTACATGTATTGCTGAAATGCCCGACATGTGCAAAAATTTGCCACACACGAAAAAGCCACCAGGCTTAGAGTTTCACTCCGGGTTCACCAAGAGGTTCCCTCCAGAGCTTCACTCCGACACCGAATAGAAATTTCGCAACTCCTTGACCGAAAATGTAACATGTAAATATTTGAAGGGGCAACATATTTTTTTTAACCCCCAAACATATTTTTTTAACCCCCAGCCAAACTTTTTTAACCCCCAACCATATTTATTTAACTCCCAGCCCTATGTCCATATCTTCTTGCTATCTTGAGTAAAAATTACTCTCATTACTCTCAATCTATCTGTGGGTCAGGGATAGAAGGGATGGAAGGATGGAAGGGATAGAAGGGATGGAAGAGATGGAAGGGATGGACGGGATGGAAGGGATGGAAGGGATAGAAGGGATGGAAGGGATGGAAGGGATGAAAGGGATGGAAGGGATCGAAGGGATGGAAGGGATGGAAGGGATGGAAGGGATGGAAGGAATGGAAGGGATAGAAGGGATGGAAGGGATGGAAGGGATGGAAGGGATAGAAGGGATGGAAGGGACGGCAGGCATGGAAGGGATGGAAGGGATAAAAGGCATGGAAGGGATGGACGGGATGGAAGGGATGGAAGGGATAGAAGGGATGGAAGGGATGGAAGGGATGGAAGGGATGGAAGGGATTGAAGGGATGGAAGGGATAGAAGGGATGGAAGGGATGGAAGGGATAGAACGGATGGAAGGGATGGAAGGGATAGAAGGGATGGAAGGGACGGAAGGGATGGAAGGGATAGAACGGATGGAAGGGATAGAACGGATGGAAGGATAGAAGTGATGGAAGGGATGGAAGGGATGGAAGGGATGGAAGGGATGGAAGGGATTGAAGGGATGGAAGGGATGGAAGGGATAAAAGGGATGGAAGGGATAGAAGGGATGGAAGGGATGGAAGGGGGATGGAACGGATCAAAGGGATGGAAGGGATTGAAGGGATAGAAGGGATGGAAGGGATAGAACGGATGGAAGGGATGGAAGGATGGAAGGGATGGAAGGGATAGAACGGATGGAAGGGATGGAAGGGATGGCAGGGATGGAAGGGATGGAAGGGATGGAAGGGATAGAAGGGATGGAAGGGATGGAAGGGATGGAAGGGATAGAAGGGATGGAAGGGATGG
>VSDK01007895.1:192348-223791 GCA_009767595.1 Symbiodinium kawagutii | reverse complement strand
TAGAACGGATGGGATGGATGGAAGGGATAGAAGGGATTGAAGGGATGGAAGGGATGGAAGGGATAGAAAGGATGGAAGGGATGGCAGGCATGGAAGGGATGGAAGGGATGGAAGGGATGGCAGGCATGGAAGGGATGGAAGGGATGGAACGGATGGAAGGGATGGAAGGGATTGAAGGGATGGAAGGGATGGAAGGGATAAAAGGGATGGAAGGGATAGAAGGGATGGAAGGGATGGAAGGGGGATGGAACGGATCAAAGGGATGGAAGGGATTGAAGGGTTAGAAGGGATGGAAGGGATAGAACGGATGGAAGGGATGGAAGGGATGGCAGGGATGGAAGGGATGGAAGGGATGGAAGGGATAGAAGGGATGGAAGGGATGGAAGGGATGGCAGGCATGGAAGGGATGGAAGGGATAGAACGGATGGAAGGAATGGAAGGGATAGAACGGATGGAAGGGATGGAAGGGATAGAAGGGATGGAAGGGATGGAAGGGATGGAAGGGATAGAAGGGATGGAAGGGATGGCAGGCATGGAAGGGATGGAAGGGATAAAAGGGATGGAAGGCCTGAATCTTGCAAGGGTTCAGCACTACACAACGGACTGCCAAACCATGGCCGAACGTCAATCTTTGCAGGTTGCTCTGCAAGGTGGTTGGAGCCCACCAGTGCAGCCGATCATTTTCCTCGCAAAGTGACCACTGTGATGCTACGTCGCACGCAAAGGATGGAAAATGCAGGCGATCGCTTCAGGAACCGAGCAACTGGATAAGTTGACCAAGCTATTCGTTTGGATTCGGAATGACTCGAAACGTGGCAGAGCTTCGAGGATAACAAATAGATACAAGTGACGCAAAAATTTGTTAAAATGACATCCACTGACCTTCCTGCAGATGATTGCAGTGAGAGCCGTCCAGTTGGAAAATTTCTTTACAAACACGGAGTGAGAAAGTCGTGTCTGGCACAATGGGCATCCAAATGTGTTTCAGTTCGTCCGTGAAGCATTCGCATCGTAGCGCTACTGCTGTCCCTCTATGCATGGACATGAAAGCATACCTATAAATGGGTACAAGTCACGTTTTCCAGTTGAAAAATTTTGCTGCGAGGCACCGCTGCACCAACCGTGACAGCTCGCCGAAAAATTAAAATGACTTCGGTGCTGGCAGTCGCACTTCCAAAAGATCACTGGGAGTCGCATTCACTGCGGCTAATCGGCGTACACGGCAACATTCTGTTTCACCGCGCAGGCCGCCGCAGAGGCGTCATAGAATCGCGCTTTCACAATGAGCGCACCATCGATGTTCTCTGTGTCGACAGCTGCCAAATCACCTCATTGGCAGCATGCATGCATAAGCAGCAACATGGAGAAAATATATTACATCAAACAATCTGACCTTCGTTGCATTCACAGCACCCCGTGCCATCCCAAGAGCTCCGCCAAACCCGTTCAAATTGCAGGCCGCGGCGCCAAAGTAGCGGAGCTTGCGTTCCACCACTTCCTTCGATTCTGCTTGTTTCACAATCACACGGACCCGCTCATCGATCCTCTGCCTCCTGAGAAGTAGCCGGCCCACAATGCACAAACATTGTCACAATGTTTTACTTTGTTGTCATATCTTCTTGGTCAGCACGCAGCGCAAACACATTCGTCTTTGAAGATTCTGTCAAGAACAAATACCAACCCTGCATGCTTACGCGTTCAATTGGTTACGGAAGGGGCGCCTATTCGTATCTTCCAAACTCTGCACCGCATTGACGCGGATGACCGGCAATCCCAGCTAAATCTTCAACCCTATATCGCATGAAGGATGAATGGCAGCAACATGTTATTCAAGTAAGAGTCTTGCGAGAACGCTCATGCTTCTGATAGCGTCCGCCACGACCGCCCCAGTTGTCCCAGCGATTGCTGCGGTTTTCCCAGCGATTGCTGCGGTTTTCCCAGCGATTGCTGCGGCCGGAAACCGACGCGGCTGCCTGCAACAGACAGGGCTTGATAAAAGCAAAGATCTTTGCTCAAAGTGGTAACCCTGTCGAAGTTGATACATACGACGATCATCCACATAATACCACATAATCTACCGGGATAAACTTCTCCGACCCCCTGGGCTCAATCCAAAAACATCATCATTTCCCCATCCTCGCGAACAGCGGCTCACTCTTCAAAAGCTCGAACCTCGTTGACGATGGTTGGGTTCTCAGAAGCGCGGCCATCAGACAAAGATCTCCCGCCCTGTTGGCCGGGGAAGTGTGGATGAGTAGCGGCTGATTGGATTGTGGGTTACCCATTTAACATCCTCTCGCAGGTCAAATCACACATCAGCGAATTCTGGTAACACAGTTGCCTGCATGTAGATATATCTACGCTGCAGAACTATCCCACGAAGAACAAAATCAGACGGCGGCGTGACATCGTCAAACAGGCAAAACAAACCAGTTCTTCTAATGTCTTTTTCCGGTGCCAACCATTCACTTTTCCACAACCTTCGGCCGCTATAATTTTTATACACTCTAATTTGTCAATACAGCTTCCTTTAATGATATTTTGGTTTCTCATCCTTTTTCCCAACCTCGCAAAAATGGCTTACTCTTCACAGGCTCGAGCCTCGTTGAAAATGGTCGGGTTCTCGGAAGCGCGGCCATCACACAAAGATCTCCCGCCCTGTTGGCCGGGAAAGTGTGGATGAGTAGCGACTGATTGGATTGTGGGTTACCCATTTCACATCCTCTCGCAGGTCAAATCACACATCAACGAATTCTGGTAACACAGTTGCCTGAATGTAGATATATCTACGCTGCAGAAGTATCCCACGAAGAACAAAATCAGACGGTGGCGTGACATCGTCAAACAGGCGAAACAAACCAGTTCTTCTCATGTCTTTTTCCTGCGCCAACCATTGCACTTTTCCGCAACCTTTGGCCGCTATAATTTTGATACGACCTAATTCTCTGAATACAGCCTCCTTTAATACATACTTGTTTCTGCGTGGCCCTCCCCTGCAGCTTGCTTGCGCGCCTCTCGCGCGAACCCCCGCAAATCCGCTAAGGAGACTTCGGAAGCAGTGCGCACCTCATATGCTTCACTGCGTATGTTCATTGCTTACACCATCACATTTGCACGTCACGCTTGCTTTCTACAGCAATAACATTTCAATGGCGTTCACTATCCCGTGCCGGCAGAGGCGCGGTGACAGGCGCACGTCTACACAGCTTCATGTGCAGGCAAGAAGCGGGCGTGACTTTCGAAGGATGAACCCAGGCAGATAATTGTTCGCTGTTACGACCTGAGCTGGGTGAAAGTTTACCAGCTCGTCTGACCCGAGGATTCAACCCACGGAAAAACATCAGGGTTGCGCAACTCTTGGAAAAATGTTCTCGCACTCATTTGAAAATCAAACAATGCATTTCTTGTTTTCAAAAATAAAAGTAGCAAGCGCCGCACAAACAACTGAAGTGCAAGGCATCGCAATTATTAGACTCTGAGGTTTTCATGCCTGCATAAACCGAACCTGTGGGATGCTCCAAACGCGTCTTGCGTCTGTTCATACACCTAAAGCAATGGGTCGGTCAAAAACAGCGGCGCGAGCACCACTCCCACACTGTGCGGCCAAACTGCTGGAGCCCAACATGATAAAGTTATCATGGCGCAACGCGCATACATAGCGGATGCTCACGGCTCCGCTAGCCCCGTCCATTTGCTCCACCCGGGTTCCAATCTCCAGCGTCATGTCTTAAAACTGCGGAGAACATGTAGCAACATCATGAGACAAACATTGTTCAAGCTCCGCACCAGCCCCAACCAAGATGTTCCGTACATTCTCAACACTTACAACTGGTCCCGACAAAAAACTCAGATGCGCAGCAGCGCAAAACATATAAATATAAATTTGTTTTGTCGCAGTCTTCAACGTGCGTGTCTTCCATTGGTGGATGGGTGGGAACACGTCGACACGCCTTCCTCATGTCAAGCTCCAACAATGAAACCTTGTCAGCGGCCAACCAAAGTTTCACATGTCTAAAGGGTTCGGAAAGCGGTGTGCGTTACACAGCTTATTTCCAAACATTATTGATGGGTGGGAGGGACACATGTCGACACGCCTTCCTTAAGGCCAGCTTGTACTTGTGAGCGGCAAACGATAGTTTCACACATTTATATAAATGCTTCGTACAGTGGTGCGCATTACACCTGTTTAATTCCAAACATTATTGATGGGCCGGGGAAGGGATAGAACGGATGGAAGGGATAGCAGTGCACTGGAACAACTGCATTCCAAGCAGTGCACTGGGGTAACTGCATTCCAAGCAGTGCACTGGTGCAACTGCAGTCCGAGCAGTGCAGTGAAGCAACTGCATTCCAAGCACGGCACTGAAGCAACTGCATTCCAACAGCTGCATTTCCAGCAGTGCACTGGGGCAACTGCATTCCAAGCAGTGCGCTCGGGCAACTGCATTCTAAGCAGTGCACTGGTGCAACTGCATTCCAAGCAGTGCACTGGGGCAACTGCATTCCATGGGGCAACTGCATTTCAAGCAGTGCACTGGGGCAACTGCAGTTCGAGCAGTGCACTGGGGAAACTGCATTCCAAGCAGTGCACTGGGGCAACTGCATTCCATGGGGCAACTGCATTTCAAGCAGTGCACTGGGGCAACTGCAGTTCGAGCAGTGCACTGGGGAAACTGCATTCCAAGCAGTGCACTGGGGCAACTGCATGTGGAGCAGAGCTTTGGAGCAACTGCATTCCAAGCAGTGCATGGGGGCAACTGCATTCCAAGCGCTGCACTGGGGCAACTGCATTTCCAGCAGTGCACCGGAGCACTTGCATGCCAAGCAGTGCACTGGTGCAACTGCATTCCAAGCAGTGCACTGGGGCAACTGCATTTCAAGCAGTGCAATGGGGCAACTGCAGTTCGAGCAGTGCACTGGGGAAACTGCATTCCAAGCAGTGCACTGGGGCAACTGCATGTGGAGCAGAGCATTGGAGCAACTGCATTCCAAGCAGTGCACTCGGGCAACTGCACTTCCAGCAGTGCACTGGGGCAACTGCATGTCGAGCAGTGCACTGGGGCAACTGCAGTTCGAGCAGTGCACGGGGGCAACTGCATTCCGAGCAGTGCACGGGGGCAACTGCATTCCGAGCAGTGCACGGGGGCAACTGCATTCCAAGCAGTGCACTTGGGCAACTGCAGTTCGAGCAGTGCACTGGGGCGACTGCATTTCCAGCAGTGCACCGGGGCAACTGCAGTTCGAGCAGTGCACTGGGACAACTGCATTCCAAGCAGTGCACTGCAGCAAATGCATTCCAAGCAGTGCACTCGGGCAACTGCATTCCAAGCAGTGCACTGCAGCAACTGCATTCCAAGCAGTGCACTCGGGCAACTGCATTCCAAGCAGTCCACTGGGGCAGCTGCATTCTAAGCAGTGCACGGGGGCAACTGCATTCCGAGCAGTGCACGGAGGCAACTGCATTCCAAGCAGTGCACTTGGGCAACTGCAGTTTGAGCAGTGCACTGGGGCAACTGCATTCCCAGCAGTGCACTGGTGCAACTGCATTCCGAGCAGTGCACTTGGGCAACTGCAGTTCAAGCAGTGCACTGGGGCAACTGCATTCCAAGCAGTGCAGTGGCACAACTGCATGCCAAGCAGTGCACTAGCGCAACTGCGTTCCAAGAAGTGCACTGGGGCAACTGCATTTCCAGCAGTGCACTGGGGCAACTGCATTTCCAGCAGTGCACTGGGGCAACTGCATTCCAAGCAGTGCACTTGGGCAACTGCATTCCGAGCAGTGCACGGGGGCAACTGCATTCCAAGCACTGCACTTGGGCAACTGCAGTTCGAGCAGTGCACTGGGGCAACTGCATTCCAAGCAGCGCAGCAGTGCACTGGGGCAACTGCATTCCAAGCAGTGCCCTCGGGCAACTGCATTCCAAGCAGTGCACTGGGGAAACTGCATTCCAAGCAGTGCACTGGGGCAACTGCATGTGGAGCAGAACATTGCAGCAACTGCATTCCAAGCAGTGCACTGGGGCAACTTCATTTCCAGCAGTGCACTGGACCTACTGCATTCCAAGAAGTGCACTGGGGCAACTGCATTCCAAGCAGTGCACTGGGGCAACTGCATTCCAAGCAGTGCACTGGGGCACCTGCGTTCCAAACAGTGCACTCTGGCAACTGCATTCTAAGCAGTGCACTGGGGCAACTGCGTTCCAAGCAGTGCACTGCAGGAACTGCATTCCAAGCAGTGCACTGGGGCAACTGCATTCCAAGCAGTGCGCTGGGGCAACTGCATTCCAAGCAGTGCATTGGGGCAACTGCATTCCAAGCACTGCACTGGGGCAACTGCATTTCCAGCAGTGCACTGGAGCACTTGCATGCCAAGCAGTGCACTGGGGCAACTGCATTCCAAGCAGTGCACTGGGGCAACTGCATGTCGAGCAGTGCACTGGGGCAACTGCAGTGCAGTGCATTGGGGCAACTGCATTCCAAGCAGTGCACTGGGGCAACTGCATTCCAAGCAGTGCACTCGGGCAACTGCATTCCAAGCGGTGCACTGCAGCAACTGCATTCTAAGCAGTGCACTGGGACAACTGCATTCCAAGCAGTGCACTGGGGCAACTGCATTTCCAGCAGTGCACTGGGGCAACTGCATGTCGAGCAGTGCACTTGGGCAACTGCAGTTCGAGCAGTGCACTGGGGCAACTGCATGTCGAGCAGTGCACTGGGGCAACTGCATTTCGAGCAGTGCACTCGGGCAACTGCATTCCAAGCAGTGCACTGCAGCAACTGCATTCCAAGCAGTGCACTCGGGCAACTGCATTCCAAGCAGTGCACCGGGGCAACTGCATTCCAAGCAGTGCAATGGCGCAACTACATTCCAAGCACTGCACTGGGGCAACCGCATTTCCAGCAGTGCACTGGGGCACCTGCGTTCCAAACCGTGCACTCTGGCAACTGCATTCTAAGCAGTGCACTGGGGCAACTGCGTTCCAAGCAGTGCACTGCAGGAACTGCATTCCAAGCAGTGCACTGCAGCAACTGCATTCCAAGCAGTGCACTCGGGCAACTGCATTCCAAGCAGTGCATTGGGGCAACTGCATTCCAAGCACTGCACTGGGGCAACCGCATTCCCAGCAGTGCACTGGAGCACTTGCATGCCAAGCAGTGCACTGGGGCAACTGCGTTCCAAGCAGTGCACTGGGGCAACTGCATTTCAAGCAGTGCTGGAACAACTGCATTCCAAGCGGTGCACTGGGGGACCGGCATTCCAAGCAGTGCACTGGGGCAACTGCAGTTCGAGCAGTGCACTGGGACAACTGCATTCCAAGCAGTGCACTGGGGGACCTGCATTCCAAGCAGTGCACTGGGGCAACTGCATGTCGAGCAGTGCACTGGGTCAACTGCAGTGCAGTGCACTGGGGCAACTGCATTCCAAGCCGTGCACTGGACGAACTCCATGCGCTGGGGCGACTGCGTCGTAGCATCTCGGCATGCAGTCGTAGCATTTTCTCCAAACGTTTGATATTGAAACTTTCGGGGCCCAAACGCCTCAAAATCGCACGTTTTGAGACCGTCGGGTCGGCTCGATTCCTCCTGCGTTTTTTTTTTATATCGAATTCCATTGATGCCATGTATAAGCGTTCCATCTCCAAACAACTCACAACCTCATTCTTCTGAGGCATACCGCGTTTCAAGGAGCCCAGGACCGTGCAATGTGGAATTCAGCTGGAGTTGCTTAAAGCCAAAAATGTTCCGGACGCAGAATCATCTGGTCAAGAGAGTTGGTTGAGTAGAGCCACCTTGCCCAGATCTGCAGTCTTTGCGCTGGTGGGTTTCTTTTTGAACGCAAAAAGGAGGAGACCAACGGATTTGGCCAGAACAGCTGTGAATGTGAGGCACTTCATTACTTGTCTCCTCTCTTGTGTCAACCATTGGATTGTTTCGAGGATCGACCAGCGTTTCGAGGGTTGCAAAACTGAAAGCTCTTCGTCACAGCTATCATCGCAAAACAAAAATGGATTCAAGCAACACCAACACACTTCGAAATTTCGATCGCTGAACTCATGCAAATTTGGAACTTCATTCGGAATCGTCGCTCAAATCGTTTCGTGCTCATGGTCATGGACATCGTCGAAAAAATCGTGATCATGTTCGTGGCATGGAAAAACATGTCCGTGAAATGCATCATGGGAAAAGAAATCAAAAATCTGTTCGTTGGAAAGCGGTTTTAAATCACACGTGAAGTCCCAAAGGGGCGACCAAAACCATTGGATGTTTCCAGGATTGACCAGAAATAAACCAGGAATAGCTCCATGGTGCGGATGAATTATCCCAAGGATCATTGTTTAGAGGGTGTCCTAACGGGGTTGACCAAAACCATTCGATGTTTCCATTGACCAGAAATGAGCCAGGAATGGCTTCATATTGCTGATGAATATGTGAATTAAAACTGTTGGTTGCCTGGCAGGAAAAAGGGTGGGTTCAGCAACGGATCGAGCTGGGACAAGGCAACTGCACTGGGTTGGTCTGGATAACAGAGCTGGTTGAAAGGAGAAAACGTCACACAGGTTCATCGCACATGTTGACTCAACACAGTCATAACCCCCAAGTCTTTGGCTAGTTCGTGTTCTCAAACATTTTTCATTGTCCCGCATACTACTGAAAGGCTGTTTCCAGGATTTGATGAGGAATGAGACCCCAGGCTACTCAATTGGGCGCATTTGCCCGTCCAGAGGCCCTGGCTTCAGCTCAGAACCTAAAAATTTGAGTGAGCGAAGTCCGATTTCGCCCGTCAAAAGACAGGAACCTGCTGTTTTTGCTTTCTGAGGACCTAGTCCCATGCTGCTGATGGGGTATCCAAAGATTATTGTTAGACACATCCTAACGGGGGTGACTAAAACCATTGGATGATTGACCAGAACTGAGCCACGAAACGCCTCATATTGCTCATGAATTATTCCAGGATTATTGTTAAAGAGTATCCTCACGGGGGTGACTAAAACCATTGGATGTTCCAGCATTGACCACAAATAAACCAAGGATTGCCCCATGCGGTGGATGTTTTATCCCAAGGATCATTGTTTAGAGGGTGTCCTAACCGGGGTGACCACAACCATTGGATTGTTCCAGGTTTGACCAGCAATACGCCAGGAATAGCCCCATGCGGCGGATGAATTATCCCAAGGATCATTCTTTAGAGGGTGTCCTACCGAGGCTTACTAAAACCATTGGATGTTTCCATGATTCACCCGAAATGAGCCAGAATCGCCTCGTATTGCTGATGAATTATTCAAGGATTATTGTTAGATGGTATTCTAACGGGTTTGACCAAAACCACTTCATGGGGTAGGCTTGGACCAGAAATAAAGCAGGAATAAGCCAGGACCACACCAGAACGATTCGAGGCATACAATTCGATCTCTTCCCATTTCATGTGGGGGCCATTCATATCATTGATCTAACGTTTGGATTGCGCCGACCGTCCAAAGGAAGGTTTGTGTTGGCCCGTTGCACCGCTTGATGCGTACATTCTATTAAACCGTTTCTGGTTGATTGCTTTGAATTGTCAAAGCTGGGCTCAGTCAGTGTGACCAAAGCCTAGTAAGGCAGAAATAGAGCCTATTTCCAAAAACACGGTCCCCAGAGGAATTAAGGCCTATTCCAGCCTAAACGGTTTCAGTCAAAAAACCATCGTTTTTGCACCCGGGAGTGGTGTGACGGGGGCGGCGCGAAAAGCTGTGAAATACACCAAACACAAAAGCAAAAAAAAAACATGTTCCCACCACATGCAAAAACAAGTACTAGGACGATCGAAACAAAAGAAGCAAACCAAAAACACCCAGGCGAGAACCAAGAACAGGGAGACGCGGTCGTGAGACGGCGCACCGAGCAACTGCGAGCCAGGGATCTGGGCCCCTGAAGCGAAACAGTGCACTGCGCAACTGCAAGTCAGGGCTTTGGGCCCCTGACGCAAAGCAGTGCAGTGAAGGAAGCAGTGCACTAGGCAACTCCGAGTTCAGGGGCCTTCGCCGCTGAATACAACAGCGCCCTGGACAAACAAAAACACACCAAGACAAGACGTGCCATACAAAGGTTTCAAAAGCACCCCAGCAAAACGTAGCAGAGGAGAACAACCACACCGCAAAACGCGCTAACACAAAACGTGCAAAAACAAACCGTGCCACGGCAAAAAGTCGCAAAACAAAGCACTACCACAGCAAAACGTACGACGCTAAAAAGCACCAAGACAAAACATAGCAAATAAATTATAACCAACACAAAACGCACCAAGACAAAACATGCCACAGCAAAACCTACCCACACAAAACGCACCAAGACAAACCGTGCCACAGCAAAAAGTACTAAGAAAACCGTGCCAGCACAACAAATACCAACACAAAACGCGTGAAGACTGAAGTAAAGGTGTGGACTGCGCAACTGCGCGTCAAGCAGCGCACTGGGCAACTGCAGTTCAGGGCTCTGGGCCGCTGAAGTGAAGCAGTGCACTGGGCAACTGCGAGTGAAGCAGTGCACTGGGCAACTGCGAGTGAAGCAGTGCACTGGGCAACTGCAGTTCCGGGCTCTGGGCCGGTGTGCGGTGAAGCAGTCCATTGGACAAACACAGGAGCAGGAACAAAAAACACCGAGGCGGGAACCAAAAACACCAAGGCGAAAACTGAACACCCGTGGGAACCTAAAACACCTTTCCGGGAACCAGAAACACGATTCCACAAACAACACAACACCCTTCCAGGAAAAAAACACCAAGGGAACCAGAAACACCATTCTGAAACCCAGAGGAAGGACTGAAGACTGACTGGGCGCAAAGAACCCCCCACCCCCCCATGCGGGAGATTGGACAATGTGAGAAAAGCGGGGGTTGAGGTGCATCCAATGTTAGAAAAGAGGGTTCCACTGTTAAAAAAGAAGGTTGCAATGTGGAAAAAACATGCCGGCACAAGAAACACTGTTAAAAAAGAGGGGTGGACAACGAGGATGCAATGTGAAAAAAAAGGGGGGCAATGTCAAAAAAGAGCAATGTGAGAAAAGAGGGTTTCCACTGTGGAAAAAAAGGGGCGCTGTGAGAAAAAAAGGATGCAATGTGAGAAAAAAGGGGGGCCCGTAGTAGTAGTAGTAGTAGTAATAGTAGTAGTAGTAGTAGTAGTAGTAGTAGTAGTAGTAGTAGTAGTAGTAGTAGTAGTAGTAGTAGTAGTAATAGTAATAGTAGTAGTAATAATAGTAGTAAGTAGTAGTAATAATAGTAGTAATAGTAGTAGTAGTAGTAGTAATAGTAGTAGTAGTAGTAGTAGTAGTAGTAATAGTAGTAGTAGTACTAATAATAGTAGTAATAATAATAGTAGTAGTAATAGTAGTAATAGTAATAATAGTAGTAGTAGTAATAGTAGTAGTAGTAGTAGTAAAAATAATAATAGTAATAGTAATAGCAATAATAGTAGTAATAGTAGTAGCAGTAATAGTAATAATAATAGTAGTAGTAATAGTAATAACAATAGTAGTAATAAAAATAATAGTAGTAATAATAGTGGTAGTAATAATAATACTAATAGAAATAATAATAGCAATAAAAATAATAGTAGTAATAAAAATAATAGTAGTAGTAGTAATAGTAATAATAGTAATACTACTACTATGAGTAGTAGGAGTATTCAAAAATAGTAATAATAGTAACAATAAAACTAATAGTACTAATAATAATGGAAATAGTAATAATGGTAATAATAAGAATAAGAACAATAATAATAATAATAATAATAATAATAATAATAATAATAGTAATAGTAATAGTAATAGTAATTGTAATGATAATAGCAATTGAAAAATTAATATTACTAGTAATGAAAAATAACTGTAGCAATTTGAATAGCCGTAAAATGAAAAAATTAAATGATACTAGTAAAAAACAAATATAATGAAAAAAAAATAATGAAAAAACAAAAAAAATAATCAAAATAATCAAAATAATAACAATGTGAAAAAACCAGAAAAATCATTAATATATAATAGTTGTAGCCTTAATAAACGTAGTAGCAATAAGACTAACATTTGTAAGAATAAAGAAAATAATAGCAAAAAAACAAAAACATAACAATATAAATATTTCAAAAAAAATGAATAATAGTAAAAAAATACTAGCAATATTTAAAAAAAAAGTAGTAGTAGTAGTAGTAGTAGTAGTAGTAGTAGTAGTAGTAGTAGTAGTAGTAGTAGTAGTAGTAGTAGTAGTAGTAGTAGTAGTAGTAGTAATAGTAGTAGTAGTAGTAATAATAATAACAACAGTAGTGAAACTAAAAGCAATAATCGTGTTAAAATGAGACTCAAAAGATGACACCTATGACTATCACACTTTCGCACCCATGCGTGGTCGTCAATCTAGTGGTAAATAGTTGCGACCCAGCAGCTCGGATGGCGCAAGACTTGAATGTGGCAGGACAGGTGTGACTCCAAAACATCGTGAGTTTCACCGTGTTTCAACGAAGTCTGTTAGAAACTGTACTGACGAGTCATGAACAATATGACTCAGTATGAACATGCGCGGCCTCTTTTCGCAATGCTTCAAATATAGCTTCACCATCTCAACCATCTCGGACGACTGCCACCCACGACTCATTTTGCATCGCATGCGGCCCACTGTCCAGCGTGTTTGCGCAGGTCGGCGGCTTGTTTGCTGGCAACTGTTGTCCAAGCTCCTGCGCAGGGCGCTGTCCAGGGTCAACGGCACTGTCCCATGCACGCGCTGGTCCGCTGGTCAGACGTGTTGTTGAAGGGTTGCGCGCGGGGCGCTGTCAAGATTGTTGGCCAGGGTGCTGTGCAGGGCGATGTTCAAGGAACTGTCCAACGTGCTGGCCAGTGCTGTTCTAAATGCTCTTCCGGGTTGGACGTGTGCTGCTATGATTGCTTTTACTACGCATGAAAAAAATCGTTTTTGTTCATGTTCGTCAATGTAATTTCTATTGCTCATTACCGCTACAAACAACGCGCTTGGGCCCCGAATTGTGGGTTGGAAGTGTGTTGCTTTGACAACAATTAAAAAATCCGCAGACATTCCGGCAACGAATTGCGGGTTGGAAGGGCGCCGCTGTAATCGTCAATATAATTTGAAGAAGCGGTCATGAACCCAGCTTTGTAACCCAACTGCGGCAAAAACATATTCCGCCCATGCGCGGCCTCTTCCTTTTGAAACCATCAAGAACTTTAGCGGCCCTGGATTCTGGCCCCGAATTAAAACTGGAAGCGCGGTATTGCGATTGGTATTCATCTGTTTAGGGATCTGTTTTGTACCATGATTGCGTTTAAGATTTTTCTTCTCGCTGTTAACAATGCGTTCGGGGACGGAATTCGGGCCCCAAATCGCAGGTTGGCAGCGCTCCTCTTGCTTCGCTCCTCGCCGAGAAGAGGCTGCCCCCGCACATGACTGCATGAACACGCCTTCATCAGATGCCCGAAGTGCCGCGCCAAGCCGCACAGACCTGGCCCAGAGTCAACGCGTGAGGGTTGATGGATCTGCGTCCCCTCGCCTCCTGTCGCGACTCCTTTGGCTCTTGCCAGTTGAGCGCTGGTGACTCCATCATCTATGGCTGCGCGTTATTAGCGACTGATCAAATATGCCATGACAATTCCATACACAACGGCAAGAACGCACACTAATTTGTAATACTTGCTGTCTTTATCTTATCTATACCTATGAGGCGTGACCTTCCACCTAACAGCCTCACTTTCCTCTTTCAGGAAAACTTATATACTAGGGTCTACAGACGTAGGAATTTTGGCCCGTAGTGGCAAAAGAATTCGGTACTT
This sequence comes from Symbiodinium kawagutii, assembly GCA_009767595.1. Classification (NCBI taxonomy): domain Eukaryota; class Dinophyceae; order Suessiales; family Symbiodiniaceae; genus Symbiodinium; species Symbiodinium kawagutii. The sequence goes on along the minus strand of VSDK01007895.1, from coordinate 209,985 downwards.
ACTGGAAGTCATAACCCATCACTGAAAGAATCACCGCCCAGTCACAACTACACCACGCAAGAAACCATAAGACTAAAATTCCAAATGCCATCTCCAGGTCCATGACATAGGACTGTTCAGTGCAGGGCGATCTCCAAAACAATTTTTACTTTGGCAGCACTTCCCTGATGACACTGGCCAGAAATGGCAATCATCCCTTTGTTGCTGACGAAGAATCCTTGCGCACCACAGCGATCACACGCCGCACCCTCCCAGTCGCACCATTTGGACCTTAAAGAATTGTGATGCATTCTGGTTTTCTTCTCGGCACGCCAACCCACACAGGTCCTGTCCTGTGCTTACATGGCAACATGAAGCAATGGCTGCACCGCTACGAAGGAATCAAAGCTTCGAGCTGCACAAAAAAAGGCCGGACACGATTGGAGGGAATAATTCGCCATTTATCACCAATATTATTTGTCAACCAAGAAACCAAGCAAGAAACGAAATTTCTACAGACAGAAGTCAACTCGTAACATTTCAGTAGCGACAGCCGTACCGTTCTGACTGGGTTCTTGATACAAGTCTTGGAAGCCAAGACTGCTGCCACCACCGGGGGAAGAAAGGAAGTTCCTCCGCTCGGCCCGGATCAAAAAAACACATACACGATATACGCATTAAATAAGAGAATCTAACAATGCTATTTCCTGCTACGTGTGCAGGATTCTGTCCAATTACCGCCCTCCCTGGCATCAAAAAATGACGACTTTGGATCAAAAACAAGACAGCAGCTTTCAGGGTTGATTTCAAGGATTTGGGTTGTAGGTTGTACGGCCGCCCAGAGATTTAAAAAAGAGATTTGAACCAGAAACAAAATCACAGCTTTTAGGGTTGATTTCAGGATTCGTGGTTGTAGGATTGATTTTCACGTTTCTGCTTTCAAGATGTTTTTGGGATGATTTTGAGGTTTTTGGTTTAGAATTGATTTCAGGATCTACGGTTTTCGGGTTGATTTTACAATTTCTCAAATGTTTATGGTTTTAGGGTTGGTTTTGGGGTTGATGCGCTTAGTAATGAGTTTAGGGTTTGTGGTTTTAGCGCTTGTGGTATAGAGTTGGTTGTAAGGCCTTAGGGTTTATGGCTTTGGGGTTGAGTTTAGGGCTTGTTCTTGTGAGGTTGAATTTAGGGGTTATGGTTTTGAGATGCGCTAAGGTTGGTTTTAGAATTTGCCTGCTTTCAGGGTTGATGCTTGCCCGGGTTCTGTTTGTAGGGTTGATGCTAAGGATCTCTTGTTTAGGGTTGTTTGTTTATGGTTGTAAAATTCATTTTCGGGTTGATTCTAAAATTTGGTTTGAGGGTTGGCCTTAAAGTTTCTGGCTTTTGGATTGGTTTCAAAGCTTCTGGTTTTGGGTTTGATTTTAGGGTGTATGGTTTAGGTTTGATTTTAAATTGTAAAATGCCGGGGCTGATTTAATACGGTTTATGGCTTCAGGGTTGAATTAATTTCTATGGTCTTAGGATCGGTTTGCAATCTTTTGTTTTGGGGATGGGTTCGGGGTTTATGGCTTAAATTTGATTTTAGGGTTTATGGTTTTAGGGTTTTCTGGCTGTAAGGTTTCTGGCACTAGGGTCGATTTTAGGGTCTATGGTTGTTGGTTTCAATTTGTGGTTTCTGGTTCTAAGCCTGATTCTAGGGCCTCTGGTTTTAGGATTGGTAGGAGAATGGTTGATTTCAAAATTTATGATTTAGGGTTGGTTTTAAGATTTTTGGTTTAAGGCCTGATTTTACCGTTTAGTTTGGGGTTTCTTGGGTTAGGCCCGAATTTGGAATTTATGGTTTTAGAATTGCTTTTGGGGCCTATGGTATTGAGATTGGTATGGGGGCGTTTGTTGGTTTCAGGATTGGTTTGAAACATTCTGTTTTTGGGGTTGATTTCAAGAATTATTAATTTACAATTGAATATAGGGTTTACGCTTTTAGGGGCGCAGTTCCTCCTTCCTTCCTTGCTTTCCTCCTTCCTTCCTTGCTTGCTTGCTTCCTTCCCTCCCGGGCAAAGGATCACTTTGGAACACATGACGCAGCATCATTTTGGAACACAGCCAATTTTCCTGATTTTGGAACACATGTCAAAGCATCACTTTGGAACACAAGCATGACAAATTCATGGAAAATTCTCTTTTTTAGCATTTGTGACAGGCTCACTTTGGAACACAGGGCTTATGCCTTTCTCTATCTGAGGACAGGGAGTTCTCATGTCACGGAACTCAGGTTCACAGCACCACCCGGGCTTGGGGGCAGGGGGCCTGGGGACATGGGAGCTTGAAGCCTTCACAACACTACCCGTAAGGTTTGGGGTTAGGGACAGGACATGGGGGCTGGAGCATTGACTACCACATATGTAGGGTTTGGAATTACAATGTCATCCAAGCCATACAAAACGAAGCCCCTGTGTTCAACTCTCAGCGCAGCGGTGGTCCCACTGCCAAAAACATCTTGCAGCCAACGAAACAAGTGCGCAAGTCCAGCGCAAGGGCCACTCCGGTAGCGGTAAGGAAACAGTGGCTGGTCACATTTTGGACTTGACCCCCACTTGCGCGACTTGCCTGCGCTGCACCGGCTGCTGTCTGCTGCTTAGCCAGGGATCACGCAATCAAACACGACCTGTCGAAAGATTCAGCCAGCATCAATGCCACGCATAGTCTCCCAACATGTCTCTGATGAACCACCTCGAAAAACACCAGCGCCTAATCACACCTACAGCCTAACCACCAGCTACCCGCAGCGAAACCTTGCAGAATCTCACCACATCTGCAACGCCAGTCCGCGCACGCTCAAGAGAATCTGCACAAGAACCCTGTGATGAACCCTGGACACTCGGGAACCTACTTCGGAAACTCCTCAGCTACATGCAGCCGAACCTGGCAGAATCTCATCCACCACATCTGCACCCCCAATCCACGCACACCCAACAGCATCTGCACAAGAACCCTGCGATGAACCCTGGACAGTCGGGAACCTCTCCAGGACTAGGGTCTTTCTCCGGAACCTCAAGGTGTTCTAAAGCGATGTTCCGTTGCGCGTGCCAAAGCAAGGGCCTCACCTTCCCTCCCTCCTTCCCTCCCTCCCTTCCTGCTGCCCTCGTATTAAAATATGTCTATTTGTCAATGCTTATACATTTTCTCTTGATGCGTAAATGTTTTTGTTGACGCTTATATGCTTCTTTTTGATGCGTCTCCCGCGCGGTAGCAGGGAAGAAATGCATCGACTTGACCCCAACTAAGTGGATCATTCTATGGAGACCATATCTTAGGTATCCAGTGGCTAGGAATCCCGCTAAAAACAAAAACCTGGGAGTCTGGGATCTGAGAATTCTCGTCAATGTGCGTATAAAAAAAAAACCAATACCAACAAAAAGAACCAGGCGTGGACAAGAAAGCCAATACAAAAAGAAAATAAAAGCACAAAAGACATCCAAACACAATAAAACGCAAACATGCATAATACCCTCCTCGCGCTGGAGCGCATCACGCTTCCATGGGGCCACGTGTCAGTAGCATGCATCCGAATCAGAAGCACCATCGCATCATCTGAAATTTGCACCAGTGATACCGGTGCGGCTTCATTGTCGGACGCGGTCGTCGTACCAGGCGCACGGGTGAGGGATCAAAAAAACATACTATGGGGATCAAAACAAAATTGCTCTTCAGCGATGAAAAAATGTTCTGGTGATCAAGAAAATTATGATGTAGTAGCAGAAGTAGGAATAATAATCATGTTGCAAAAAAAATGCTAGTAAAAATAATTGAAGTAATAGTAGTAGTAGTAGTAGTAGTAGTAGTAGTAGTAGTAGTAGTAGTAGTAGTAGTAGTAGTAGTAGTAGTAGTAGTAGTAGTAGTAGTAGCAGTAGCAGTAGTAGTAGTAGTAGTAGTAGTAGTAGTAGTAGTAGTAGTAGTAGTAGTAGTAGTAGTAGTACTAGTAGTAGTAGTAGCAGGAGTAGCAGGAGTAGCAGGAGTAGTAGTAGTAGTAGTAGTAGTAATAATAGTAGTAATAGTAGTAGTAGTAGTAATAGTAGTAGTAGTAGTAATAGTAGTAGTAGTAGTAGTAATATATTAGTAGTCGTAGTAGTAGTAATAGTAGTAGTAGTAGTAATAGTAGTAGTAGTAGTAGTAGTAGTAGTAGTGTAGTAGTAGTACTAGTAGTAGTAGTAGTAGTAGTAGTAATAATAGTAATAATAAAAATAGTAGTAATAATAATAATAATAAAAAAAGTAGTAGTAGTAGTTGTTGTAGTAGTAGTAGGAGTAGGAATAGGAGTAGTAGTAATAGTAATAATAATACTAGTAATATAAATAATAATAGTAGTAGTAGTAGTAATAATAATAGTAGTAGTAGTAGTGGTAGTAATAGTAGTAGTAGTAATAGTAGTAGTAGTAGTAGTAGTAATAGTAGTAGTGTAGTAGTAGTAGTAGTAGTAGTAGTAGTAGTAGTAGTAGTAGTAGTAGTAGTAGTAGTAGTAGTAGTAGTAGTAGTAGTAGTAGTGCTAGAAGTAATAGTAATAATAGTAATAGTAATAGTAGTAGTAATATTAGTAATAGTAGTAGTAGTAGTAGTAGTAGTAGTAGTAGTAGTAGTAGTAGTAGTAGTAGTAGTAGTTGTAGTTGTAGTAGTAGTAGTAGTAGGAGTAGGAATAGGAGTAGTAGTAATAGTAGTAATAGTTGTAGTAGTAGTAGTAGTAGTAGTAGTAGTAGTAGTAGTAGTAGTAGTAGTAGTTGGAGTAGTAGTAGTAGTAGCAACAACAACAACAACCAAAACGGTAATAGTGATCGTGATAGTGACAGTGGTAGCAACAGTTGCTGCTTCTACTGTTAATGGTGCTGGTGGTGTTGTTGGTATTGTTGTTGCTGTCGTTGTCATTTTCCTTTCCCTCTTCGTACATGCAGCAGGAGTCAGCTGCTTGGTCAGGTAGCCTGCCCACTCGCTTGCTTGTTTGATTCTGTGATTTGTTGTTCATTTGTTTGCTTGTTGATGTTTGTCAGCTTGTTCACTACTGAACTAAGATGCATTCGGCTGGATGCTTGGTCAGTTGGTTCGCCGGTGCGTTCGTTGGTTGATTTGCTTGTTAGTGAAATCCTGCCTGAGTATATTATATATATATACTTCGTTTCTAAGTTAGTGTACAGAAACGCTGCTGTGTTGACGCTCAGCAAATGTTGCAGTTCTGCTTGTTACAGCTTCACAGTTGCATTTTGTAGCTGCCGCCCGTGTTGATACTCTTTGTTGCTTGAATATTAACTGATTTCAGAGTAGCCAATGCCAGGATTCTCCAGCTTTCTAGCTATTCAAATAGCTCCAAAAAAATGTGTTTAGGAATGTGCGATTAGCATCTGGAAAAAACTTCCGATATCAATCCGACTCCTGTGTAAGGGCCAACATATCACTCGCACATGTTGGTGTTGGTGTTGTTGTTGTTGTTGTTGTCGTTGTCGTTGCTATTGTCGTTGTCGTTGTCGTTGCTGTTGTTGTTGTTGTTGTTGTTGTTGTTGTTGTTGTTGTTGTTGTGAGTTTGGTATCCCAGTGGTTGTGCGCCAGGTCCCAATTGTTTCATGCTAACAGGCCAACACATCGCCAGTTTTCACGCTTTAGCGTGCAAAGCCAACACTCACCGGTCAATGAATATGTCCTATGATTGGTAGTTATTATCCAGTACGATTACCAACCATTAACCATCATTGATGATTACCATCATTAACTACCCTTAATGATCACCATCAATCACCAACCATTAACCATCATCACCAACCATTAACCATTAAAACCATTCTCACCAACCCTTTTTCCATCATTAACTACCCTTAGACGGAGGTCAGGTGGCCGCACCACGGCCTACCGGCAGAGGGAGGGACGAACTCCAGGTATTTGGCGCAGTGAAAGTGAAGCGCGACGCGAGGGGCACCGACCAGCCCTGAAAGTGGGCAGCGTTGGGTGGAACTTGAGGGATGATGGCAATATAAATTCTATGACTCTATATAGCTGATTGTAAAAAGGGTTGGGATGAATATATCTATATACTTGGGTGGAGATGTAGATGATGGTTTATGAACACTCACAGATATATACATACATATATACAGGCAAGTATTTGTGCGGATCTATCACAAATAGATACAAATAGTAGTATTCAGCTTGTTGCTGCGCCATGCCGGGACATCTCAAGGCGGTGACGTTTGCTATGACAACTTCACAATGTTCCTTGCCACCTGCGGGACACGAGACCCGAAGAGCTGTCCTTTGCCTATTGCGTTGGTTTTTCCCACAACGGCGTATAGCAGCCTCGAAAAAGCCTCTTAATTGAAAACGTGGTGCCACCAAAATGGACCAAGACAAAGTAATACTTCAGGATTATCTCTCATCAATCTAATCTCAAAAATTATCTAAGACAAACTAATACCATCCCATACCATCCCTGAAGCTCAAGGCACGTGCTCATAGGGTGGCTCCGTGTACTTTGACGGATCTTGGCCAAATTGCATCTTGAAAGGTGGCCCAATCCTTAGAAGCGCGGCGAGTCCCTCGCGTGAAACATGAAGAGAATGATGATGTCCAGGGTCCAAGCTGCAGCTCATTCAATGGCATCCACACACACATGTTGCAATTTGCAATCATCTTAAGTAGATGAAACAGCATATTACAATCTGGTTGACCCATTGCCATTTGCGGATGGAAATACTAACTATCAGGGTTGGAGCCAGAACTGCCAATCTAAATCTATTGATGTACCTATGTATCTACAAATCTATGTATCTATGAATCTATGTATCTATCTATTTATGTATCTATCTATCTATGTATCTATCTATGTATCTATCTATGTATCTATCTATCTATCTATCTATGTATCTATCTATCTATCTATCTATCTATCTATCTATCTATCTATCTATCTGTCTCTATCTGTACCTCATTCTATTGATCTTTCACTGGTTTTACATGGATGTACATATATATATATATATGTATAAACATACAGGCAAACACCTACAGATACCAACACTCAGAGCATACATACATATATTCAGAAAATCTGATAGTAAAGAAACGCACATATGCAGAATACATCCACAGTTGCGCATGCTACCGAACTAAACAAGGGATATGTAAGCCTCGCACACAGAACCTATGGCCATTGCCCGGATTCCCAGGGTACATTGGTCCGTGATATGGGGAGAATTGTGGTAGTCAAGGGCGACCTGGTAGTACAGCCACTTGTAACACCGGTCGAGTTTTTGGGTTCTGATGATCACCTGTTTATGTGGGACGTTCTTTGAGCTTGGCAGGCACCTCAAATTCTTCGAGATACTCGTATGCAGGCAACCCTTAGTAAAAAGATGACAGTCTAAATGCAGAAGAACGAGTTGGGTCCAAACAACAATAGAAGAGACAGCAAGGGCACTAATTTAATATTCCCATATATTCCTTATACCGGCATTCCCCCTTATTATTCTTAGCTCTATATCCACAACGTTTGCTGCCAGGAATCTCTTGACCATCGAAGGCTAAGAAGTTGTGAGAGTACTGCACAGTCGAAAAAGCTTCGCTTCCAATGTTGGTCAACTGAGACCTGGAACACCAGCTCTTGCAGCCAGGATTTGATCTGAGTCTTCAGGTTTTGGCGACCAAACACACCCCTACATCACAAACGCATATCACAAGCTGTCCTTGGAAATGAATGATTTTTGAATTGACCCACCTGATGAAAAAAGGGCTAAGCCTCTGCCTGCCAAGTGTTTGGATGGCAGGCCACAACAAAAAGATGAACGTTTGACGACGGTGGTATACATAATAGACTTGGAAGTCTATTTTATCACATTGTAAAATGCTATATGTATATAAATGCATATGCTTAAAGACGTATTTACATGTATGATGTATACCTACGTATTGACATGTATCTGCATGATTATGTGACTATGTGCGTCTACATGTGCTTAAGAGCTGGCTGAGTAGGTCGAGAGTCACCACGGGACTGAGGCTGGAACTTGATGACCAGCTCCTCACCATCAACCTCTCAGCTGTTGACGGTGGTTGTTGGCTACATGTGGTTAATGATAGGGAACATTTTGGGTGAATCGTTTGTTTGCTTCATCCAAGGAGAATTCATGGTGGTCTATGGTTTTGGTATGTTTGGGTTCATCCACGGTGAAGTCATGGCCAATTAGCTATAAGGCCGGTGAGTAGTGATTACATGGGTCAAATCTTTCTAGTATGTTCATGTATTTTCTACTTTGTGAAAGTCGAGCTTCAATAAGCGTTCATGAGGATCAATGGTCATTGTTCTGAATGCTAAGCATCATCCAGCTGTTGCCAATGATGCTTGGTGATTGTTGGTCACTGGGTAATCAATTCCAGGACGTAACATTGAAGGAATTGGCCGACGATAAGCTGGTGCAGAAGTATCAGCTGCCTGAGGCCAATCCTCTTTCGCGCTGGAAGCTCCAGGCCGCAAATAATAACGACCCCTGGGTGATAAAATACATGCATTTGTATAGATACTATACATAATACACCATAATAAACCCTGAGTTTCAGATGGTTTCAGGGGCGCCCCCAAGACCAATTCTCCGGCCCTGTGACTCAGCGCCTGCACTTCTCGCTGTAGGCTGTATCCCCATGGACCCAGGGAGGCAGTGTGGGCCATGTGGATGCTGTCGCTGGAGGGATAAGTCACCGTCCACACCGGCGGCTCGGCGAAGTCATATCCTTGGTTTCGAGCCATCATTGTATGCTGCTCGGTCACATTTTGGACATGGCAAAATTGTGAAATAACGCTGAGTTCAGACTGAATAGACTTATTTAGACAATCTTGGATACCGCAGCAAAATGATGAAGCTATTGCTGCTTATGATGCTTTTGCACTCGTGGAGAGTATCCTGTTTGCTTGATGCTGGTATGTGATAAGTAGCAAAGGCACCAATATGCAATGATTAGAAATGATAGGGAGAATTAGCATGACTTTACTGGTCGTTGTGGGTTAGTTGGTGGAGAAAGGCAATGTGTGCCTCAACGACGAAAGAAAACACGCATACTAGCCATCAACATTCGGGTCTACAGTAGACCAAATCATGATAGCATTTGCCATCCTGCCAGAAGCAGTAAGCAACGGAGTGATTGATTCTTCCACCATTTAGATGGCGAACCACCGATGATATGACCGTTTGCCTATAGGGTGACATGGAGGCTGCAGGATGACAGTGGCGAATGGTGGGCGTCCAGGGGAGCTGCCACTGCTATTGGTGTTGTAAGGTCACATAACAAGCCTTGTCGCCAGGGAATTCGACTCGCCGCAAAGTTCTTCCCAACTTCGGGAGTGAAGCTTTAAGTGAACCAGCTCAGGCCAATGGAAACGCTGGGGGTCAACATTCACTTGAAAACATTTTGCCTCTGAGATACTTTCCGCGACTCCATAGGAAAGCCCTACATCATGGAGATCATTGGGTAAGCAACATGGCCAAAGATCTTGGTTATAAACTAGCAAGAGGGCCCAGGGACTGCGCCCAAGCGGCTGGAATTGAAATGGTAGTTCCTTGGTGCTAAAGCGGCCCACTGGTGAAGCTCGCCCAACAGTCCAACAAAAGACTCCGTAGTATTCCTGTCCATTCATTCAGGGTATTCATTTCTGGTCCTCAGAAGGCCAACCATGTATGTTGAAAAGTGGAGGGCACACTCACTTATCCAGCAACACTCCACGCAGTGGAAGGCACACTCACTGATCCAGCAACACTCCATGCAAGCAGAAGGATTTCGAGGGTAACACATTGAATCAACACATGAGACACACATAAAATTCTGGGACTGAAAAACATATGCATTAAAATCTTGAACTTGCATAAGAGTGTCGATAAGGTTCACCGGCTAGAAATATCTAGAGAAGATCGTGTTTGGGTCGTTGACGGGGTTCGCAATGATTTGTTGGGACCCCAAATATATCTGCTGGAACACTTACTTGTGACTTCTTCCCACAAGTTAAGCTTCACTTCAAAGTCATGAGGCTTTTTCACACATATTATAGCTTGCGAGTACGGCTGGCCACTTCAACTCAGTAGGATGGTCATGGTTGCAATGGTTGTCCAAGTCATGAGACCCCTTTCAAACATCAGAGCTGGCAAGGGATCTTATGGGAACTTGGAACCTGTGCACCTTGAAGGAACATGCCGTTGCTAGTATACCTCGGGTCATCCCTGCACAGCACATTCAAGGACATCTGCCCATGTCAAGAACCAAAATGACTAGGTTGTATTCATAAACCATGCATGCGGATGGTGCAAGGTTGATGACCAATCACGGCCAAGGGAGCAAATACCATGACATGCAAAAAAAACACAATGTATCTATGTATGTGCATGTATCATGTATCGTAGAAACATATGTTCCTGGCAACGGGGGACAGGGAAGTACTTAAATCGGGAGTTTCATTGCAAGGAGACCAAAGGATTCCCCCGCTGCGAGTTGCTTCGTGAATGCATGTCCGTACAAATAGCACCAAAGATCATTTGGTTACCCTGGGTTTGCATGTCATATATATATATATATAAATGCACATCTACAACCAGATATATTTAAGAGAGATATAGATAGTATTAGTATATAGATATAGTTACACATACGTAAAGAATCATACGCAGTTAGATGCAAATAACATATATGTATGTATATGATGTGTATTTACATGTTCACATAATATAAAAAATAGACCACAACACGTCAATTTCTGTGCAAATAAATGCAATTTACACACACATATATATATATATATATGAATATATGAACATATGTCAATGTATATTAGACTTGTCTGCCTTGGTTCCACAAGCGTGAGCAAATGTCATAGCCCAGCAGCGTGTCATCCTGGCAAATGTCACAGGAACCTTTGATGAGCTTGCCAACTCCGATTTTCAGAAAAGGCTCCCCGACGCCTCACTCCAAAGAATCGATCAACTTATCATGGCACCAGCTTTCCCAAGAACCCTTCGTTTTGGGTGGCGGAAACGGGGTCCAAACGATCAGAGTTGTGCTCTTTGTTGAGGGGATGACATGTCTATGACAAAAAATCAAGCAAGTACTGCAGTCGAACACGCACGGATCAAACAAGAGTTACCATTCCACGTAATAGGGTGACATTTTATCAACACTTGGATATGAACATGTGCACCCTCAAATCATCTCAAAGCCACGCATTTGGACACATGGGCGTTTTTCAGTGTGCAGATTTCTTGCAGTTCACCGAGTTTGCTCGGACTTGTTCTTGGAGCAAGAACTGCCCCATCCGAACAACCCAGGGGACAACAGTACTCACTTTCTCTGATGACTTCACCAGCACAATTGTCATTACGATTGCAAACATGAACAGTTTGGCTTATCAGTTGCATCCTGTTGTCATATCACATAGTACCGCTAACTGTCAAACACTCAAGCCGGCCTTAGCACACAGGGGGAGTCTTCAACCCAATTGGATTAGTAGAACTGCTGGAGTTTCATGTCCTCATGTGAACCTTGGGAACCTTGGCCAGCTGCATGGAGCGGTTGAGGCTTCCCGTCAACCGGCTCTTCACGCTTCCGTTCTTCTGAAGGATTGGTCATCACATCATCATTGACATTTGCACACAGATTGACATGTCCAGATCATGAGAGCCCAAAAATGCACAATGCAAACAAACACAAAACATGCGATAAGGAGTACCAGCTATGGCCAAACTATCAACAAACGGACATATGTATATATATATATCCATTATTAATAATTTGATATATATATATATAATAAATATACATATATATATATACATATATGCAAAAATGAATATATATATATATATATATAAATATGTATATATAAATATAAATAAATATGTATATATATATATATGTAAATCAACAATGGGCATAGAGACGCTGTACAAACGACTCATGAATTGGACGACCAGCATTCCTTTTGATGGTGAGCACGCCACTGTCTATCCAACAAATGGCTATATCGGTAAGAAAATTAGAAAGTTGTTCGTGATTGTTGGAGTTGTATTCATCCTCAGATTTGTTCAACAAATCACTTGAGTTGATCTTTATGTCGTAGATTAACTGATACTAAGATGGAATATCAGCCATGACTCTCACCACTGACGATTCACTCCCCCATCCTTCACTGCCCTGCTGACCATTCCTCGCCCAGGGACCAGCTTCATGATACCCCAGCAGACCATTGCTGACCTCGCGGCATAGTTCGAAGCATTGCGAAGCCACGGCTAGGTCAAAGGGATCCCTGATGACTACCATGTGTTCAAGAGAATACATACGCAAGTTACGTAGGTTATGTAGGTTATATAGGTACACATATGTAAATGTAGATGGCTTAGAGACATAAATACATAAACACATCAATACATGAATGAACAAATAAGACAATGATGAAAAAAACACATAGATAAAACACTAAATAGATGAAAACATGAATACATAAATAGATTGATGCGTAACACACGTAAATAAACAAAAAATGCACAAAACATGAATAAATGACTGGATGAACAAAAGAAAAAAAAGAAAGAAAGAAAGAAAGAAAGAAAGAAAGAAAGAAAGAAAGAAAGAAAGAAAGAAAGAAAAAAGAAAGAAAGAAAGAAAGAAAGAAAGAAAGAAATAAAGAAAGAAAGAAAGAAAGAAAGAAAGATAGACGGACTAAGACTAAGACTATCACAGAGTGTCCAGAAACATCCATGAAAAATAGGGAGCCTTGAAGGGGCAATCTGCAATGAGAATTGTCCTTGAGAAAATGTGTGAAATTTAGTCCCAGCACACTTGTTACAGCCTTTCAAGTTGACACGCTCAACATCATTGGCCGATTAAATAAATGCAATCAGCGTGCCCAAATTCTGATGAAACATGTTTCTCAATAGTGAATAGCAAAGTATAACCAACAAACCAGCTGCTGAATGGAAATCGCATTGAATCAATGAAACGCCTAGGCTGTTTAATTTCATGACATACTGACAACCAACAATTGATAGTTCAGTAACTGTATTGGGTTCCCCGATAAAATGATGGCATCTTTGAAATATCAGGTTCCCCGATAGTTACAAGGTTGCCAAGAGAAAGAACCAAATTAAAAATCTTACGCAAAAGGCCCAAAAGGCTCCTTTAGGCTCTGTGGATTGTCACCCTAAACGGGTGGCTGCTTGATATCAACCCCATGTGCCCCTCCACCCTAGAACTTGTCGAACAGTGGATTTTATCCGCCCAGAATCCAACATGAACGAAAACATCGCACCTTGAACGCTGAAAAACAGGTGCCTCTGCACGTAGTACTGTGGCACTGAAATATCATTCGAAATATGTCCGGGTTCTGAAAATAGGTGCCCAAAAAGGTTGGTTTATTATGGTTTATTGCTCTAAATGGTTGATGTGCCCCTATGACTGCACAGAAATGTGACATCCTTGTTCACATGGGTAATCACGTGTTGTGAAAGAAACGGAATGCATCCTGGGCACGGGATCTTGTCGACCCCACCCAGCAGGGCAATCTGGACCATCGCTGCCACACCCGAACCTGGGGCGGCTCCGCCTGGAAGAAGGATCATTTTTAGATCATTTTGGTGTCAAACAATTTTGGGGTACATTGTTGACCAAAAATGATCATTCTATATGATGACAATTATGTTTATAATGAACATGTTTTACTTCCTTATCTTTATCCAATTTTGGGGTACATGGTTGATGGACGTATTCTCCGCCCTGGTGGGTTAAAAGCCTGTGGAAGCGTTTCTGATCTAGAACACAAATCTCACGTCGTATAGACATGTATAGACTAGACTACTGTACAAAGATGTACAAAGCCTCATCAAAACATGGTTTCGATGGCTGCTCAAGTGATTTTGCCGTAGTGTTTTTGTGTGTGCGTGTGGGCTCCTTGTCTTGTATTGTCTATAGCCATCACACTGCCGACTCTTATCCCATTGGCTACTGGGTTTGTTGCAATCCTCGGCTCGAGTCTTTGATGTTCACCGGCGTTGAACTTAGCAGTCTGTACTCCGGGATTCAAAGTCCAGTCCTGTTGGATTCAAATCTTCCTGGGTCCACCTGGCAGTATCCATCATGAACACGCCGGGAACACGCTGGTTGGAGCGGCGAACCCAACATAATCTTAATCATCTCACCAAATAATGGCAGGTTCTGGTTGTGGCCGCTCCGCGTTGATGCGTAATGAGTTGCAAACCACCATTGGAACAGGTGGGTGCTACTTACAGACTTTTTTTTCCTCCCATGCGCGTTCCAAAGGTCCGCACTGGAAAGCTAACCGGTGCCACAGACTCATCAAGTTTCCCATTATATGAAATCAGATGTATTCAAATGATGTATACATCATGTATATATGAATACAGCATGCATGTTTTGTAATGTCAATGGGAGATCCCTACTATTGGCAAACCATCCACTCTTGTTGGTAAAGCACCAGCTATGGCACGCCGGGCGGTTGATTATCACATGACCTAGCATGGCAGCAATAAACCGTGGTGTACTATGATTGAGCAATGATTAACTGACCAGTGATTAACCATCAAGTATGTAACTTTAAGTAACCATGAATAGCCATCCTTCACACCTCATTGCCCAGTGTCAACCACTAGTTCGAACCAGGGATCACAATCACAAATTTCAACAAACCACGGCAATACATGGGACGATTGGTTGTTATTTTCCGTTGGGAATCATCAAATTGTAAGAGTTGTTTCTGATTAAGCATCGATTACCCATCATCGATTAGTTATAACGAACAAACCCGGGACTGTTACCTAATCAATATTACTACCCATTCTCAATGATAAACCATCATCAGCCAAGAAACTCATGAACCATTTAACCTTGGTTAAGCGGTATAACAACAACTAGCATTCAGTATTAAACTACGTTTACATCTAAGCACCATCAACACTACACCATCGTGTTGTCACGATTTGGTGGTAATGGATGGTAATGGATGGTAATGGGTTAACACAATGCCATGTCAACTCGTTAACCCATCGGCATCATCAGCGCAACAACGGACCAACGTGGTTCACAGTGCAGCTGTGGCACTCTGAAGCTAGTCCCAAGACGGCTTCAGGATTCGTAGGATCGTGGTCCTCGGGTTAAGTCTGGATCCGAGTTATGTCTAGTCGTAGAGAAGCATGAGGCTTCATAAGCAACAGTCAGTGGACCCTGAGATGCTTGAAGCACAGCAAGTTTTGGGATATATATATATATAAATTAGGGATAGTATCTAGGGATATCCAGGGCAGAACCGCCAAATTGTCTGGCCTTTCTGCGTGCATCGCACATCCGTCAGAGCTAACGACAATGTCACTGAATTCCCTCAAGACATGAGAATTTCATTGATGGATCCTATAGGATGTATGTCCAAATGCGTCCAATGCCCTGGAAATCTCGGGCGGGTCAAGAAGAAACTTTTGATGAGGAAGTACTTCCCGGTGCTCCGTCAGAGGAATGGCGCTTTGTTAGTGTCGCTGTTGTTGTCGCTATTGCTCTTGTTGTTATCGTGACGGAAATCCTTGACATGTGTTTTTTCGCCGTCATTGTTTTTTTCGCATTGCCACTGTCATTGTCGCTGTTTGCCGCTGTTGCCGTTGTTTTCTTTTTGTTGTTGTTGTTGTTGTTGTTGTTCTTGTTGTTGCTGTTGCTGTTGCTGTTGCTGTTGTTGTTGTTGCTGTTGTTGCTGTTGCTGTTGTTGCTGTTGCTGTTGCTGTTGCTGTTGCTGTTGTTGCTGTTGTTGTTGTTGTTGCTGTTGTTGTTGTTGTTGTTGTTGTTGTTGTTGTTGTTGTTGTTGTTGTTGTTGTTGTTGTTGTTATTGTTGTTGTTGTTGGTGGTGGTGGTGGTGGTGGTGTTTTTGTTACTTTTGGCCACCCACTCCCCAAGCTGTCAGGACCCGTCGCTATCAGAGGTACAATCTGCGTTGGGAGATTCGTATGGTCGATACATGTCATGGCTAACAGTAGTACAACTAACAAAGGCAAACACTGTTCGAACCGCACTCACAAACATGAAACTAATTTCATCTATTATTATTTTGAGGTGCAACCCACTTGGGTGAAGAACACATACGTGCTGCGCTTGTTAATGGCACTGTTGATTGTTTTATCGCTTACAGGCAAACACAAAGCAAACAAGTTTCAGTCTCTCATGTCTTTGTGGTGCCTAAGTTCCTTGCCCTTCTTCGCCGCTTAAAGTGCAAACCAGGGATGTCACCCTCACCAATCATCATCCGAAACTATGAGTCAAAACTACCCAACATACCCCAACATACCCCAACATACCCCAACATTCCCAAAATACAAAAAATATCAAATAATACCCTTTGCTTGGATGTTCACCTGCACATTTGTGGGGACCTTTGGTAATCTTTGGTACTGGTGCATATCCGTACCTTTGTGCTATCGAAATTGGCCTGACCCCAAAAACCAGACCACTCCCATGCAGTGTCAAGCTCGTTCAAGCGAATCCCTGGGGGAATTCCCACCAGACTGCCGGTAACCGTCACCACTCAGCACATAGCATGCCATGCTATGCTTCATGAAATTATCGATCAACAAATGGGCTCACCGATTTTTATGTTGCTGTTGTTGCCGCTGTTGATGTTTCAACTTCCACTTTGTGGGGTGCAACTGCCGCACTTCTCACTGCAGCTCGTGGACCTTGCCCCAGTTGGGATCTGCAGGGCTTCTCCAAAGATCACTGAAGAACTCAGTATCGCCCATGGTGATGTCTCCGATCATGCTGCCCCACTCCTGAGTTCATTTCTCTGAGGCACCCAATCTTGGGAGCAAGGCATGGATGCAAATGTACCTAAATGTATCTCTAAATGTCTTATAGTCTATACATAAAACTTATTTATGTAACACTTGCAAACATAAACTTCTGTCGATATCTCCCTGGATTGGCACAGGATTAGATATTCCAATGGATTGTATGTTCTTTTGAAGTTTGTATGGCCCATCGAAAATATTGATATCCTGCGAAATTGAAACCTTGATGCAGCATTGATGCAGCATTGATGCAATGAAATCAACAAGGTGGTGAGCAGCAGCACCTTCACGAGGTTCAAGCTGACACAAGTGAAGATATCCAAGCGTCGAAACGTGTGGATCTATGATAGCCCAGGTTGTAGTCAGGCAAGTACACAGTGACAGCCTCAGGCCAAATGCAAAAGTAAGCCAAATGCAAAAGTAAGCCATGCCAAGGGCATTGCCAAGGGCAACCAGTGGGATTTCACTGGCAGGACCAACTTCTGTCACGGTTTCTTCCAACAAACACAAGTGTACCTGAGAATCTGAGTGCAAAACCAACAGTGCGCAGTGCGCGTAAGTATCTTCTCATGTTTGAAATGCTTGTTCCCACCTTTGTCAACTCAGGTCACACCCCACTCTGCGAAGCAATTTCCAAAGTTGTGAAGCTTTCCGGGTTAAGCCGAAGAAATCCGAACACTTCAGCTTTCCTTGGTCGCCCCTCAGGCTCTGAATCGGCCACAACACGCTTGCATCAATACACAGCAGCCCTTCGTTCAAGATTCCAATTGGTCGCTGGAGAGGACCTTTTTGGGATAGGCAACCGGTTCAGAAGGCG
>VSDK01007895.1:155993-192295 GCA_009767595.1 Symbiodinium kawagutii | reverse complement strand
AAGCAATTGGGATCCCCAGCCACTGCAGTAAAGCCATGGGCGTCAGGTGGTGGCTATCTGGGCAAAAATTCTTTGCTGAAGTTCTCCCTTTGGAGATCTGGCTGAGGCCGAAGCACTGTCGTATGGATTCTACTTTCAACATCGTTCATTTGGATCACATTTGGATCATCGTGGTGATTGAGGTATCGCAAAAGGACTCAGCTACAGCCCCCACACCGGCCCCAATAAATTTTGTCGACAACCTTCCATCCTATCAGCTGAAGCAGCTGCGGAAATGCACATCAAACCTACCATGTTCATAGCTTTGAATCAGATCCAACAAGTTCAATCCGTGAATACATAGCCTACACGCACGAAAAAAAATCTACAAACAAAGGACATTCAACCACAATGGGATCAACAATGTGCTATCGAGTAGGGCGGTCTCTGTGACTCGGCTTCCGAATCCCATGACATCACATGAACCGGCCCAGTGGGACACCCAGTCTGCCAGCAGCTTCCCACACCTGGCCCTCCACTTTCGGAAAGACGCGATGACTGAGGCAGGCCATGGGGGGCCCCAAGTGAAAGTGGAGAAATCTTCGGATTTTGTTTAGTGTAAGCATGGGTAAGCGAGAAAAAACATAAGCTTAAGAAGTGGTGTAAGCACGTGCCATGAATCTGATGACGTGTTGCATGTCGTAAACATGTTCGAATAGTTGTGAACAAGTGTGAATTTGGGTGAATATGTGTGCACATGTAAAGGGGTGCTAATACTGTTTACCAAATCCAGTGCCAGGTATCATAAGGCACTGCGTATTTGACATGGCTCAAATGTGGCCCCCGGTGGCACTGGCTGTTGAGACTTCTGCTGCAGCGGCTGAATGCGTGAGTAGCGCATCTCACCCTTGGCGAACAGGAATGACAATAGAACAATCCCGAGATCTGTAAACCAGCATGTTGTTGGGGAACTCTGTGCAAACTCACGGCTAGTTTGATATACATCTTTTGGGACTGTTTCAGCGGCCACACTCCACCCTGATGTCCTGGCTTTTGACCCAGACATTTCCCATCATTGGTCATGGCGTGAGTCATGGCTGATCTTACAGAGTCAGGGCAGTATGCGGAAACTCACATTCCCTCAACTACACCATGCTACCTCCGCAAAAAAAAGGTACCCGCAAGAATCCGATATCGAATAAAACAAACACAAATCTAGCATCAATTGGCCACTATCAACCATATCATGTCACATGAATATCTATTTTGTTATCTCTTTCAGTGCGCAAGGAAAGTTAGTTTTTGAGCTCATGCTACCCTCCGCTGGCCGAGACCCAGCCTGGACAGTATCGTGGGTGAACCATCCGAAGACTTGTCGATGATCTGGCGGGAATCAAGGCGTCAAGTCCCATCAAACGAGGCCCAAGCTGTTCACACGCAGGAATCTGCATCAACAAAGCAAAGGAAACGGGAGTGGCTATACATATTGCAATAGCCAACCTTTGTATATTGACTAACCTTTTGGTTATTACTGTTGTTCAGGACCTAGTATTCTAGTTATACATAATTCATATTCAACCTGAACAACTGTACCACAATTGCCGGAGCCAGGGAAGAGAGGGTATTAAGCAACATACAAAGCAGATGAGCTCAAAGGAAAAGCCGGTGACAAATGAACATTCAAAGTCCGTCACTCCTCATGGGTGAATGAAACCATAAAAACATAGACTGGCACAGGCTAAGCCAGCGGGATAGTAGGCAAAAGGAGCAAAACATCAAGTTTGTTCAAAGACTGAGAAGTTTTTCGAATTTCTGTCTGCGCTGGTTTCATTACTGACTCAATTGGTGGTTTCTCACGATATGGGTACCCCTAAGTATCATCCAGTTTATTAACCATTTACAGTAATAAAATGTAATAAGCCAACCATTTTGGGGTCCCCTATGGCTTTAGAGCCCCCCGTTGATGTGTTGAAAAACCCCGGTGCAGAACTTCTGAACCACGCCTTGTACTTGGCGATGCCAGCGCTGCTGGCACCTGACTCGGCAGCGCGATGACCCCTGGGTTTCCCCGCAATGCATGGGTCATGAGCATGAGCGCGGTATGAGTGTTTCTCAAGTCATGGGTATTGAGGAACATCTACTGCTCTATTGGGGAACATCTTGTAGCACAGTGACTGTCAAGTCCGACATTCAATCGCAAGAGATTGCAATCAATCACGCTGCTTAGTTTTCTTACAGCTGGGGCCAGGTCCTACCCCACCACCCCAGGTGCTGCGAACTTGTCTCAACAAATTACATGCTTCATGGTGACGCTTGGCATGCCAAAAGTTGGCCGCATCTTCACCTGTTCACCCAGCTGAGAAATGTCCTGGTCATGTTTCATGCAACGCCACCCTCTGAGGATCTTAATTCCGAAACTCTTCTCGGTTGATTGGGATTGTCCTCACGCTTCAAGAAATTCAAGAAAATTGATAACGCGATGCCTCACAAGTGGATAAAAATATGTGTTCAAACAATGATATTTGGTAATATGATGTAATATGTGTTAATGTGTAAAGTGATCTGGCAATGTGGGAATGTGTCAATGCTAAGCGTCACAAAAACTTAGTGAACATGCCAGCGAAGACCATCCTGTTCATTTTTGAACCTTCACCCACGGGTTCTGATTCACGGCCACGGATATTGGATTGGAATTGATTACTTGAATTTGATTCCTTTACTATGCACTAGTTGTTGATGTCTGTCTGTTGTTTGTTGGTTCTCAACCTCTTTAATCAATCATAATGGGCCATTGTTGACCAGGGTTGATGGTCATTGTCACATATCTCATATCAATCGCTACAACCAATATTCTTATCATTGATCCATTTCTTGATATATTTTGATAAGTTTTCACTGATCGGCTAGTTGCTACATGGAGGTTTCTCACAAGAGGGAGCCCCCGAAAATGGCTGGTTTATAATGGATGATTTGGGGGTACCCCTATTTTGAGAAACACCCACATGTCTCTACCCAGGCATCGACCCCAAAAGGTGCCTGGAGCATCGTTTCCCAAGGCCACCAGAAGGTCTCTTGCCACCTGGGCTTCGTCTGTACCAATGATTAACCAAGGGCAAACAATGACCATGTTGGTTAACTCATTGATACCTATGGTACCAATGGTCCCGTGAATGGTTCATCATAACTTGTTGCTAAAGAGTACATACCAATGCGGTAAACCACAACTTGTTGCCAAGGAAGGTACTATTGCTTAAACAATAATCAACTTTGTTGATTACATTGTTTGCACAAGTAATTATTGGTTATGGTTAATTCAACAAGAACCAGCTGCTTGAACAATAACCATCAATAAAACATGTACTCAACAAACGTCACCAGTCATTGATGGCTGGTTGTCCGCATAAATTCATGATGCTTAATTAGCAGTGGTTTCGAAAGAAATCAGTATCCGACCGTAAGCAACAATGATGATTGTCAATTCACTGCCTTGAACTAATCTATGGCTGCGATACAAGTGGCCAATTTTCACCAAGAACCAAGAGATGTCATTGGTACAATCGCTTGGTGGGTTGATTTTCGACATGCTTACAGCTTTCTGACCACCAACTGCATGGGCTTCATGGCCTTTCCGTCAGCCAATGTTCACGAAAAGGCCACTTGGTGAAAGGGAACATCTACAGAGTTCACCCAGTACACTGCAGCTGCACCGGTGCCCCGTTTTGCATGCACTGCTCTGGAGCCCAGGTCGGCTTCGCCGCCCCTGGATTCTCACCAGACGCCCTGAAGTCTCAGGGAAAATGATCGATGGGTCGTTGGGCTTTGGCATGGGCTCACTCATACACAAGAATGATGTTGAGGGATCTGAGGGGATGTTGGGGGACATTGGGAGTAGTTAACTCATCATGGTTGGTTGGCTTGGCAACATGCTTGGTGACAAGCCATATCAGGAAAAGACGTTGTGCATTTGCCAAACATGTCTAAAGCCGGCAACAAGAAATGGCGAATTTGTCTTATGATGCCCGATCACTGGGTTTGGCCCTCCTTGGCAACGGAAGCGATGGTATTGTCCAGTTGATGTTTTTTGGGGTTGCAGTAGGGAATGACCTGGAGTAAGTTTGACAATTTTCATCCAGGGCAGACGTTGTCAAGTTTCCGTCAGAACAAGAGCACCTAAGGAAAGGAATCTTAATTTGACGACATGTTCACTCAAACATCTGGCTTCACCAAACTGGTCACGGCCCATATCCAGATCAACCGGAAATCAACTGGTAGCAACCCGCTGCGGCGGTAAACCGCCATGTAGCCATACAGCCAAGTGATCAAGTTCACTGGGAAAGCATCTGTGTGATGATTGTTCCATGGGCAGCGCACGTGGGTCGCAACGCAACATAAAGTCTAGAACCAAATAGTTGAAACAATATGAAACAATCCAATGTGAGGGTTTGATCGTTCTTGAGCAAAAATCATTGGGATGGAAATGAATGCCATTGCCCCATGGCTGACACTGTTTTTAACAGATCATATCTTTGACTTCATACGGGTTTTCTCGTGATTCTCTAGGGGATTCCTAAGGAAAGTGACTCAGAACCACGGAATTACCCCCCCATCCGATCTCATCAGTTGCTGATTTCAATGGTGTTTTCTCAGAGACGTCCCAGCTGGTCCCAACAACGGAGACAAAAAAAGCTGGCTGAGCTGATGGAAGAAATCCCACAGAGCTGGAAGCAATAAAGAAATTATCAAACACAACCCCTCAACATACCCGAACAAAATATTTTTTCAGATATGAGTCATAGCTCCTACGCAAAACAATCCTATCCTTATCGCAGTTAGAATCAAATAACGGTCAATGAATACGTGCGCAATCCATTCCGAGCGGTTCGAATTCTTCCATCACATCAGGTCAACATGAATTCTGCTCCAGCCAATGGTGGCGAGTCAACCAAAGTACCTGCCCCATGGAAGATTCAGAAGTACTCAGGTTGATGCTATACCTGAGCCAAGACGATGATCAGGTAGCACTGCCCAAAAGTCTGGCAGCTGTGCAGAGTATGAACAGCCTTCAGGACTCATCATTGCCTCCCAGGGACTGCTCAAAGCTGCCAACGCATTGTGGCTGAAGGTCAATGACTTCTTCTTCTGTGCCTTCCTGGTCAGCTCGGCTGCGGTTGCTACAGTTTCATGACCCCAAACTGTTTTCAATTGGATGGTAACTCTCATAAGCTGTTGTCAAAATTATGTAAGCGGTCTCTGCGTGTATGCGAACATCGCCTTGCAAGCAATCCTGTTTCCTTCTGACATCTTCGCCGGGGCCGCACTTGTCCTTTTGTGGATCTAAGCCATTGCATATGCGACTAGACTCCTTCCATGGCTATCGATGGATGCATCCATGGTCGACAGGCAAGGCTTTTTGTTGAGGTGCCAAATACCATTCCAGGATTACCACATGTTACCACATGTTACCACATGTTACCACGTAGATTCAGGGAGACCCAGAAAATGTGAAGGTGACACATGGTGACTCGGGCAGTGTGATAATCCCTGGGGGGAACTGGGATGAGCTATGATGGAGCTCAACAGCTGGACTTGCTGAATGATTCGTTGCTAGCTGGAGAGCAACCATCAACAGAGTATAGCTTTGTGTTTGCAAGATCTTGTTGATGGTTGCAACAAGATTCAATCTCAATACTCAAAATTGGGGACCCACAAATCATGCTATAACCATTGATAGTAATGAACCAACCATAACTTTGGGGTTCCCTAGTTTGAGAACCCCCGGGCCCTAGCTTTCAGGCTGACACGACCCCCTGTCCCCGGCGAGCCTTTCGAACCCTGTGACGGGTTTGTCAGTGCTCGCCTTGACAAATAAACTCTCTACTCGATGAAATCGCTCCTGCGCTTTCGGCGCTGCTAGGCTGGCCACCCTTTGCAACAATTGTGAGGTCAAATCCGGACCCCAAACATCCATAAGCATCCCCAATGTACTGTACAGTCATGGAGATCATGGACAGCTACACCATGCAACATGTCCACAGGGTGTTTCAACACGAATCGAGTTGACGAATCGAGTTGGAGCCAGGGGCCGAGCTCTGTCGGGTCTGGCTGAGGCATGCTGAGGCTGTTTAGCTGCGACACGCGTCCATCATGCGCCTGTCCTGACGAGCGCTTCTCGCTTTTTTCTCCTCTGGCCATGGCGCAGAAGTAGATGAGGAGCCACCATAGCGATGAATCCGGTCCTAGGCTGATCTCACTGCGGAAATCTATGTTCATATTGATAGCAAAGGTTGTGAGTTCATTATGAAGGGTTGTTGAACTGTCCTTTGCTGACTGTTAGTTGTGTTCATACTGTTCGTGATCATGAACATGAAATTTCATTTGTGTGTGGGGACGAGGTGCATGACCACAACGAGGTTGCGGGTGCCTGCGGAAGCGATAATGATGTACTTATCGGTGTAAATGCACACATTCCTTTGTCAACCCTGAAAGATGCCATGAAAAATCAAATCCGTAGAAACAGTGGTCCAAAATGCCAGTGTTGGAAGGACAAATAACAGTAGATCTTGTAACGTCGTTCTTTTGTTTTGTGTGTTGTCTCCAGATGTTACCTCCCGCCACAGGTGGGTTCTCCTGGTATCACCTCACCAACGCGGGAGAGGGGGCCATTGTTCCTCGACGCGACATAGACGCGACAGAGTGGCACACTGGTTGGTGAAATCATTGGTGATTCAAAAATCGCTATTGACTATTTGGTTTGATGGATATCCAACGTGCATCACCCATGTTGCTGGTAGCAACCAATGGCATTGTTTGCTGGTCGTTGTTTGCACGCTTCCGTTCATCGCTCTAGCGGGTATTGATTATTGCATGGTGTCCCGCTCCAGAGCTGACATGACGGTAGTGCAAAAAACATGACTTGAAATCATAGGGAAGATCTCCACATAGCCGTGGCATAGCCGTGGCATAGCCGTGGCATAGCCGTGGCATAGCCGTGGCATAGCCATCCATCGCCGGTTGAACACCCAAGCATCCACAGTGACCACACTCGCATGTGCATTCTCCAGGACCTCAGTGGGGAACCAGTGACCTGATTCAGGCTAGAAGCAACGAATCATAACGAATGAATTGTCATGACTATTAACTCGTTTGGTGATCGTCTATAACATCTTGAATGGATCAATCATAACTGTTAACTGTCAATTGATGAAATTGTTTTGCTTGTTCACCATCTTTCGTGATTCGTAACACAAGCATGAAACTCTGGAAGTGTTTGCAAACGAGATGCAAACAGCAACATGATCAATTAAGAGATGAAAAACAACACTCATGAGCGCCTATAGGTCAAGAATATGCCACTAATTCAACAGGGTTGCATGACAAGACGAGGAGGTAACTACGCTGCATGACAAGGAACTTGCATGCCTCCAGCCAATCCAACATCTCCTCAGCGTTGCATTCAGAAATTTGGCATTGAGGCTGCGATAGCTAAACTGGGGGATTCTTGGAATGGCCTCAGGATGTCTGAAGTGCGAAATTCACTGCACCAGATCCGAAAGAAAGGACTCGAAACAGGCCGCAAGTCGTCAACACTGGAACCACCCGGAAGGACCCCTGGTGGAAGCACCTGGAAGCCCTGTGAGCAGCCCAGCAGTCAGCCCAGCTCAGCCCAGGCTCCCTCATTGAATTCCAGAGGCTCATCAAGTTGAAGGCTCCTCAGAGAAGCTCTGGTATCATGTCCGGAGCTGGGTGCTGCCCCTGGCCATGGCCTACCTGTTGTGCTACCGGTCGCAGCACCCCGTGCTAAACAAAGAGGTCAGGGACTGACCAAAGTTATCCATGCCGCATCTCAGCCAGGGAAATAATCTCCTTGGGATGTCCAGCTGCCATCTTTTTTGTGGATAGCACCGCTAGGTAGGGATTATCCAAAATAATCAGATATCGGATATCAATGTTACTATATAAGTTCTAATAATTGATATCAAAATCATGCGTGTCCTTAAAAGTTTGAAATGGAAAAGATATGGAAAGGAGTTGGAAAAGGTGTGACCGGGCTGGTTGCAGCGGGGGCAAGCCATGCCAAGGCTCTTGAGGAAAACGCTCCATGTGCTGTGATTCACCTGATGAAGTGCTTCCGCAAGGGTGAAGAACTTGGAGACCACCAGACAACACCCTCATCCTGTCGTTGCTTTGATCTTTTTCCACCACTGAACCAATGGATGCACCAAGATCTTCATTAAGATTCAACCACATATCCGGTATCCGGTACTATCTTCATTCATCTTCCCCTGTTTTTTTCCGACAACTCAGTGGGGAATGACCGAAGACATCCCCGACTTTGAACTGTGCAGTGTCAGTGCCCAGTGTTGCAAGATCAAGCAATTGGTAAGGAGGTTCTACAAGCTTTGACTGCGGATAGGGAGACACTGAGCAATGATGACTGTTCACCCATTCATCATGTATATATGGTGGTTCCTGGTTTCTCAAAAAAAAGGACGCCCCAAATCATCAAATTCTCAACCATCCAATAGTAATAAAATTTAAGAACCAACTTTTTGGCGGCGTTCCAATTCTGAGAACCCCCAAATCTGCTGCCTCCACAGCTTGACACCCAAGAACGCACGCCGCCTGGTCCATGATGTGAACCAAGATCCCAGCCCGGCTCAACTGAGCCTGACCCTGGAGGTCCTGTTGAAGCGTTGTGATGCTGAGCATTGCTCAGCAATTCAGAAGGGCAAGGTGTGAATAAGAACGATCCATGATAGCCAAGCATCACATGATTATGATTCATTATGATAGCTACTTGAATGATTGATAAGAAATGCCATCGATAGCTAATTGAAGTATGG
Source organism: Symbiodinium kawagutii (assembly GCA_009767595.1). Lineage (NCBI taxonomy): Eukaryota > Dinophyceae > Suessiales > Symbiodiniaceae > Symbiodinium > Symbiodinium kawagutii. The sequence goes on along the minus strand of VSDK01007895.1, from coordinate 183,473 downwards.
ATAGGCAATGCTATCCATTTGCTTTGCAGTCAATATATATAGTTTATATAATAAACAATGACAGATTCATGATGCATGATCGTTGTGATGGACCAAAATTGTGATTACTCATGGGTATGATCATGATGCTCATGGATGCTCATGGTTCATCGTGATTCAGAATGGTTACCGCAATGCTGCTTGGTGCAGTCGGTCAACAAAAGAACCCAAGTCCATGCCATCCACGATCAGTGGCTTGCCTACAGCCGACCAACTTTCATGATTCCTTTGGATGCCGGAGTTCCGGAGAACTACAAAATAGTAGATGAAAAGACTAAATACTGCCACTGGATCTTGCGCATGTAATTTTTTGTGAAGGATCAAACCATGGATGGGCCAAAACACGACTGATGGACTTCCAGCATTTCAGCGTGGAAATTCTACCGGTGAGCAGATCAAGACACCAATTGAAACAAATGGCAACCTGCCACACATATACTGGCATGTTGCAGGAGATTATCTTTGCTCACCGTACGCTTTTCTTCAGAAGTCCCTGAGTCGACGAAACCCGCAAATGTCTGAACGCGTCGATTCCACTAAGAAACCTACATAATTCCACAAAGGGAAGAGCCCTCCAGGCCCTGATCCCTGAAAACTATCCTGAACACTGGTAATAGTTTCTCGAAAGCCATGAATCTGAGTTGCCTATAGGTATTCTCATCAGCTGAAGTATGTTCACCTGCCCCCTGTGGCAGAAAGCAACAACTTGGACGAAAGCAGAGAGACAAAAGAGAGTGGATGGGTCATTTGTTTTGTGATAGATCATCGCGTTAACGGATCGACATGTTTGAACCACTTCCATTTGTGTCACAAATACCTCTAAATGACTAGGTGCGATTCCTCAAGCCTCCACCGTCAGGACACATGGTATATGCTAAAGGCATTCAATCGCCGTTGTCCCTCATTGTTTGCGCACCTGCGCAGCTAGAAATGACATGTGCCATCAGCTACAACCGACCTTCAGCTTGGATCGCAGTGACAGCACCGGTGGCGCATCTCCTTATAATGACTCTGATAGGTCTCCATCAGCTGCACAACCAGCAGGTTCAGAAGGAAAAAGGAGACGATGCAAATAAACCTCAGAAACCGTTCAGATACTGTGCCGTGGCACAAAGTTTCTGCATGTTTTGTTTGCCAAACAGAAATTCCGGAGTTCAGAATCCAGTTGATGAATCTAATCTTAGTACTATTGTCCAAAGTGACACCATAGCGATCAACTGACATACCTTGTAGCATCCAACGGGTATGGGTCAAGGGTCAAGAACTAGAGTCACTCACTGCTATTAGCCAGAAATGGTTCATGAAGGGTTTGTTAAACATCAGCAACCCGTGGCAATGGCCACTCAATGGGGTATGAGTTGAGGTGATCCAAAGTATATCGTATTTCTCGAGCGTCGGCAATGTTCTATTTGCGTTGTTTAAGGTCCAGGAGAAACTTGCCTACCAAAAATAATGCCGGAAGATCATTGCTTACACCTGGAGGGGTGCAATTGTACAGGTGATGCTTGTAAGAGGATAGAGATGTCATTGTTTCCAGAGACGAGGGAAAGTGATTTGAAACGCGGCTTCGAAGTGCCTACAGCTCTTTACTGCAGGTGTTAGGCGTTAGGGATGCAGCAGCCCCGCACGGGCATGGCCACCTGCCCCCCAACAACGCGCAAATGCATCACCCCCATAGCCAAAATAGCTTTCAGCCAATATCAGTCACTGGGATAACCATTCTAATGCGGAAATATGCACAAATGCTCAAAACAGGGAGTGGACTCGCACAAACACTATCCACATCTATCCACTATAAATCCATGAAGGGCATCAGTGCTATTTATTGTCATCATGTCGTGCCTTTTCGCTAAGGATGATGCTTATTTCCATTGTTTGTAGCCCACCATCGGATACCTACCCAGGTCCAGGATCATAGGGGGTGATGGATGCTGCCCTATGATTTGTGATCGCTGCTGCTCTCAGCAATTGTCCGATTCCGGCAACCATGAATCCTATGTATCACAAGCTCCACAGACTTTTACAACTTGCCTTTGATGAAATGTACTAGTATATAAAACGTACGATTTCATATACTATGGAATAGTATAGGATATGTAAAAATGTACTCATATGTGTGTGTGTAAAAATATAAAAATATGAAAATATGTGTGTATATAAATAAATATAAATATAAATGTACATACTACTATGATAAATGTATATGCCAGTGTAGGTGATTCAATCTGATGTTGTCCATAGCTCTGCTCCGAAGGCATAAAAATCACCGAACATTTTGCTCCGATGACATCCTGGAAGACTTTTACTATAGATTGTAGAGTTCAGCCAAACATTCGTAAACATGAACTTAACTAACCTCATACTTAACTAAATGCACTGAATGCGAGGTGGATGAGGGTTGCCGGACGCTCTCTTTCACAAGTTCTGTCATACGGGAAAGAACTTCGATATTTCACAGGCTCTGCCCGTACCCACCGTTGATGATTGAATCTTGTTTCGAATGTACCTTACCCCAACAAGTCAGAGCATTGCATGTGTGAACTTCCAACACAAGCACAACTGTCGACGATTGTCGGACAGTCAAATCAACAGCTGCGTTTGATAAATCCCAACAGAAGGAAAGCAAAGCAAAAAAAAAGCTAACAGGAGTATGGTCATAAACCAACCTCACAAGAAACAAACTGAAGCCAAAACCAATTTTCAAACATTTCTTTTAATTACATCTCTCCAAAAATATCTAAAACAACAACCAACGGTTTTCAAACCGAAGTAAAGTGGAGCCAAGTAGCAAAGCTACGAGCACGAACACGGTTGGGTTGGATTGGAGTCCTACACAGCAGGCGGTTCCAAATCTTGCCTATTAAAAAAGACCTTTCATTGAAACTCCATACCCCAACCTCCGAACCTCTTCTGGTTGGTGGTTTCAACCCGGTCATGAACATAACAATATTTAAAACCACCAATCAGTCTTGTAGGGATTGGTAAATAGCTATCTCTTGAGCTGGGACACAAATCCCATGGAAGATCATGTAGCTTGCCTGGTCTTTTGTGTCGAATGGTGGTTGATAACAAGCAATATCCCATGGATACCAGTCGTTTGACATTCACATGCGGAAGAATGACACGTGATGCGGGGTTGTCCGGAACCATGGTTTACACCCAAGATTGGTGGTTTCTCTTTGAACTTTAAACCTTGCCAATAGCTTTGAAATGGCAAAGGGGTAACCTACCAATGCTGAAATTTCGCCAAGAATCCATAATTGAAGGAGGTCGGCAATGTTTCCAGAACGATCTGTGACAGAGTTCTGGCCCAGATGGGCACCCCATCAAAGCCTTCAATGCTATGATCTAAGGCATTCAGTGCCATCGAAAAGGCCAGGATCAGGAAAGCGATGGCACCGAGGAATATCATCACTTCCATGACCACCACACCACACACCAGCAACAAGGCATAGAGCCGCATGGAAAACACCGCCAAGTCCTGGTTGGGACCATGATCTGACCGGCCATGTGAACGTGGGCATGTTCCAAGATGATCTCTGGAAATTCCAAACTTGGATGGGTTTGTGATACGATGGAGTGAAATATTGTGAATTTGTAAAGTCTTCGCCTCGGAAAATCGTACACATTTTTTTGGGGGCACCAATTGAGCCATGTTTTCTTTGTCCGGCGCTTATACCCTGCATAACCACTCCTACAGGAAGCTTACGCGTGAGGTAGTTTCCAGAGGTGCCAAACAGTGATGTGCCAGGACCTACGTGAGAGTTCTGGCCGACCAAGAGTTGGAAAAAAGGAAGCAACGCTTCGAATCCAAAAGCTCCCGATGCTGCATAGGTCTTGCTTTGCAGTTGTGCTGTCTGAGGTTTTGGGAATCAACTGCCTATTCAGAACAATCTCTACCACGTGTGCATTAAGCCTTACATCACTTGGCGCAGCAATTACTCAGCCGGCAGTAAACCAATGCAGTTCCGGTTCCATCAAGAACTTCCGTTTGCAAAAAATGTAGCTCACTTGGAAATCTGTCACCAACAAAGTGGAAAGCGGAAAGCAATGCGAACAAACAACAACACCCAGAAAACATATATTGAACTTCATGAAAACTGGAGTCTTTTTTCGTCAGTGCATTGGCGGAAATGGAATGGACTCACAGTCCAAATATCTCATGGTGACAAACGAAGCACTGCTAAATCTTGGATAAATGACAACTACAAGTGTCGGCATTTGATTACGAGCCAATGATGGGCATTCAGGGACAAAAGTGGGGGCAAACAAAAATCATAACGTGTCAGAGGACCTTAGAAGAAAAAAACAGCTTTGGTGACCTGGGGCTCCAACAAAACTCTAGCCTAGAAAAACTGGCTGAAGTGAGATAAGAATCTGTCAACAACATCCAAAAGAACAGCGACGCTAGAGCCGCACACACTGAATAGATATTTTTCAATCTTTCAGCTGCAGGACACTTGGTGGTCAAGATCTCAAAGGGCGAATTAGGGTTCGACAGTTCCCCCATGCACCATCCAATCGGTTCAAGCGCGATCATCAATACCAGCGTGCATGTCCTGGAAACGCAGCCAGATGTGCATCCCTTGCTTGAGGAGCTGGTGACAGACATGTCTTTTGAAACACCGCACTCACTTTGTGTTGGAGTATTCAAACTCTTTTGGTCAGTGAACAATGGAACAATTTATCCTGTTGGTTAGATTCCTATCGACATGTTCACTATTTGCCGACCTCGTTTTGCAAACCATTCGAATGATAAATCAACACTTGCTTCCGAGATAATCACTGATTAGCCAACGGGCTGACAATCCGCTGACTAGTGCCGCCAGCAAATGACGGCTAAATCTAAAAAAATATCAAATGGACAAAAATTGCATCAGATTTGGCCAAATGATCATGATTTGGAAATTGACCATGATCCGACACCACAAGTACAAACTAGTGATGCTGTGATGACACTCACCTTGACAAGCATGATTTGGCCAAATCTAATAAATTCATAATAGCAAATGCAGGATGTCAGCATCAGCGAGCACAATTGCTTTGGATTGCGAAGAGACGCTGGAATTGGAACCAAGGTGTCTCGGTCTATATTGCCCAGTGAAAAGTCGACATAGAGATGTCTGATCTGGTCGAAAAGCAAGAAGGTCAATGAGCAGAAGTACGTGAAACAACGACAGATCGCAACCACCTGAATGGCAGTCGCAACGCGATTGGTGGATGAAATCCTCAACCAATGGCGGTCCCTGATATCCAGGCGTCGTCCATTCACTTAAGCTAACCATCATCATGCTTTTTGGGCGTGGATGGATATGTGATATGTGTGACATGGTTTCTGTGGAGCACAAGCTCCCAATAGCTCAGCAGGTGGCCCCACCAATTCCATCGGCGTTCTTGGCTGAGCTCAAGGCATCCAAGAAAGAAGCAACAGAGAAGCAACCAAAGAACTGTTAAACAAGTCAACAGCAATAGACAGCCTACAGAGATCTACACAGCTACAGAGTCTTCAAAGCCAACCTGTGAGTTAATGATCTCCCCAGACTGTCGGAAGTGCAGGGGTGCACAGCCAGTCATGAAATCACAGAAATGCAAGCGATTGCGTCGATCAATGTGGATCCAAGATCCCCAACAAACAATTCCCCAACTTCAAACAAGGAAGAGGCAGCACTGAAGACATGGAAGACGCATGAAAACGCCATAAGATTTATCCAAAACACCAGATTGTCCACGTAGGATTCGGTGCCATCGTGATGAACGTACACGGCCTGTCCCGCCATGAAGGCGCATAGGCTGACCATGAAGAAGGCTCGACCCAGCAAGAAGTAACGTACGGCCTGCAGTGGGAGCCACTATAGCAAAAAAATGCTTGGAACATGTTGGAAAACTGCTCCTGTTGAAGCCATGATTTTTGGTGGTTTCTCAAGCCATGGGGGACCTCCAAACTGGTTGGTTTATTACTATTCAATGGTTAATAATGGATGATTTGGGGGCACCCGTATTTTGAGAAACCACTTTTTGTTGCTGTTGGGGCATGTTGGGGCGGAGGTGGGTGCAAACACTTCGAAAAGATAATGTACATATACTGTATATCTTATATATATACATATATGTATGTGTATCTGAAGATGATTGAGATACAACTGTCATAGATTGTCAAAAACAGAAACCAACAGTGACTGACTGGTTGTAGCCAAAGCGTAGATAAACAAGGCATAGATGGTGAAAGTTATGGTATATGTGATAATTACACTGAATTAAAAGAAAACACACTGATATTGGGATCCAAATGTGTTACACTAATGTGTTTCCTCCCTGATTGCTTTTGCATGGCTTTTACCTTTACAAATGTTCATCGATCACGGGACGAGTCCATACATCGACGAAGCTGGTCATGCATCTGAGTGAACATCCCATCGATGTAGGCTCCGCTTAGGTGTGGTCTCTAGACTCATCTGGTAGTGAATCTCCTGCAAATCACAATCTTTAAAGATAAAGGATATATAAAACAAACACATCTAGTTTGATTAGTTGTCCGCTCTCTACTAGCTTGCCTCAAGTTGCCACTGCTTGTCAAGCGGCCAAACCAGACCACACCGCATTCACAGCCAATGCACTGGCAGGATGAGCGATCGCCTGGCAGAGCGGAGGGCGCAGCGGCCCAGCCATGGATTTCATGACCAAAACAGTGATGCTGGGAGCAACTCATCTTGAGATCACCATTTGCATCCGGTTGCTGGATGCCTCCCTGGTACGGAAGGGCGAACTATGGCTGGCTGTAATGGCTTTGTACTTTTGATCCTGGACTCAGACCAAGACGAGAGTGTTTGTCTCCGTTCATTTGGCCAGTCATTCACCACTATCTAAGCAATCATTTTCCGATGATTCACCAATGATCCGCCAGTACAACCGAAGCCACATATGATACTCCTGCACTACACTGAACTGTGCAGCAACCTCCAGTGAACTTCTAAGTTCCAAGTTTGACATCTTTGCCAAGGTGTATCTCAAAGAATGACTACAGTAGTCCCTCTTGACAGGAGACAATCAGATCCATCTCTCTTATACTATACCTTGGAGACCACCTTAAATTTAGATGCTGGGAAGTCTGTGCCCAGTTCACCCTGGGGCAGAATTGTATTCCAACTCTTTGCATTGGGTGGACCCTAAGGGCATGGGCCCTAAGCCTCCAGTCGCTCTGTGTTCAAACTCAAACGTGGAAGTCTTTCAAGAGCTATTATAGCATTTCCCGGCCCTTGTAATCGATCAATGGTGGTATGGGGATACCAATAGTTCTAGCGTCAATTTAAATCAGCAATATGGGTATGCGCCATAATAGTCGTACCCCCCAAAACCAATGGTTTCCATTACTCCCCGGAAAAATATCGTAGTTATGGGAAAAATACAAAAAACTTCCCGGTCTATGTTTCCATGTTAATCAGCATTTGATGGTCAAACAAAGCGCAAATTCACCAAAATCTTCATCAACAGAATTCGTTTTTAAATCTCTATTTTCCTAGGAATCACCATCACTCATCAGCAAAATGGGGCATTTGCAGTTTAACGTGGATAATTTGTGATTTTGGAGGTTTCCCCGAAGAAACCAGGAGAAAGGGAAAGAACCTACACAAAGCAAATTAACATGGAACCCAAATGGTATGGTTCAGAATTGCACAGTGAGATCTGTAACTGTTGCTGCGGGCAACAAAACCTGGAAAATATTGATTAACATGGAATATATACGAATATATCACTGTACCATCGAAACAAACAGAATAACTTGGGAAGTTATCTGAAGGCTAAAATGCAGATCGACATGGATATTCAACAATTCTTCAGAAACATATTGTTTTTGGACGCGTTGATGGCACCACACCCAATCTATTGAACTATTGATGTCAGATTAACATAGAAGCAGAAGATATGGTGTGAGACCATTTGGTTGCATTACCAAGGACGTGAGTGAGGTGTTGGGGTATGATGCGTTTCAAACATTCTATCGAATTATCATAGCTTAACATAGCTAACAGGAGCTGACTTCATATGTGGCTGATTAGGAAGTCTATCCACACTTGGTTAACGACCGGGTCAGAATCACAATTTCCCATCATGTGGATTCAAATTAACTTGGCTGGTGAATGACGTAGCATTTTTTTGCTCGAATCCTGGATCCTGTGTGTCGGGATGGAGACAGGTGAAAAGTCGCTCTCTTTGGGGGAAGAAGCCTTGGAGCATCTCTCTCAGGAGATAGCTTCTGAGGAGGGCGCGCCAAATGTTTCACCACATGTCGAACAAGCTGCAGAGGGGCTGCCAGCTTGGGAGCAGGTCGAAGAGGAGAAGATGTAGAAAACCTACAGTACGTAATACATTTTTGTTTTCAACACGGTTTCAATCATGATGATTGTAACTTCAAGATGCCATGTTAAGTTATGTTTGGTTCAAATCATGATATATGGGAATGTTACCGACCATGTTACCCTGCTGCGAATGGGAAACAGCTGCTTTCTTGCAGGACGCGGCTTGGACAAATCGATGGGGGAGCTCGAGAATCCATTGGAACTTGAGGTCCACAGCTTCAACTCCAAATCACCTGCAGTTTGTTTCTTTTTTCGTGGATGAACTGCGATCTATGTTAAACACTTGGTGCACAGATATGCCCTGATGTTGTTCAAAGGATATAAGTCTACCGTCCAAAGTTGATGATGCAATCCATAAACTCACATTATCTTGAGAATGTTTAAAGCGTGTGTAATTGTCAAATGATCATTTCTTGGTGTCCATCGGTTACCCTATGGCACATATATCAGAGATATCACCAATAGTCTGCCAACCTCCAGGAATTCCGAACTCCTGTACTTGGCAGTCGCACCCAACCTGAGGATCACGGTGATTCACCAGCCACTCGATGCTCTTGCCGAATCTGCCATCCTTGTCCTTGAAGGATCGAGCAGTGGCAGTGACCCACAGTTGCGGTCGTGTTGGGGTCATGGGTAACACCAGGCAGTCCAAGCACAATCGAAGAACGATTGAACAAAATGGCCACTGCTGGAGAACCATCAATTACTTGACGTTAGTTAGTTCCGGGACATCGAAAGGACCTTGCACTGGAAATCTCCAATGATTGAACGATGACCTTCGTGCCATCCCCATGTGTCCCCCCAGCGGATTTCCCATGGATCCCCATGGTGTCCCCCTGGCAGATTCCTGCAACAGGTTTTTGATGTAGTAGTTCACTCGACGCATGCCGTTGTGGGTGGACCGAGATTTCCACACAAGGCCATCCAGTAGGGGACCCAGCAACATTGGAGCCTCAGCGAAGATCACTCAGCTGATTGTGGGGGTCAGATCGCGGGGGGGTTTAGATCCTAGGGGTTTTTAGTACATACACTGTACGTAAATGAAAAAATGTGAGATGATAACAAGAGGTTTTGAGAGATTTTGAGATTTTTTTCATATGCAAATTACATGAAGGGCAACGGGTTGTCACTGTCAACGTCATCGTCAATGATGATTGTTAGTTGGAAATTTGTGTTTCTAAATAATATGGTCTCACATGCGTGCATTGATCATGTATGCGTGAGTATCATATATGTAAAGGGTTGGACACCTAGTGTGGTACTTGATACATTGACAGTTTGAGAGTCATACTGGAGCACCTTGACAATCCAGATTGCAAATTTGTTATTGAAATTGACATTGGCATCGAATCTACTGACTCGTTTTCTTTTACTTTTTTGGTTGAAAGAGCTTAGATCCGATGGGTTTTATTATGGGGGGTTAGATCCAATGGATTTTTTTAAAAGGGGAGGTTAGATCCAATGGGTTTTTTACAGGGAGGGAATTAGATCCAATGGGTTTTTCTTACAGAACGGGAGTCCCTGGCAGCCCCCTTTTTCCATGATCTTGCAAAGAAAAAACAATATTATGATAATATTCAAAAAGACAAAAAGAACTATTCAATAATATTGGGCATCCTTTCCAAAAATCACGATTAAATAGGCAATATTTAATAGGGTGATATATGTTGTATGTAAACATATATTTAATAAATTAGAAAGCTACAAAAACACAAGGAAAACCAAAAAAAAATCTCTTTGGAGACAGGGGGGGGCGGGTCAGGGGGTCTGGCCAAATCAATCATATCATGCCTTAATTGTGGTTACACGAGTCATATCATATTTTGTTTGATAAATATTAACATGTTTCAATAATAATATTATTTGTTGATAAATTCAAACGACTAGATAAAAAACAGAATGATATGATTAACGAGAACAAGTCTCTTTTCTTGGGTTGGAGGTTGGAATGTGTTCGCTGTTATTAGTTTCAAGTCTTTTCTGCCATGGTGTTGAATAAAACATTGTAAACATCGATGCTTCTGATACAAGGATAGCCCTTTATGAGGTCAAGGGCAGTTTCTAGTGAGGAAACTGTTTTTAATTATCAATGTTTATAAACAATGGTATTTACCCAATAATTTGCGTTTTAAGGGAGTCTGAAACCGAGGTTTTACAATAAACATCGTATTTCTTGGTAACCTCTAATCGTGGAAAAAAAGTCATTCTGATCAAACTATTACATAGGTTTTCGGCTAGGTCATTTTATTTTGTTACTATTAACATGAACTTTTAAAAACGATTCCATTTAACAAATAGCATTAGTAATGTAACCACGGCAATGCATAAATAGTATTGATATTCGAGAAATTACAAGGGTTCTGGTATCTGTCTTTAATATTCGAATGTTAGTATAGCCCTGTCTAATTTATTTGTCCATAATATTGATACTGTAGATAGCAAATAATTAAAGCAGAATTTCTATTTTTGTTGTACTTATCAAGAACGGAATCACCACTATATATCAAATTATATAAGATAGTAGTGCTGGAATCTAAGAACGATAGTCAATAATAAAATTTATCTACACATAATTTACTCATATTGATACTTTAGATTTTCATTTTATAAACATACGATGTCGTTAGTTTATGCTATTTCCATTTTAAAAACCCAAAAGCAGGGGGCTGCCACAGCCTCCCGCTCTCTTTTTTTAAAAGGAAGGTTAGATCCAATGGGTTTTTTTACAGGGTGGGGGGTTAAATCCATTGGGTTATTTTGCAGGGGAGGTTCGGCCCAATGGGTTCTTTACAGGGGGGTTAGATCCAATGGGTTTTTGAAAGGAAACAAATTCAAGCGCAAGTCCAGGTAAAAAATCTCAAAAGTTTTCTTTTTGTTTATAATATTTTCATTTTCTCTGTCTCTCATTTTTTCTCGTCCTCAATCTGGTGTTAATTGCATTCTAAGTTAGAGCCAACCCAAAAAAAAACTCAAGTTTATCTTTTTTGATCATTTTTCATCCTCGTTGGTGAATATTACAAGTCCACCAAAAAAACTCAAAATGTTTCATCTTTCTCATTTTATCTCATGTTTTCTCGTCCCTAATTTATAAGGTCACCCACAAACCATCTCCAAAAAGATCTGTTCTTTTCTCGCGGCCCTTGACATTTGTCATTGAATCTGTTGTCAAAACTGCAGAGCTGTCAAATTCAACAACGTCAGCTTGTGTTCTTGCCTGTCCCTGTGCTAAGGTGACCGGAATCGGTTGGCAAGTGAGAGATGTTGAAAAAAAAAAAATATATATGTATATATATATATATATCACCAGTCCGATGTGCTCAAACATAAAATGCTCTGAGCACATTTGGTGGATCATGATAACCAAGGTCATTATCTCATTGTATTGCTCACCATGCCAAGGCCACACAGTTTTTGGGGTGCACCACCACCACCACTAACAAAGAGCCAGTGTTGAAAGGCAGGCAGCAACCAAAAAAAGACAATTGGTGCTTGGCTTGGGCATCTCAATGCTTGGTTCCCATACATTTTTCTTGGTTGATGAAAATGAATAATGGTAAATATGTTGGCAAAATATGATGATTATGGCCATGGCGGTACCATGGTTGACAATATAATAAATATGAAAGTTTGTGGAACCCACCAGTGCCATCATTTACCTTGTTGCCACCACCAACACCTTCTGCACCCTTGCTGCCTCACGGTCGTCGTTTTCCAGCTGCTTGAGAGTCCTTTTCAGAACTTGGGCTTCAGCCTCCAGTTCTTTGAGCAAAAATGCTCTCTCTGGAGCTGTCTTGGCCCTTTGTCTCACCAGAGGCTGGGCAGGCTGGGCAGGCTGGGCTTTGTCTTCTCTCAGCCTTGCTTTGCTGAGCAAATTAACCTTTCCATGCCGGCAGCTCATGTGAACTGATTTGACTTGACATAAGATGCATTGCCATTGACATCAGCAATCTTTTATTTGTATGCATGGTCAAACACTTTCTGGTTCAAGGCCAAGATTTTGCTCTGGCATTATGACGTGCCAGCGCTAACATTTTTGTCATTGACAATGAGAATCAGCGAGGAAATTGTTCAAAGTAACCTGGGCTTACAAATGTTTATGTTCATTCAATTCTATGCTTCTAATCAAACTAACAATAGGATAACTGTGCGATCAATGCTACTAAAAAGCAGGTTTTGCTTTATAAACAAAACATAAGTTCCATCCTTGCAGGAATTCGTCTATCAAAACAATGGAAATGAGTCTTCAATTAGAAAAGCTTGCTGAAGTAAACCCCCTGGATCTGGACCCCATTCTCTAGCGCAGAAAAACTTCTGCCGCGATTCAAAACTCAGACTCTGCGCGCAAACTTGCTATGGGACCAGCGTGTGGGATCTTGTGGGGTCTTGGCTTCATGGAGGTGTTTCATCTGCTGCTGCTTTCACGCGCGCATGCTTGGCCTTGCTGGACGGAGCTTAGGCTCCATCTTGATTGCTTCCTGCAACTCTTCATCTTGCTTCAAACATTCAGCCGGAAGGCAGCAATCTCCCAAGGACACGGTTGGACAGCTTTCCAAATTGCCTGGCAAAACCACTCCTTCCAGGCTCTTGTCGAAATTGACACCAAACGTCAAGCTTTGCACATTGGTTTGCAATACCAGCAATTGCAAACTCCGGTCGAACATCCGACCAAAGGTCAAACTCTGCAGGTTGGTTGGCAAAACCACTCCTTCCAGGCCCTGGTTGAATTTGAGACTAAAGGTCGGGCTCAGATAGGTTGGAAAATCTTTTTTTCAATTACTGAATTTATTGCATTTCGGAATTTCCCAGCCCCCAGCCCCAAAGACATCGGCCTGCCACAGCCCTTCTTGGCCATGACAGGTGAACCTCGAAGATCACCAGCTGGCTCGCTCCAGGCCTTCGGTTCTGCCGAGGAGCACTGGCAGATTCGGAGCATCGATGCCATTGATGCCTTGAGATTGGATCAACTTCTCCAAAATGACACGCGAAAACTGAACCGGGTTTGTGATGGAAAATTTCTTGCCCATTTCTGCCAGGGCGTCTTTCATGGACGCGCGCGCATCAGCTGGTAGAAGAAGGGGGTGACATGAAATCACCACGCGAGCCAGGTCATGCAAGGACGTCAGGCAGTGCAGGTATTCATGCATCTCGCAACCTAGATCCGCAAACGTGTGGCCAAATAAGTAGCAATTGCTCTTGAAGGGTGATTGCGGGATGCCCATCAAGACTTCAGGAGACCAGTGTGGCATAGCGCCGGGTTCGGCAGAAGTTGTTGCATCTGCGTTGTTCATCTGCAAGGCCGCATCCAGGTCGATGAGTTTGAAGCCAAACTTCCCCTTCTTGATGTTGCGACTGTTGACGTCATGGTGTGCCAGCAAGCGGGCAGGCGTGTGCGCAAGGCCACTGCCTACGTCCGAGCAGGCTTGGCGGATTTCTGCGCGGCAGTCCCCTGTTTTGCGCCGGGCTTGCAGTGAATGTCCGAGGAGTTCCAGAAGCGTGCCGGCCACAAGCCCTTCGCCCTGCACTATGGCCAGCACCTTCACTATATTGGGGTGGCTCAAGCGATTAATATTCAGCTTTGCCCCTTCCGCTTTCAAAGCCTCTCGGTCCTGCGCCTCCTGCCGGGGAGGAGGTGGGGCCAATTGACCCAAAGCTTCGCTGCCACCTCTTCTCCTGCAATTTTGTCCGGGACACCACCGCCAAGCCTCCATGCCTTAAACCTTCAAAGAGGTGAAGGTTCTCAATGTCAACCTTGGCAAACACCCTTCTTGATTTTCCAGCCCTTCTTGCTCGCCCAAATGAATAGGAGGGGCCTGGCCCTGCCGCCACGCGATCAGGAAAGCGCAGGGCCCGACCAAATGACATGCTGCACAGGTCCGGTTTTGGCGCTTCCCTAGACTCCTGAATCATGTTTTTTCCGGCTTTTTCCGGCTTTTCCGGCAAAATTGGCAATCTGGAGATGATTTCTGTTTTCTTTATATTGGGAAACATCCCTCTTGAGGCGTGAAAAGCTAAACTTTGGTTTTTCCATTGACGTTGATCCTTCAGGGATGCTTCACCATCGCCCTCATTTAGGGGCTCATCCGGAACCTATCTGAACACTCCGATGCTGAAACCGGCAAAAAGTCACAGCGGAGCAGTTCGAACCCACCTCTCCCAGCCAGGGGACCTGACCATCAAGGTGAGGGCATTCACCATCCACTATCCACTAATGGGGGCCACTTGACCAATATGCACATGCAAATATATATATATATGTGTATACTTGTACATATATGTACATATGTCTCTGTGACCTAGAAATAGAACGTATCTGTAAATATAAATAAATAAATAAATAAATATATATATATATATATATATATGTTTTTATTCATCTATCTTTTTATCTATGTGTATACAAAAAAATGTATATGAAAATATCTGTGTATGTAAAAGTATACGTATATATATATATATATATATACATATAAGTATAAATACATACACACATCCCTCTTTGCCAGGTATTGCCAGGCAGTAGGCTTGCATCACCTATCACCAGAATGAGGCGGGCTGATTGCTTTCGGATAGGCGGGGGGGTCGGTGGCTTTGCTGCTCACCATGCCCCGCATGGCCACGGGGAAATATGGCGATACCACCAGAGACAGTGAGGTGTCCCTTCAATGATTACAGAGTTGTTGCACAAGTACCATCGTTAATCATGGTTAATCATTGATGAAGCAAGCACCATGGTTACTCTCTGGCAAATTGACCTGGTTGCGTGATCCACGATAGAAATAGCTGGTCTACATATTAAAACTGGTGGTTGTAAACTTCCTGGGTGCGTTTATCAGAGTGTGATTTCCCCTCACAGATGTTTGCGAGTTGATTACAACGATGCAACTATCAGGGATACAGGATGCCCTCACGGGGCAACGTCACAGTGTGTAAAGTGTGGTGGGTTTATCTGGTTGCCATGTAGCAATTCACCGGCCTAGAGATGATCGTGAATGGGGAACCACATATTTTGATGATGGTGGTGGTGGTTTCACCAAACACACGTCCTCAAATCGGATGATCATCGAAACAAACAAGCCCATTGTGTGAGAAACCAGCATGCAAACATAGACAAGTCTGTGATTGATGATATACATGGAACGTTGCTAAACAGCCATTAGCTTCAGGCTTATCTAATCGTTGCGTTGTGCTGGCATGGTAGGTTTGGCCATGCAACAAAGTGACCAACGAAACACAAGCCATTCGCTGAGCAAAAGAAACAGGAAAGAAAACAACAGCTTGATACAAGCTGGCATCAACTCTCGCATTCTCAATTTTGAGTAGATTTGCGATAAAAGCAAAAAAACATGGCACATTCTGCAGTTAAGAAACACTCGGATGCCCAGATCACTTGGTCAATGACGACTGTTTTTTTTTCCCTGTCATCAAATGTTCAGTACGTAAATTCCAGGCTGTAAGAAACCATATGTACTCCCCAACGGACACCACTGGTGGAAGAGTACAGGTCTTGTTTCATTGACTAGACGTGTTCCTTGCCACCATCTGCCAGTTGTTTTTCTGCATACTTTATATAAGCATTATGATATTCTGTATTGTGCAAAATATGCAGGGAGGAATGAAGTTGAACAGAGCAGCCAGGAACAGCAGCAAGGAGCAGCCAAGAAGGTGATTCAGACATGTCCAAAACACATTTCACTAAGCTAAACGCACTACGCCACGACTTCCCAGATTTCAGTTTCCAACTTTAATCCTGCTTAAACTAAAAACGCCACGACTTCAACATCTCACTGTACATGCAATTTTAGGGGCATGCTTTGGGGTATGCTCCCGGGGCATGCTTCAGCTTTGCATCAAGGTATGCGTCGGGGGTATGCCTCGTGCAGGTCGAACGTTTCCCCTCTTGGTAGCCACGCCACAAATGGATTGACCCATATATCATAAATCATGTATATTGAATTTAATGCATGCAAAATGAATGCATGCCTATCTTTTGACAAAGAAACCAGTGGCATAATTACTCAACCTCATGGACCCGTTGGAATGCGTACCAGGTAGCACTGTTACAAAGGCGATGGATCAGATCTTGATGTACATCGAACAGCGCGTCGCAGCCGTAGTAGTAGTTGTCCCGATCAGCACGAATGGTCAGCAAGTCCTCACCGTCGTTTCGGTTGACTAAGCAACTGATACTGTACTTGGCTGGTCACATCTTGGGCACAATACCATGCCGCAATCCACAAAGCTTTGGGAAACCCACATCACAAGCAGAACACCCCAGCAACCAACAGCAGGCCACAGTCGGCTCAAGTCATTGTCTCACAGCTCTTCTAAGGAGATTCTTGGGTGGACCCTTAGATTGTTCACTGGGGTGGTACTTTGGTGGGTCTGCGGGTAGCCATCTTTGAATCGACTGGGCTGCTCCTTCTAACCAGCAGCAGGGTGGGTTGACGTGTGTATTTACTTGACCACTATCAAAACGCCCAAGTAGACGTAGACACGCACACGGTTTGCTGGTTATAAGGAGCCATACCGTAGACACGTTTGTTACTTCCTGCTATGAGTCACATTAGATATAGTTTATGGATGTCATTTGTGCAAACCAACGGAAGGTGCTGCACATGTGGCCGGCCCGTGTGGGCGTCACGTGTGGGCGTCCCGTGTGGGCGTCCAGTGTGGGCCTTTGGGTGAAGCATGGCACATTGGAAACGATTTGGAGACCACAAGGCCGTACGCATCTTGCTCCAAGACTAAGGAAAGCAACCTGATGGCTAGATTGATGTATACGGTATATGTGTGTTCGGGGTTGTATTACTCTGAAACATGTACCGGGTTCCAATTGATCCTTGCATATAAGATTATATAATAAGTGATAAGCAAGAGCCAACCAATGTGTCAAGTGGATTGAAGTCTTAGTCTTAAGCCAGGGAGTCTGGAGTACACCAGCCCTTGACCCCAAAGCTGTCGAGTGTTTGAAGTGTGGCGGGGTGGTAATGTTTACATCACCATTGTTGAGTCATGACTTACCAGCTTACCACAAACTCATACACACTAAAATTTCAAAACATATTGCCCCGTTTAAAACAAGTGTATGAATACATACAATATATACATACCATACCATGCCATACCATGTCATGCCATACCATATAATAACATACCATACCATACCATGCCATACCATGCCATACCATGCCATACCATACCATACCATGCAATACCATACCATCTCATCCCGTCCAATGCAATGCACGTATTTAGATGATCCTTACTTGGGTTGCGTTTTTCCACCGGCTTCATGAGTCATCCGTATCCCCAGAATGCCAAACCAACCATGCTTTGACGATGCCCCGCCTCAATGATGATGCGGGCGCAGCCCAAGCTGCCACTGTCAATGGACCAATAAAGTGGGGAAGTGGACCTCATCAGATGCACATGTTCAGCTACATGGACTAAATGGGGCATGTTCCATGGAAAACTACGTAGGCTCACAGCGTCCCCCTCCCAATAGTTCATGGTCAACGGCGGTTGATCATAGCTGATCATCAATGCCTACTTTAATTGCAATAGTCTCGTGAAATGTTGAGGATGATTAACAATGGCTGACAATACACGACGGTTGATAAGGGGTGTTAGGAGTGATTCATCATGGTTGGCAGTGGTTAATCGTAAATAGTCCCGAGTCATAGACACTTAGTGGTTGATAACCATTTATCCTCCTGTTCACCTATGATATTTGCATGCATGAGTAAACATACATGTATACATCAGGCGAATCAATTCTAGTGATTGAACCAACATGAATCATGGAATTAATAAGAACAGTCACAGATCACAAAGGCCAATCAATCAACAACATCTTTCAACAGAATCCATCCATCCATACATCCATCCATCCATCCATCCATCCATCCTTCCTTCCTGCCTTCCTTCCTTCCTTCCTTCCTTCCTTCCTTCCTTCCTTCCTTCCTTCCTTCCTTCCTTCCTTCCTTCCTTTCCTCCACCTTTCCTCCACCTTTCCTCCACCTTTCCCCAGGTCATTTCACCAAGCAGCTGTCCCCCTGCGGACACCACCAGTAGATGAAGGGCGCGTTCAGCACGTGGAGCCACGGCCATGGCCTTGCGGAGCTTGTGCTCGTCATTGAGGCAGATCGCCTCATGCGAAGGTGGCACTAAGGGAAGGCCGACCTGGTAGATCCAGGAACCAGCGATGGCTGGTGGTCAGATGATGCTTAATAATGGGGGATAAAAGCTGGTTCCTGGATCTACCAGCATCATTGGTACCCTGCTTAACGATTGGGGAGTCAACCCCCCAGAAGAACACCCCTGGTTTATGACCACTTGCAGATCTAGCTGAAAACCAAAAAATAGGCGGGGGACACACACAAGCAGGTGGTTTCTGAGATATGAATCTCCCCAACGAGATTGGCGACATGTTTAGACGGAAGAGCTTTGGAAGCACTTAAAGGATACCCCCAGCCACCGCACATGGCCACAATGGTCTTCATTACGCAATCATCAACCGTGATTAACCAATTCTATAAATCATTGTCATGAAAGCAACAGTGATAAAAAGTGGGGGGACCAATCAACAGTGGCTTTATAGTGATTAATCATTATTGACCCATAGTTGTAGCTCCACTATTCAGCATCTCCAAAGACGCGGACAAAGCCACCTACTCTGATGCTGCCACTTCAATCAGTTGACATCAGGTTCTCCGAGCAATTGTGGGGCTGCGCGCCCTCGGTAGCCTTTGATCTCTATATACCTGCATAAATGCAAATATCTAAACATAGCTCAATGCATGAATATATATATATATATATATACATACATATGCATGTATCTATTGATCTAGAAACAAATAATCAAATGTCAACATAGACTGTATGTCCATTTACATTTACAACTATGTACATACATGTAAATGCAACTGCAATCGACTATAGACACATACACGCAAATACACCATAAATCAATAAATATAAGTCATCTCAAACTCAATATATATATATATATCAAAGAACCCTGCGTATGTCGACCAATTTGAAATCTCACGCGACTTTTGAGTAACCCCCAAGGCTTTACACTCATGGTCTGTAATCTCGAAGATGATGATCAAGGAGAGCCAATAAGCAACTGAATGTATCCTAAATAATCTAAGGTATCCCCCAAAAAAACTTTGTCTCCCCTCTAGAATAGAAATAGCAATATGAAGTGCTTTGAGGGCACCTTTGGTGCTACACACGGGCCTGCTTGTCACAGCCATGCTGAGGTGAACTGTCACCAGCCCAGTAGTGAGCCGAGGCACCTTCATCACGACGGTAGATCCTTCAGCAGTGACCCGTTCCATGATTCGACCAATCAAAGAGATGGACCTGGGCAAGCAATGAAATCATCCTATGACAAGGCCCTGCACCAGAAGCATCCAGAAGTCTCATTCCAACAGGCCCCATGTTGACAGGAGCTCCGGATGGACATAGGATCGTTACCAAACAGCTACGAGTATGACTCAACAGTAGTTCTGACATGTATCGGTCTAGTTGTAAGAACTCTCCTGATGACTACCGCTTACATGTACACTCCTGGAAACTCACAGCGCAAGACCCTCCCAGGTGGTGGGTGACCAGTTTCCTCTTGGGATGGCCTTCTGCTAGGGTCCGGCTCTGAGTTTCAGGGCAGATCTAAAAACGCCCCAGCTGGGCATAGCTTGTTGGTCCACCAGCCCCGGATCTGCAAGGGCACCAAGCAAAGCCCGAAGCAGCCACATCTTGCGCAATCACATCCTGTGGAGTCGTAGAGAGCCACGAAGACTTACAACTGGTGACTGATGGAGTTCATCACCCATGTCGATCGTCGATCATCTTAATGATTTGGTGTTTCTTTTAATATGATCTAGGGGTGAAAACCACCAAATCAATACGAGTGATAAGTACAACTGGTGAACCCCCTAGCATCCTTTCTATAAGCCAACCATTTTGGGGCACCCCCTCATTAACAAACCACATATACCATGAAACATCATGAAGGCCTTGTCATATTCAAGATCCAAGAGTAACCCAGGCAGTGCGCGTCCGCATATCAATGACAGCCCTACCATAGGGCATAGATCGTGCTGTTTGGAAATCATTCAGCGCACATGTGGACCCCCTCAATAGGATTGTAAACTCATATAGCGGTCACAGTAGTTGCATCAAATGCAATCTTGTAGAGGTGCGGAAAAAAAACAACCAGCATTTGGAGGCTCAAGCAACCGCAGTATTCCCAGTTTTCAGAATGAAATATCTAAGTTGCTAGCAAGAAGAGCCCCAGGACATCCCAAAACCAACATCCCGAAGGAAAATCCCAACATTCTGCGGCTTTCTTCGTTGGATTGCTGTGAACCACTTTCAAGGAATCACTCAAAAATCGCCATCGGCAGCACTCTCAATCCACCAGCTACCCCGCCGGTCGTCCTGAAAGGTTCTCGCCGCCGCCGCAGCGAAGGGTCGGAAGTACTCCCGGGGAATGTTCATGCCCACATGCATCAAGCCTACTCCGGTGATGTCCTGCAGAATCTTGGAATCGAAAAAAGGGTTGCTTCGGACTCATGGGCTGCTTGTGGGCCTGTAAGGATGGGTTGCTGAATGTTGTTAATGTTGCTTATCAAGGGTGGTTCGTCCGTGATGAATTGTCAACGATTGAGACATGGTTATTTAGTTGATGGTGGTTAGATTGTTGACCGGACACAAGTTCCGAACGCTTGGCCATGAAAACACCTTTCCGCGTAGAATCTTACAGTGAAAGACTCAGTTCCACCGTGGCCCCCAGCACCCCGTACTAAATCTACAGCATTATGGTTTAGTACGGGCCACAACATGAAGGCCATGCACATCAATGTACAACATACAAAGCCCCACCGCAGAGTGTTCAGAAACTTTCTTCCTATAGGAGAATTCAGTGAGTGAATGACTCATGATTAATGGTATGACTGATAATGATTGACTTTTCCTGGACACTGGTGACTCATGGTTGCTGGTCAATGGCGGTGAATGTTTGATGGTGGCTTTTGGTTGCTGGTACTGAATGGCCACAGTGGTTAATGGTTCCTGGCGAATGCTGGTTAGTTAGTGGTTCATGGAGTTTAGTGGTTCAGAATGCGTCATGATTGATGATGGTCAATGCATAATGCCTACTATCGGCTAATGGTGCATAATGTTTCATGGTTGACTGTAAACAAGGGGTAATGGTTGATGGTTCATGAGAATGGTCAATAGCGGCTAAACGTGAATACTTGATAAGGCTTATATGACAGTTAAGAATGGTTGATGGCTGATGGTGTCTCTTGGCGAATGGTCATACAGGTGAATAGAGCCGCATCATAGAACTTCTGCGGATTTTTCTTGGTGCATCTTCAAAAAGAAAAAGAACCTAAGGAGATCTCACCACGGCCATAGCCCCTTCTCTGCAACCTTCAAGAACTTGAGCCCTCACAAAAGCACACTACTCTTACTGTCCAAAACATTTGCAGCTTTGAGCTGACTTTCGAGGCTCAGATTCAAGCAGCCCAACCTGCTTGTTGCGTGCCCCCACTTGGACCATCTGTGCACTTGCCCATTCCTTTGCCTAGCTAGACTTCTTTGTTTGCTTTTGATGCATTGCACATGATCATGAATAGTACATGCATATTAAATGTGAAATATATCATTACATTCTCTACAAAGTCCACAGTGAAACGCTACTCTATAGTTGTACTCACAATGATTCGCGTAAATGACCACTCCTCCCCCCCGTTGCAAGACTTTCCACCCTGGAACTTCTGCAGCTCCGTCCTGGACGACCTTCCGCGGATCTTTGTACATGTCGAGTGAAATCTCGAAAATCCGATCAGCAACAAAGTAAAGCCTGGTCTCGGAAGTTTTCAAATACTCCTAGCGCAGTGCGAGACGAGGGCTTCAGATCCGGCAATGAACTTGGCAAAGGAAAAAAAGAAGCAAAGGTCCAAGATGATGGCTGGTTGATGGATTCAAGTTTCAACTCAAATAGTGTCAGTCGAATGGATTGTCAGGTGGAGATAAAGATCATTTGAAATGACAACCAACATTAAGACACAATTGGATCATTAAGTTATACGTCCCAACTTGTTAACCAGAATAGCCTTGGTCTTTCACCAAGCTCCAGCAGAGTGCCTCGCCTGCCCTGCAGGAACCGTTTCAAAGAAGCCACGCCAAAGCCTAGCTAGCAGCAAGAGGTCGACAAGTCGATGGGTGCAAGAACCCAGTCAGTCAGAGTTTGCTCAATCAGTTTCTGTTGGTGGACAAAATCCTGTATAAAAAATCTCTGTTGGCTGCCGCTGATGCGAAATTGTTTGGAAGTTCCTGTGAATGCAAAACCCATCGCAACTGGTGTGGGAGTTGGTCGGCCAAGAGTAGTGAGATCACAGCAGCAGATATGTGACCATCCAAGCCGGGATTCCACACCGCATTTGAGGCAGTGAAAATGAGATGCCAAGAATATCAAGAAGGGCATTGAGCATACCACGCTGTTTAGGCTATAGCCCACATGTCAAAAGAAACAGCTAGGTGCATCCATGACAAAAAACGCCACAACAACACCGCCATCAGCACGTCAACAACCCCACCACCACCACCACCAACAACAACAACAACAACAACAACAACAACAACAACAACAACAACCACACCCACCATAACAACCATAACAACCATAACAACCACACCACCACCACTACTACTACCAACAACAACAACAACGACGACAACGACAACAACAGCAGCATTGATGACAACGACGACGACAACAACAACAACAACAACAACAACAACAACAACAACAACAACGACGACAACAACAACAACAGCAACAACAACAACAACAACAACAACGACGACGACGACGACAACGACAACGACAACAACAACATCGACGACGACAACGACAACGGCAACAAGAATGGCAATGTATTTAACGCACAGTTTCGGGAAAGAAAGACAGCTGGACAGGAAATGTTGTTTCGCAAATGCTTTCCAGTGTAGATTGAGATTGAACAGCTTCCAAAATATTCAGTGATTGAGCATTGCACGGATTTTGCTGTTTGGTGATGGCGGGTTCCCTTGCGGGTTCCCATGATGCCTTGTAGCAATCCCATGCAATCCCCAGAACTCATTTAATGTCCAAGCATCTGCATGTCATACAGTTTCGCAAACGTCCAAATCACAGGACACTACATGAATATGCTAACAACATGCATACATATCTCACATATGTGTATATCTTCCCTGATATGCCATGACAGATAGGTGGGATCTGTCCGTCTATTTCCCCCTCCTGATCCATCCATCTATCCAGTTGTCCATCCATCTGTCTATAATTCTGTCTGCCCATAGAGATAGTCACAATCAAAACTTCTCTCACTGATCTGCAACCGCAGCGAAGGCACATCCTTCTGAGATGCTGCAAGTACTTGTGATCAAGAGCAGTGAATGCTTGCCGAAGCTTCTTGTCGTAATTCTGCCTTGGCCAAGAGCTTCGTCCATTTGGACTTCATCAACGGATTGAGTGAGGTTGGATGTGGATAGTAAATGCAGGTGCCCAAGGTGCCCTGTGGCTATCGATTGTGCAACAAATATGTATATATAATATAATATATGTTAATCTATATATCTGATAGTATTGTCATATGTTCTATTTGCAATTTGTATATGAGTCATGTAGCAGCTTCTATGACCGCTTTGCACTTGTTCAGACTGAACACTGACGCTTTGTAGTGAAAAGAGAGTCATATCTTCATCTATGCAGTGAACAAACATGCTTGATTTAGTCAAGGTACCAAATAAGTGGATTGGAAACTTCAGCATTTCCAAACACCCTTGTGGCAAGTAAATCTGCTCTTCAAAGCAACTACAGCCTCCCTGCAGACCTTCAAATGCGAACAGGACCAACAACTGCAACGTCAGTGGTACTTCTTCTACCAACACTGTAACTTTGCCCACCATTAAAACGTGTGAGTGCAGCCAAACCATGGAGTTGCTACAAGAGACAATGGCATGCTGTCGGTTGCATTGTATGAATATGTTGTCGGCTGCCCTACTTTCGTAGAACCACGTCATGATGATTTTTGCGACTGTATGTCTCTGTATGTCAACAATCAGGCACAAACACATTGACATGGGTTCGTCCGTGGGTTCCCTCTCAAGAGACCATAGTTTCAGATCGTTTAAGGGTCCCGCCAATCCTCGCCACTCTTTCTGTGGATGGTGTGTTTCGATCCCGCAGAAATTTCGGCTGTCTTTCAGCCTGTCAGCTGAGCTTCCACTACTAGAGCAACTACCGAGCAAGAACCATCAACAATATTGTAGTGTCATCAATAATGTAAATGTCAAACTCCTGAGATCATTTAACCAAGATGTAAGCAACCAATTTAATGCTACTGACTAGGTTTACGATGGTCATTTGCAAATCATTAACCACTTACATACTCTTATCACCGCGTCGGCGCGCAGTTTATAACGTCAACAAGCACAAGTATTTATCTGGACAGAATCAACCAAAATCCCTGCCTGACGAATCTGGTCACGGGCAAAATGATCAAAGCGGCAGTTGAACATCAAAAGATAGCAGGCACTGCTGAACAATCATCACCAAATGATACTGAATGATGATGCAGACATAGACGTTTGTACTTGTTGAGATATGTTTAACTTCCTCGTTTTGGGGTGTTCAATCTTGACTCAAGCCTGCATGTGTTGTGTCAAGAGTTCATTACAGTCAGAGTTCATGAGGGCAATGATGATCAGCCTGCCTACATAAGTCACGAGTGTCTCGTAGCCCCAAAGTTCCTTTTTTGATGGTACCACCACCATGGCCAGCCACACCATCAATCTAGTTCTGGTATGTCCATACATCAAGGACGGCTAGAAGTAGATTCTCCACTTACTTGAGAACGGTCCAACTTTTTGACAACTGGATCTGCACCACTATCAACCATTGCTGTTGATTCTTATCCATTTCGTATCAATTGTGATTGACATTTGCTGTTGGTTCTGAATTTCTGAATTGCTTGTAAGCCGGCTATCAATTGGTTCATAACCATTGGTACTAGCGATTCGTTAACCATTAGTAGTTCCTCTTCCTTGGCTATGGCTATAACATGGCTATGGCTATAACCCCTTATTGTAGTTGCAGCAATGGTCAGCGTTTTTGTCCATTCCGCTAGCCATCAACCATCGTTCACCACGGCTGCAACAGCACGTCCTGCCCTGCCACCCATGGGGTGTGCCAGGTCGCAAGATCTTACGATCCATCAGCATCGCCTCCAGCCGATCCCAGAACCATTGCCACGCCACATCCATCTCCGTGTTCCAGTCCTGTGCCACGGGCCCCTAATGGTTGGCCATGATTACTGAGCCTCCCTATGCCTCACCTTTTTGGATCATCAGTACTTTGGGAGTGTCATGAATTGATCATCTTTAGTCACCATTTGTTCCCCACGGTTAGCCATGATTACAGAGCATAGTCAGCCGCCTTTCTCCCTCTGCTTGCTGGCTTCCTGGTCATCTCTTGTTTTTGCCGTCAACAGATCAACCACCAAGGTCCACCACTGTTTGGTAAACCTTTAGCCGCAAGAGATCATCTTTGATAGATCAGCTATTAACGCTGCCTGATCATCCAGCTGGTAAAACTGAAGGGTATGTAGTGTATCAGAAGAACGACAAAGAGGCCGAAATTGTTCAGCAGTGTTCAGAAATCAACTGCCAGAAGGGCTTACTGTGCAGCATTAACCATCATTCATTAGCCCTCGCTTGACAAAGACACAAGTACTACTTGTGGAGATTGGAACCAAGATAAAAAAAGTGTCAGGTTTCCCCTTGAGTCTGAGTCTGACGTCCCATGCAGCAGCCTAGATATAAAAATTACTTTACTTCGAGTGATCCCCACCATGTCATTTCAACACCGCTTGTTGACTCCACTTTTGTCTGACATTCTCTCCGACATTTAGAATGACATTCTTTCTGACATTATTTCCGACATATTTTCTGACATTCTCTCTGACATTCCTTCTGACATTCTCTCTGGCATACCTTTTGACATTCTTTCTGACATCCTTTCTGGCACACCTTCTGACGTTCTTTCTGACAACTTTCTAGTCGGACATTCTTTCTGGCATATCTTTTTGACATTCTCTCTGGCATATCTTCTGACATTCTCTCTGACATTCTTTCTGACATATCTTCTGACATTCTCTCTGACATTCTTTCTGGGATATCTTTTGACATTCTTTCTGACATCTCTTCTGACATTCTTTCTGACATATCTTCTGACATTTCTTCTGACATTCTATCCTGACATTTCTTCTGACATTCTCTCTGACATTCTTTCTGACATGTCTTCTGACATTTCTTCTGGCATTCTCTCTGACAGTCTTTCTGGCATATCTAGCGACATTCTTTGGGGCATATCTTATTCTTTTTGGTATACTTTCTGACATCTCTTCTGACATTCTCTCTGACATTCTTCCTGACATTTCTTCTGACATTCTTTCTGACATCTCTTCTGACATTCTCTCTGGCATACCTTTTGACATTCTCTCCGACATCCTTTCTGGCATATCTTTTGACACTCCTTCTGACATCTCTTCTGACATTCTTTCTGACATATCTTCTGACATTTCTTCTGACATTCTATCCTGACATTTCTTTTGACATTCTCTCTGATGTTCTCCGGCATATCTTTTGACAATCTATTCTTTCTGACATCTCTCCTGACATTCTTTCGGACATATCTTCTGACATTTCTTCTGACATTCTATCCTGACATTTCTTTTGACATTCTATCTGACATATCTTCTGACGTTCTTTCTGACATATCTTCTGACATATCTTCTGACATTCTCTCTGACATTCTTTCTGACATGTCTTCTGATATTTCTTCTGATATTCTTTCTGACATCTCTTCTGACATATCTTCTGACATTCTCTCTGACATTCTTTCTGGCATATCGTTTGACATTCTCTCTGACATATCTTCTGACATTCTTTCTGACATATCTTCTGACATATCTTCTGACATTCTCTCTGACATTCTTTCTGACAT
>VSDK01007895.1:113182-155554 GCA_009767595.1 Symbiodinium kawagutii | reverse complement strand
TGCTCGTGGTTGAGGTCCGGCAGCGACCACTAGGCATGGATGCTCGTGGTTGAGCTCCGGAGGCGGAGGAGAAGGAAGAGGAGAAGAAGGCAACTCTGATAAAATCTAACAACCCTCAGCTGGCAGGTGGGGAACAATTGATCTATCTCTCTCTCTCTCTCTCTGATGTTGATCCACAAAGACTCACTTGAGGTCTGATTCGGACCTCATTTACACTGCCACAAACGCAAGCAACCCACAACGAACACAGGAAAAACACCACAGTACATGTGAGTACATCGCACCATTACTACCTTGCTAACTATGAGGAAATCTGCCAACACACAAGCAGCAACCGCAAAGCAACGACAAAGAATAAACTCAACAACAAGGGTACTTTACAGAACAGAAAAGGGACCCTCCATACCATGGGTTCATCCAGAATCAGCGCAGTGCACAGCTTGAGATTCATTCACTTGGTGCACTACCCAATTGCAACCGAAGAGCTGGGAAGAGCCAGCTCCCAACCAGTAACTAACTGTAGATTGTATCAATATTTCTAGTACCTGAACAAAGGCTATCTACAACCCATCATCCCATCAATACAGTCTCGTTGTGGTTTTCCATGGTGGTCTTCCATCATTCTCCAAGCTAACAAGCGCGCTACAAGTCCCATGTTGCCTTGACCAGTGATCGCAATGTGGCCAGCCTCGGTGAAAACTGTATTCGCAACATGTCAAGTCAGTGAGTCTTTGACATTTGCCAACATGAATACACTAAAAAAGCCGAACAAAAACAAGCTAAGACTATGAGATAATTAGTGATACACAACCACTACAGTCATTGTGAGCTCAAAGACTGTAGGTGGCGAGACAGAATCGTCGCCAAACGGTTCTGTAGTTTAACAGCAGCTGGTGCCGAACAATGCACAGTTGCTGCACCCCCAAGTTTCGAACTTCGAGCTGGATATCCCTAACCGGACAAGTACGATGGGTCTGATGGGTCACTGATAGGACCAAGGTCTTCTCAGCTTTCTTTTGGTAGCTTCGTGCAATGCAGGCATAACACTAACTCATCACACCTTTGGATGGATTTGTTTTTGCTGCTATCGAGCCATCATACCAAGGGAATCTAAGGGATCCTTTCTTGGTTGACAGAATGAGCACTCTCTGATAGAATAACTAGTGAATACAAATGTAGCAATCAGAACCAATCCCGCTGAAACCTCTCAATCTCAGCAGGTGACGTCTTTGATTGGCACGTTAGTGGCCACTGGAATATGCCAAAATCAATGCCATTATGGGATTGAGTGACGCTCCAAGTGTGAGCTCTGACTGGCCAGCCTCTTCCATCATAGCCATCGCATGGTTCAGTGGTGCTCCAGATTGCCCCCGCCACGACCCAACTCTTCCCGTCTCAATGATGGAGCCCATTTTGAGGGCGTCAAGAGGCAGAACTACCTTGAACTCTGTGTAGTTGATCTGATTCAAATATTTGGTGAGGACAACCGACAACACGTCGCATTCTTCCTGCAGACATGTGCAAACATCACGCGGCATGGGGAGAGTATTCCAATGCATGAGTTGCACCTTTCACAGGTTGCCGTCAACATTCACATAGACACAACTCATGGATTGGCGGTGGATTTCGATATTCTTCTACTACCTTTTGTGTCTACTGCCGTTGGAACAAAGAATCTAGAGCAGGTCAATCTTAAGCAGCTGACCACCGTGGGGATCACAACAAATCTCAGCCATCCCCAACCAAGCCCAATCGCTTCAGTTTCTCAGTCTCCTGGGATTTGAAAGTGTCTGCCATGAGAACCATCACGTAGCAAACAGGTCTACCTAGAGTCTAACCGCAGCAATTCCCCTGTTTCCACAGCCAAACAAGAATGACAGGTGTGGCATAGCGATGCACCATGATGCACCCCTCCAGTTGGGTTGGTCTCATTTGGTTTTCCTATACATGATCCGTTGGGAATGGTGACCTGGGGGACCAATGTCAACGTGGGTCGCCACTGCTCCACGGGGTGCACCCAGGCCTGCAAACGATGGAGATTTCCTACGTTGCTGGCGATGGCATCGAGCTGATCCAGAAACAAATCCATCCACTCGGAGTCCTCGGCACGGGAGCAGCGCCCGGGTGCCCGGTAGTCTTACCGACAGGAAATAATTAGCCCAAAAGAAAAGTACCAAGACAAGAGAAACGAGAAACAACATAAGGGAGAATGGTAAATACACCATCCAGACAGGTCATTGAAGATAGGTCATCTTATCTGCCCCTAGCCTCTGGAATCATGGGATGCTGCAGATGTTTTTTTTACATGCTATCAAGATCTATCTAGCCCAAAGGTGAGTCCGTTGGTACAGATACTGTTAAACGCCCTCCGAGGGCTATCTATCTTCTCAGCTGCCCAATGTCTGCGTATCGTCTTAGAAACATTCCATCAGTGTGGTATATATGTATAGATATACTGTATATATAAATCTATCTATGTGATGGTGGTTTCAACCAGTATGAAAACCGTAGTCAACCAACCATCAAACATATTGCGAAATACACATTGTTTCAACCCAGCCAGGTTTAGTATATATTCGTTCAATTTCAATACATTCTCCACTCTAGTGCCTTCAAAGAGTGCACATGGTGGATGTGCTAGTTTCAACTCATCCGTGTGGCATCATTGGATCCTTCCAACACGCAGTTGGACTCTATGCCAATTCCCATAAACCTGATCGAACATTCCAATCAGCTGGTGAATTCAGAATGTCAAACTCCATGGTTGTACGTGTGAAACACTGTACATCTATCTGTTTTACATACTTACATACCCATGCATACTTGTGTATACACATCTCTGTGTGTAAATGAAAAGTATGTATATATGGATATATATACAAAATCTAAAGTGGATTAACAACTAAATAAATACAAAAATGCATACATACATAAATGCATACATAAATAAATCAATAAACAAAACATAAAAAATAAATAAATACATAAATACATAAATACATAAATAAATAAATACATATTGTATAAGCACATTATATATGTGTGCAAAGAAAAACAAAATAAATGTGTACTGTATATACATATGTGTAAAGATAAACATAGTAAATGTGTAAATACATGATATACATAGTACACAATATGTTCGCTTTAATTCACTTTGAATTGAGCAACAGACTCTGCAAATTTGAAACCTTGGGACAAAATCACAGGAGTCGCCAAGACACTTTATAACCCATGACGCAGGAGTTGAAGAGAAACATCTCGTTGAAAGTCTTGGGAACATTCAGCCCCTGCCTGGATGAGAGCGACATTGGCGGTCAAGACATCACCAAAGTTACAAGGGGAAAGTGCCAGGAATGTTAGCCCTTTGTGGATCCGAGTAGTTGCCAGAGATTTCCTCAGTCTATTCAATATGTTCTTGTTGGGGCTAATAACGGTCACGCAAACTTGCCGGTGCAGTTTGTAGTGGTATGCGACACAAATCGGAAGTCACGCTTGAGAATCCAAAAATCACCCTGGATGTCCCTGGATCATGCTTGGATCCAATGTGCCTGAAACCCATGAGGAGATGGGGGAGAAACTGTTGTGCAATCTCCTCTAGTTGCTAGCAATTTAGGCTTGTAGAGTGGAAATGCCTATACCACCACCCCTGCCAAGAAGAATAAAACATTAGAAAAACAACAGCAATAAGAACAACAGAATCCCTGGGGGGTGCAACCAGTTTCAGCGCAACCAGCTGTCCTTCGTTTCTTCGCCTCCTTTCTGAATTCATGGAATTTCTCCTGCCCAGTTGCGCTAACACACCAGCCTTTGGCTGACGACTTTTGTAGTGTGAATTCAAGCCAAGTCAACCAAAGTCCCACAATGGTTTGACTAATGTGACATCCAATAGCTTCACCATGTTGCATCGCTTAGCCTCATTGGTTTTTCGTAGTTCTGCTCCAACGGCCAGCAACACCAACATGGAAGTCAAGCATGTTCGGGGCTGGGGGCCCTCAAAGCCCCTGGTGCGCCACAAGGGTGGACACACTATGGACCACTTCTACGGCCAGATGCCAATCACTAGCTGGCCTGCACAAGATTTTTGCCTCGATGGGCTTTGCTAGTTGTGCTGAACATTTGTTTACCATATGGCTGTGGGTCAAAACCCCGTACCCCTGGTTCCCCATCATTCACCATTGTTTTCCCTTATTATTGTTGGTGATTATCCCCCATTAATTGGTTGCTTAATATTGACCCACAGCCATATAGACCTCATAAACAACTAGAAACCAATATTTGTCTTAATTCTGGCAGTTGCCCGATGGATCTTTTCGGGGCAATCTGAGCTATCTTGTGGAGACCAACCAACCAGTGAAGTGGCGCAGTTCAAGCAATTGCGCAGCCGTAGCATTCTAGGAAATTCTTGGTCAACAATATAAGCCATAGGATGGACAATACCCCCATGGTTGCTTACACCTTGACCATTTGGGGACACTGAGTGCACCACACCAAGAAAATGCTGATGCTGATTTGTTGACAAGCCACAAGTGACCTCAATCCAAGCCCCAAAATCTCAGTCCGTCCCCAGGCACTGACTTTTGGACACTTGGAGGTGCAGCTGTTGTCCCACTGCCGTGGCAACCCAACCACACCACCACAGAGATGAGCCCGGCTCTGCGCCCTGTCCTTCTCCACATTTTCCCCTGTCAAGTGAACTGCGGGAAGGCTGTGGCCAAGATGGCCAAGGCCATGGCCTACCTGAGAGCTGGGCAGGCGACTACAGTTCTTCCCAGGTAAAAAGCCGGTCAACTGTACTAAGATAGGAACACAGGAATGTGTGCTAAACATAGATAGCCATATTCATAAATATCATATATATATATATATACATGAAAAACAGATTTATGTATATATATATATGTATGCATATATCAATTCATCTAGATAACGAGATAGATATGAAAATCAACAAATACATGTATATACAAACATACGTGGTGTGTGTGTGTGTGTGCGTGTGTGAAAATACACAGGTAGATACATATATGGGCACATGTGTGTTGTTGTTCTCCATGCCAAAATGGTGTGATCTGATCATATCAAAACACATAGAACACGTTCGGTATGATGGAAACAAAAAAAGGAAATTCTAGTGACTCCACTGCTACACAGTATTGAATAATTGGTGGAGAGCCAAGTTATTCCAAACCTACTGACATTACTGTGCTTGACCAAGGTCATGGCCGCATACACTACTGTCCATTACATGACATTACATGACATTACATGACATTCCATTAAATTACATGACATTACAGCAAAGTAGAGTAGAGTAGAGTATAGTACAGTACATACAAACAAACATTACAGACATTGCATACATTATATAGAGACATTGCCATGATATATTACCATGATATCTATGTTTGCCGTCCTTTCACACATCTCTTTCTCACAAACCGATGAAAATCTTTCGCAGAGAAAAAATCCAGGGTCTGTTTTGCAAAATCCTCAGGTAAATCCAGGTACTTGTACAGAACACAAACGGATGTCAAAAACATAACTTGCAACCATCAGGTCACATTATAGTCTTGTTGGGCCACCGGCTGGTCTGGAAGGGCTCTTCTTTCGTGGATTGCTCGTGAACTTTTGCCAAACTTTAACAAAAACAGTGCACACACCTGGTCTGTTCCATTGCTTTTGCGAATCTTTCGCAGACCTGGAAAAATATTTTATGAGGCGAGGATTCCTAATGTAAAATGCCACTTTGTATAAACACAGCACGTTGATAATGAACACATTTGAAAACATATTCTGACTAATTAACTTTGCAAGAACAAACATTAAATCCAATACATGACTCCAGCAAGTGGCTGCAGCCATTTAGAAACACACACACACACACTGAGGGTATCCATCTATCCACCTCTGAACAAATCTACATATCTACTCTACCTATCTACCTCACTGTCCAAGCTCTTCGCTTTTTTTTTCAATGATGGCTATTTGTGGCTCACAATGGTTTCTATCTCCATCTTTGGATACCAATGGTTTCTCCATGTTGCATCGCAACTCCCATTTTGGTCTGCGGGGGAGTTGCTTTGGTACAGAAACAAAATGGACCAACTTGGAACATCATTGTTTGCATATTGCGTTATGGTAGCTAAGAATGCACTCTGGATAGTTGAATGGTTAATCTACTGTAATGGTCAATTCTTAATGGTATGGATAGTATCTTGTATTATTTCAGCATGGTTAATCTAGATGCTGTTGAATCCGATCAAACTGAGGCCTTTACCCTCGTTCCAAAACGATTTCCATCAAGCCATGTTAAGGCTACCACCACGTAGCAATCGCTTTGCCACAAGTCTTCCGGGTGCGTGCCTCTAACTTGTCGTCCTCAAAGTCCTCGTGAGCCACTTGTTTTTTATTGGCTTGCCTGAAGCCCGTGAGAACCGGGGACTGGCCACCCCAAATGAAAAGTGTGTAGCCTGTATCGCCATAGGCGGCGCCATAGGCGGCCCTTAAAGTCCCCATATCGCAGCTGACTTTCACGACGTCCCGACCGCACCTCCAGCTTCTCTCGATGTCCTTGACCTGTGAGCGTGGCTGTGTAGCAACTATAAATATATTTTCCAAAAATCACAAGAAATCCATATTTTATATATACATATATATATATATATAAATATGAATATAAATATATACATTATACTTATATTCATTCATAGCTATCTATCTATCCATCTATCTATCTGTATTTATCTATATTCATGTACCAACCTCAGACCTGAAAAGACCTGCTTGGTGGTTTCTAGTTGCCCCATTCCAAAACTGTTAGTCAAAGCACCAAAACCAGGGTAATTATGGGTAATTATGGTTGAAAATCATTCAAGGCAGGAAACCACCAACCAAAGACAACCTGAATTATGGCTGAAATCGAATTATGGTTGAATTATGAATCATATGCCTTGAAATATGGTTGAAATCGAAAACCATTTCAACGGGGCAAGCGCCTCTGTGTGCGGACCAGGCTGAGGGACGTCCTGTATCCACTTGGGGTAGCCCACACGACCATAGTGAGAACTACCAACGGTATCATGCCACTCAATGTTCCACGGCCAAAAAAATCACATGCGTGGCCACCCCAGCCCATTCCACTTGTCTTGATTTTAATTGTCATACAGGCTCTGTTTTGCAAGTAAATATACGGTATCACTGGAGCATCTGGTATCAAACTTGGACCAGTGGCACTCATGCCATTCAGAACAAGGCGCTCGAGTTGCATAGACATCATGGGTAAACAGCAAGGCTCCCGCGATATAGTTCCTCATCATGAACGCATGTGGGCCAGCCGCCTAGTCATGGCAATCAAGCACAAGTACCAATTCTTGTGGTTTATAATGTTTTAGTCAGAATGTCGACAGATCTTCACAAAATGACCCACTTGAATAGCGGTGACTGGTTTGTGCTTGCTGTGCGTAGCACAAAAAAACAGTGAAAATGGTTCTTCCACAAAAGCAGTGAGTTCCTTGATCTGTAGAGACATGAGCAACACAAACAAATAGGCTTGCAATATGTTGCAATGGGATATCGCCGCCACTTTGTTTAGTTTCTGTTAGGGCCTGCTAAGGTGAGCTGGGAGGCTGAATCAACAGGGAAACAGTGGAACCAAAGAAGTGCCGAATCCTGGCAGCAGCTTCTTCAGATGACAAAAATCCATTTCAAGCTCGGGATTAAGGCGGATTAGGGTCTGAGGATGTGTGAAAATGTCTGAGAGTTTGACATTGTGTTGCCCGAACTTGCTAGAGTGTAGATTCTCTTCTCGCCGCGTTGACCTTTTGATATAAGAAACATGTCCAAGACTAGGATCCCATAGCAGCACGATTCAAAAACCCAATTCCATCTCATGGCTGATGTACGGACAAGGACATGAAGGCCGGATATTCAATATCATAAATAATTAATTATGATTAATCAAAAACTCTGTTCCATAAGTGTATATGTATTGCATGCGGGATAGAGAGATATAGAAAGTTCTTGTCGGAGCCTATGGCAATCTGCTACTGTGGGAGGTTTGATCGAGCTCTTTTCCATCAAAACCGTTTGGCGACAACTCGATAACATTGGCAACACATTGCAAACACATCGTTCAATTTTGTGCTATGAGTTCTCTGAGTGTATAGATCCCACCATGTCCATTCATGTCAAAAGAAGCAGGCACGGCTCAAATTGTCCTTGAGTCCTATGATGTCTTATGATGTCTGCCGAGGGGCAAAACGACAGTGAGGGCTTTTCGAGCTTCGCAAGATTCATGAAATTGCTCTCCAAATTCTTGCTCAACGACTGACACCTGCAACCCCGGGAGAGAGCCATGGGGTCGGGAAAATTTTGAGACAGCAAAGGAGAGCACAAACGTCAAACATTGGGTGTCAAAGCTATAGGAGAATGCCCCCCAATCACCACAAAAATGATAAAGTTCACAGATTCAAATTCATGTCCGTTCTGGTTTCCCAAAAGAACTGGCCAAGAGAGTACTGGCAAAATTACTTTCACATACTGTACAAGCAAGCGAATCTGATATAGGATCTAGTCTTGTCGCAGACTACCCCTGTCGAACAAGATCGATGCACTTAGCCGCGCCAGGTTTCCTTTATCCAAGTAGCTAAATCTTCTTTGTCACCCCGCGGTGCCACGCCAGGTCATGTGGACAGAGGCGGGTGATGTTTATACAGTGAGCAGCCATTGACGGCTAAGATGAGTTAAGAAACTGTGCATCATAATCTCTTCAACTACTTATTGGTTCCAGCCCCTCGCGGCATTTTGGTGGTCGACAAGCCCACATGAACCTCGAATGGCCATGGCCCAGGCACGATGACTTCCCGGAAGAGCTCGCACTTGGAAAAGGTCACGGCCAACGACAGGTGTGAGAAGCCCATAGCCTCTGCTCCTTGGTTGCGCGGGGAATTCCTTGGGAAAATCCACGGGGTTTCTCAAGGCCAGAAGGGGCAAGAACCTATCTCAATTAGCTTGAGAAACATCAATAGCTTAATTTCCCATGAATTGATTATCAATAGCTAAAAAGCACCTATTGATCATCTAAAACAAGCTATGTGGGGATGATAGCTGGGATGTCTCCTCTGACTTGAGAAACCCGCATTTCAAGCTACAGCGATAGCCCCACCCAGACAGGCAGTATTCGGAAACATGTGCTGAGATTTAGTTTGAGATTTGCTTACCAATTCTCACAAAATGAGATAAAAACTGACACTTGTTCTGACACGAAGACTCAAACCAATTTCGAAACATCAGCTGAGACAATATTACATATTCT
The DNA here is from genome assembly GCA_009767595.1 of Symbiodinium kawagutii. Taxonomy (NCBI): domain Eukaryota; class Dinophyceae; order Suessiales; family Symbiodiniaceae; genus Symbiodinium; species Symbiodinium kawagutii. The sequence continues at coordinate 146,238 of VSDK01007895.1, read as the reverse complement.
AGCGTTTGTCCTGACATGTGCTGACATGCAAACTGCCATATTTTGCTAACATTGAGACTGACGCTCATTCTGACATGTCTTCAAATGCATAGCTTGCTATACGATTGATTCTGCAAGCAAATCAAAAAAGACATCTCAAAACAAAGGGCTGTACCTATTTTAGGATGCAGCATTGTCAACCAATATGTCCTGCCAAAGCTGACGCATATTGCTTGAAATATCTTTCTTCTGAGGAATGCATTTTTTTCCGAGGAAAACTGTGACTAATCTTTAGCTTCCTTCCAAGATGCACATAGGACATCTCACATGTGTGTCTTCAAACAACCAATGCTAAACTCACATGCATAACCAAGAAGTGTCTGCACGGAGGTTCATTAGTAGATTTTGCCATCCCAAAAGTATTGATCAAATTTGAAGATGATCAGAGGTATGGATGCAACATAAAAATGAGGCTTAAATCATCAACCAAATGCACATTCACAATGATCCATTGCCTCTGATATTAACCTCCCAAGAAGCTCTAACAGGACTTTCTAATTACCCGGCAAGTGGGGAATGAGTTAATGATGGCAATGTACTGGGGACTAGATTGAGCGCTCAGTGTTGTATTTCTGAATTCTCAATCTCAAAACAAGGAAAATGAACCCCTCTCCAACAATCAACTCCTTCACATTCAGTTGGCTGCATACCTCAATGCTCATATTCTGCCCCTTGCGTCCGGATATCATGGTGGACCCCTCCCGAAAAAAATGGTACATCTCCAGATATCTCCAGTCTCCGGCAACATGAATAACACTATCATCAACACAAGCTTAGGGCTTGACCTTGCCCTTCCCATTGGTCCAGCGTCGTCGCTGAAGACTTTCCAGGTCCGACACCTCGGCGATGAGCGAAGACAAGCCATCTCCGAAGCGCGAAGTCCAAACGGTGCGCGGCGCCTTGAAATCTTCGATGACGATCCTCTACGGCACTGGATCAGTTGCACAGCTCTCCCAGTGTCACGTAGCAAGCTACGTGGCGTCCATGTTGTACAAATTGTGCCCAGTGGGATGATCATTTCCCGAGGTGCCATGGATATGGCGGTGACACTTGGAACTGGGGTGAACATTCATGATCAAACTAGATAGCTTTGATGAGATGTTCAGCTATCCATTTTTTTGGATGGCTGATGATGGTTGGTTAATGTTGACATGACCCATGCCCATGTACATGTCTGATTTGAATGTATGTCAGAAACATGCCGCAAACATCAAAACTCATATATGACTCAACCCTGGGTGAGCCTTTATCTTCGGGAACCATGTGAGCTTCAAATCTCGAAAATCAATGAGTGATTTCAAACGGTTTTCAGACAGTTGACGTGTGCAAATCAAAGTGATTCATGGCTTCCGAATGAATCACGGACACCACCTGGTCTGGCTTTGACATTGACTTATTCTCAAATTCTAATGAGCAATTATGAAGCCACCGGGCGACTTCTCTGGGTCGAGAACTTGTCCCCATATCAGAGGCTTTCCACCACTGGTTTTGTTGGTTGGCTGCCATCTCCTGTAATTAATGAAGCTTGCTATGTTCTCTAGCAAACCAGGGTTAATCATATCATCAGTCAGCCACAAGTGTCAACCATCATGAACGGTTGACAATCTGGTTGGTGGTTTCAGCCCCTGAAAAAAAAAAGTTTAAAGCCACCAGCCAGCACGTATTAACCGATGGGTCATATTTGATCACGACAGAACAACGTTGATGCCGGCACTGCTCCCGCAGCTCGCAACGTGGTTCTCTCCTTGGAGCATGTTCCATCACCGCGTCGTAGATCGCTTCTCCAGCGGACTGTCTGCCTCCGACCTCAGGTCGGCGTGAAGGCGTGACGCCAGTGTCCTTGACTGCCATTCTTGTGCCCCTGCAAGGTGGGCCCCCGGCAGTTAGAAGTGGGGCTATCAACCCCCATAACTGGTAGTTGACCCTAGCTAACTTAGTTATAAACAAACTGTTGTACCAACTTTTATAAGTGGTTGGGGGCCCACCTCTCAAATTGTGGGACCTGACAATCACCCACTGATCATCTAAAACCAACTCTTTGGACTCTTTGGGGATGATTTGGGGATGGTTTCCATGATCATATTCCTTGATGATTGTTGATGGTTGATGTTGGTTGCCACTTGTCCACCCATGCAGTGCCCAGCAGCGCGGCGCAAAAACTCCTTCCAGGTCTCTTGAAGCTCAGTTACCTCAGCAAATCACGGCTACAGTAGTGACAGTAGGATTGAACCAGAGCTACCACACGAATCACTAGGGGCTGGAAACCAGGTACCTGGTTTCCACCAGCTTGTTGTAACTGGGGTTGGTTAACGTTCAGAAAATTGGTGCAACTTGTACTTTCTACAAGGGACCATAATCTGTCCATCCATCGACATTTGGCCGAGCACTATGATAGAGCAAAGAAGGCAACGAAAGACAAACCGAAGCTGCATAACTTCAACGACGCAAAAATCAGACTGTAAGAGATCAGAAAAAAAACGGAAATAACAAAGAAAACGTGAGAACAATAACAGAAACACAGAAACAAAATGAAATAACATAACAGAAAACAAACACATGTCAACCGAACAAAACATAACAGAAATAGCAACCTCATGGTTGTTTGGCTTCAACCGGAGCTCTTGCCTGCTTGAGCATATGAACGATTTTAAGAATAGGACAATTGCTGCCCCAGCAGCCCCACTGGACCCGATCTAGCAATGGTCTAGGGTACCAATGTCCGTTGCCATGAGTTGTCCTTAAACGAACCAAGATCGCCCTTTAGAGACAAAGTGGATGAATCAAGAGGCAATGCCAATAGAATCCTAATGACCTCGTCAATGGAACAGCTTCATCTTGCTTGAGAGGCAAGTTCTTATGCATCAAATTAATCTTGTCACAATAACAAAAGGCGGCTTTGTTGCAGTTGTTCTCGCCGTCGGGTTTTGGTTGTTGTGATCATCATCATCATCATCATCATCATCATCATCATCATCATCATCATCGTTCACCCGATAGGATGCGAGCCTAATTCTCATGGCAACAACACATTGACATTGTAGCTTGGAAGCTTGTGTTCTTTGTATTCCTCTCTTCTAGTCTTTGCTCTTGCCAAGTTCTTTTTGTTAACCTCATAACTTGGAAGCTTGCCCTGTCAAAGCACCCAGGAAGGTGGTATCGCCAACAGTTGGATCTCATCAACCTGGATCTCGAAGTACTTCTGGCAGGCCTGCAAGGGCGTGACAACCAATGATGAGACTGGCTGTAGATCTGTTGTGATGCCATTCCATCTGAGATGGCTGGTTCGGAGTCGTTTTGCGCAAGTGGTTTCCGCGAACCCTGAGTGGTTTGATTTGTAGAAATACCTAGCACATCCAAAAAATCGGCCCCCACCGACCGGTGCAATCCTTTTGGGGTGGTCGGATTGCAGAGCCCAGTAAGACGAAGCACGCGAAACCTTTCCATCACATCCTCGCATTCTGCGTGCAAAAACGATTCTAGGATTGGATCGGTATCACCATTTCTGGATATTCAAGAATTCCCGGGTGAATTTCCACCACCTGTTGATATCCACCACCAACCTGCTGATCTCAACTGATCCACCTATGGCCGTTCCACCCAGTGTCTCCTCAATCAACTCTTCCTCGCTCTGTGCGGGCTGTCTCAAGTCCTCGACAGCTTCAGCAGGTTCGGTTTCTCCATCCTCCTGACGGTTGGTGCGGCCCTGACTGGTTCTCGGTGAGGGCATGATATGTCATGATATGTCATGAGTCACAGCTAAGACACCATGGTGTTTGGTCGACAATGTTTTCGGATTGTCGATGGTATATTCTGGTTGCTACAATTCACGGTCAAGAATGATTAGGTTAAAAGCCGCTCAACTAATGATGAATCTGGTACATGGCAATGCTCTGTGATCCCTGTCCATCACCCTGTGAACCACTGTTGACACATCTTGCCTTATTGCGTCAACCCATCAACCTCCTAAGATTACAAGATGTGTTCATTTACCACAATCAATCCATCGTTCATCGATATTCAGATTTACCTCCGACCACCATCAGCCACCCCAGCTCCTCTGGTCCCTTAAATCCGTCAACACCAGGTTGGATGAGCTCATCAAGTTCAAGACCTGGGGCGCTGGAGAGGGTTCAGAAGTATCGCCGGCTGTTGACCATGCGGCACATCCCTGTCTCCCTGAATTTGACTCTGAAAAGTTGCAGCGCTACTTTTAGACTTTTTCAATCACGGTCAAACTGTTACAAATGTTTTTGCTTTGTTGCATTTTCTTACCGTGCGATATTGTTTTATCTCATTCATCAACGGTACCCTTTGTATTCAACTTGTTTTGGGATTGATTGGAATGCCTCCTCAATAACCACCTTTCTCAGGAAATGAACAATCCAAACAGGTGAAAGAATACTTCACAGCCGTTGGGAATTGTAAGATCTTGGCGTGGCAGGTGCTGGCCACAGCACTGGGGCTTCACCCTACCCATCAGGTAAGGAGCCCCGTAGCGATTGCAGAACCGCTACAAGCTGCTCAACCACAGGCTGCTGACCCAAGAACTATGGGAGGAGATGAATCTCAATCACTGCCCCCCAAGAATTCCTCCCACAATCTGTGTGCAAGTGATAATGCCACTGAGTGCAATGACTTAAGTACTGTCTTGTGCTCGAAATGACAGTAGCATTGATAATGAACAGCAAGAACAACAATGTCGACCGACACACTATACTACTATTACCATCAACTACAAGCAACTACTGTATAAAAATGATGGTAGTAATCACACCTCCTTTGATATCGGCGGCTGAGGCCCACAAATGATGGAATTGCAGTGTCTGCTGGATGCTTCCGAAATCTATGAGGACCCTAACTGTGCTTGCTCCCGATCAGCGAGAAAAATCCCACAATCTAAACTTGATAGTATGAAAAATAAGCAGTCATGTAGTAACCATGGACAACCGGACTCAGTATTGGAAAAAACCGTGTGAACCATTATCAACCAGCCGTTTTATACTCACGCACAAGTAACAACAACATCACTTACACATGTATACTCATTGCCAAGCCATCTGCACCCAATAAGTACCGTTGGACAGGAGGCCAAATCCTTCCTACTACCGCCGTAAAGCCATCATTCCAGGATGGGTCCGAACCCAACAACTACGGAATGATCGATGGACATGTGAGTCAAGATTCTGGGCAAACCACAGCTTGAGACCAATCTCTAACATTGAACAATGCTCTTAGCAAAAAAAAGTGTCCCAATCACCACTCATGGTAACATATGGTAACCATAGCAGGCCGTCAAGTGACCCTTCAATGTGAACTGCTATGGCCAAGTTGCTGCTCAAGGAGTTTGAGGCGGCTAGATCTGCAAGCTGGTTGTCCAGTGACGCCAGTGACCAATCGATCTCAGAGCTCTCCATTGATCCATGCCCAATGGCGCCCACTTTAAGCGGGACAAATCTCCACGCGCTTTGGCGGATCTGAGACCAACAGGCCAGAAAAAATAACACAAATCTGAAGGGCTGACAATCCTTGCTTGAACAAATGGTTGACTCGTCGGTAGCAATGGCCATTAAAGGCCGATCAACCATTGGTCAATTCATTGGTGAACTAAGCATTGATCATGGTTTTGATCCTGCTTGACTACTGGCCAATAATGATGAATATCAAAGTTGGTGTTTTCAGGTCTACCCTTGCACTATTCAGTTGGGAATCGCTGGTTGGCAAAAGTTGGCGGATTCCATGGCTTGCGATGGCACCATTGCCACATTGTTGCTTGGAACTCAACCTCATATCAAATGACCCCGAAATGTTGGGTATGTGAAGCTGTCACTGATGAGTGACGACAAACACAAATGGGGGTTAGCTTCTCCCAGTTTGCTGATGAGCCGGGCTGCGCGCATGAAGCACACCTGGGTGACAAAAACTTTTAAGTAACAACAAATGTGATTCGCTTCAAAGTAATGAAACAACTTCACTGCAACAGCTCTGGCCATCAACAGCACAACAATCATTTACGGTATATATATATATATACAGTAGTCTTCTGCAGACTCATTCAATTAAGGGTTTGGTTGGGCGTGTGATAATCTAAATAATGGATGCACCAACTGGTTTTGCCAAACAAATAAAATTGTGGGTCTGTGCAGAATTCGGGTATCTCAAACAATCTCAGAATCACATTATATATATATATATATATATATAATATGTTGGTAAGCTGGTTGGGTGGTGCAGATGTCACCTGTGACCCCCCAGGCTGGGTCACCATGGGTCCGCTGGGCTCGCCACGCAAAGCCCCAGCAGCTGCTCGAAGACCTTCACGGGAACCGACAGTCGGTTCTGTCCGTCCAAGCGCCTGCGCGGTGGGAAACAGCAGCCAGGACGGGCCAGGACGGGCCAGGACAGGAGCAGTCCGCGGTCAGAGTTTTGGATTCAAAACTTTTGTGGGAAAACTGCGTCACTTGGTTGTGGACAACCCGGGTCCTCCAAAGCAAACATGTCTTTACAGTGCTGAAGTTTTGGTTGGTGAGAATTCAATGTTTCCTCGCAGTCTTCTGACGCCTGACTTGTTCCAACTTCTGCCCTGTCTAAGGGAAGCTGTACTTTTCGGAAGGCACAACTCCAAATTCGAAAACATTTCATTTTAGATGATGAATCAAAAGCTATACAGATATAATTAGATATGTACAATCTATATATTGCATTAGCAACTCAAATGTTTATCCCAAACAAAGACATTGCCTCTCCCAAGACAACCCAACAACTGCCAACAACAAGTCATTTTGGGAGTTCCTGATCTCGGCCAGAGTTGTCGCAGAGAAGCACCATTCCCGATGATTCGCAAACGGCCGGGTGCTTACCACAGAGCTGGTGTTGGTCTCTATTATGATCCGAATTCATAGGCATGGTTTGGGAGGTATCAACTACAATTACTGTTACCCCAAGAATTGCTTGCGAAATTGAAGCTGTGAATGGTGATACAGTGATACCGCAATTGGCATCCATATCTCACGTTTGATTCTCCACCATCTCTGGGGGAGGACCCAAGATTCCACCAATCCCGAGCCGTTAAAGCCTGACAAAGGATGGTCACAATCCTCCACAGGGAAGTTGATCCATCCATCACTGATCACCACTGATCCACGGTACCCCCAGGACCCCCAGTTGCTTTGCTTTTTCTTTGGCAGCAGCTGTCCAGGAAGCCATCGAGTTCTTCCAAGAGGTGTGCTTTGCACATCGAAATTGGTCACCTTTTTGGGGTTTAACATCCGAATGGCCAGCTGTGTGCACCAAGACCCCATGGTTGTTGGCATCTCCCTACTATCGCAGGTGTTTGGCAAACGACTGATATATTTCTACTTGCTTGCTAGTGGTGAAGCGTCGCATGGATTCCCCCATAGGCTCATTGATATTGACCTTTTAACATACACACAATTGGCCATGGCTAGGGCAATTTCAAATATGAACCGTGATGAGTTGGCTGGTATCAACCGTTATCAACCAAAACTATCTCAAATAAATATTAAAACTGCCAAAACTATCTTAAATATTCTCAACCATTGAAATCCAAAAGCGTTCTCCGTGGACTTTGACTTTCACCAAGCAGTGACAATACCCAAGCAATAGCTAACTAAACTGTAACTAAACCCAAGCAATAGCTGTGACCAAACCCAAGCACTAGCTAACCATGGGCAACCCGTGCCACTGACCACGCGCAGTTTCACCGTCGCACCTGATCTCACCTTCCGCTTCACCCAGCCACAGCGAGTCGTTGCTGCCACATGCGCTGTGAACCTGCACAACAGGAACCGACCGGCCCACCATTCGCTGCATGCACGTTGCTTCATGGTGATTCGAACTTGTAGTTTATGTGGGTTCTGGCTGACAATGTCTGACACTGACACATCACAGCTGTTAGAAAGTATGGTCCATCCATTCTCCCGGTGTGTCAAATCTCTCTGGTACATCTGACAATGTAGACTCGGCCTTGCTGAGGATCCTAAGCCTCCTTTCATCTCCCATAGCATGAACCACAAGTTTTGTTGACAGCGCTTCGAACTGATTCCACGTCTTCCATAGCTGGGGTCAGTCCAAACTGATTCCGTAACAAAATCACCAAAATCACCAACGGTAGCTTGGGTTAATCCATTCTGTACCAAAATCACCAACTTTTGAAGTGCAATGTGATCACACCAAGTAATGACATGCAAGCGGATGGGCACAAGCCAGCAAAATAGCAAGGATGGGGGAAGAAATCCGAACCAATCCAGCAATACCAACTGCGCCAACTGCTGAGATCCCTTGCTGATCCTGCTCCATTTCAGCTGAGCTCATGAGGTTTGAAAAACAACAGCTGGGTTTTCACTCTTCAATGCCTCAATGATTCTGGTTGCCATCATTGAAAATCCATCGCGGGAGCTCGTCCAATCGGACCCTGACACCGCAAATGTGCAATCTTTTTACCAATATTCATGATGTAATCCACTAGTGGCATGTAGACACATTTACTAGTGGCATGATATGGCATGATCTACCAATAGTTACCATTAGGTAGTGGTATCCACTAGGCATGGTCCACTAGTGGGTATCACTCACGGTAGTTTGACCAGTTGTAGAGTATCAACCAACCCAAAAAAGCCGACTTAAGTGGTCATCAATTCTCACCAATACCAATCCTCATTAATTTCCAATCACCATTCTGCATCTGCTAAGTTCCCGTACCCCAAAAAAGCGCAACAGGTCTGCTGCCGTGTCACATTCAACTTCTGAACACCAGGATGAATCTCGCTGCCCTCCTGCAATTCGCAGCCAGCTTGACACCATTCAGCCAGCCTTTCAGCTGTCAAGAAAGGAAACACTGCCAGAACATCAAGGTTTTTGTGCTAAAATCTTCTCCTACCATACCCTACCATGGATTTTCCATTGCTAGGAACGTGTTCCCTTTGTTTGTTCCCCACCTGTGAGGTGAGGATAGTTCGATTTTTTCAGAGCCCCTTCTCCTCCTCCTCAACTCATCTGACCCCACCTCACCGCAAGCTCCGGATGGCTAATTGGTCTGGCACTTCCTGACCCTACACCGGCTCCTGCTTCACCACATGTCGTTCGAAGAAGTTGATCCGGCGCATGGCTCTGCACTACTGGGCTCATGACGAGCCGAATGTGATGAGTTGATCAATGATAGGTGTATGCTGGCTGACTACAATCACCATGATCACATATGGTGGTTTCTCAAGCCGTAGGAGACCCCCAAGTTGTGGTTGGTTTATTAAGTGGTTCATAAAGTGGATGATAATTCGGGGTACCCCTATTTTGATAAACACTGAATTACGGATACATATAACGATCATATTCCCAAACCATGATATGGCTTTGTTGTAAGTGCTCATCCTACAAAGTAGCTGTCAATAGCAGCGAGGAGCCTTGCTCAAAGTTTTGCAGTCCATATTTGTCAGGATGTGAAGCGCTCACTTTTGTGTGCAAAGCAAGCCAAATTAGAATATCAAGGAAGTGTATTAGATATCAACATATAACCACTATTCACCAGGATCTTCCAGGGTGAATCGATATCAACAAGTATTCATCATCATTGGAGAGGATTAAGCCATCATCGACCATCCTTAACCATGATTTAGGTAAACATATGCAATACCTCCCTCTCTCTCCAGATATATCTTCAGATAGTGTCTGTGCTTTCAACATCTTTCAACGCGCCCCAAAGCGAAGCTGCGGAAACGGCCGCGCAGCCTGTGATTGCCGAATTGCCCCTCGCTTCCATGGAAAAAAATGCTTCCTCAACAAGTAGAACTTCTGCAACGAACATGGCTGGACACTGATGTACCCTAAGAATGCCCATGACACACTGCTGATTTGTATGTTGCTCATCTTTTTGGGGCGAACCACTGTGACAAAAGGGGTGAGCATCAGAAGTTTCAGCAGGTGGTAATAATGTGTCGTAAAAAGCGGAGCCACCCAAGATATGATGCGGCTGCATAGTATTACAATGGGTGACGAGGCCTTCACACACCAACCAGGCCACGTCTTTTACAGATAGAATCAGAACACCTGACTTAGTTAAACCCCTGACACCACTGAAATCTGTGCTTGTCTATTCTGCACATTGTGTAAACAAAGCGACATATCCCTTTTTTAAATTGACACTGCAAATATTGCAAGTTTCATTTTGCCTTTTCTCCAATGAACACCAAAATCATAGGATGCATTCAGGAGTGAAAGGCCTTTCATAAGTTCCCGTGCTTCGTTCGAACCGCACTTGTCATGTCGGCACTTTTCGCGTTAGTCGAATTACAAGCCACTGCCCAACAACCTTGCACAACTGCCAGTACATATCCAGCCTTCCATATCAGTTGAGTGACCAACCCCTGGCAAATGAATACCTGATATATAAGCAATCGATGTTACATGTACTTTTGGGGGCCTGCCCCAGCAGTAATTACGACTCTGGAACTACTCCGGACCCATGGACCCAATGACCCCCACTCCGGTCACAGGTGGCACTGGCACTGCACGTGCCAGGGCGTCTTTGGGATAGTAGACCGGGCCGTCGCAATGCGGGAAGATGCCCTGCCCAGGCCTGAAAAAGGTGGGGCCAGCGCTCAAGGGCGACGCAACCTGCTTCTTCTGTGTGTGTGTGTGTCTCTTACCTCGTCAAAAAAAATATGGACCGTCCAAAAGCCATCATTAAAACTTAATTAAAAACCATTATCAAGACTCATAAACCACCTTTGACACTGATTTGACACTTTCAAAAAGCCATTCGCACTTATCAACATCATTGATAAATAGAACTGACCATTCCAGGCAATCATTAAACACAATTACCAGCTATTGACGGTGATTGCAAGTCTCTAACATGTTTTTGGAAAGCCTTACGTCTACAGGTATGAACCATCAACAATCGCTTACTGTCTTTTTCAAGGGTTGTGCATCTAATCGCAATCGCATTCAGATTCACCATCGGTGCTACTTTGGCAAGTCGCTTGGCCAGTCCTCCTGCCATCTGGAAAACCACAATTTGAAGGTTGGACATCTTGTGCAAGTCTCAAGTTTTTGCTGATAGATAAAAGTTGTTGTACAGATGTGTGCATACACGATATCATATAGTAAGCTATCTACAGTACTTGGACAAAGAATCAAAACCCAACCCCAGGAAGAAACGAAAAAACAGACCTCAAATCTCAATCTTCAAAACATGCTACTGAGTTGCGTCCACCTGGGGTTTCGTCCACTCCCGCCAACAGTCTTCAAGCGCTTCTTCACATTGAAATTTGATGCCGTGTTGTATCTTCAATAAGATGCGTATTCTACACATTATTCTAGGAACACAAGCAGAAATGAATGGAGTCAAGCAAAAATCACCAACCACACATGGCTTTTCCCTACCCCAAGACAAATTCTTTGGACTTTCACCTCTGCCAACACCACCCATGTCGGCTTGACTGGGCATCCAACTTGTAGCCATTGATGCGAACTGAATTCATGGGATACCTTGGTGCCACCGCTGTTGGTCGTCAGGTCGTGACCCGAAGTGGGTGAAGATCCACAAGGTGCGCGGGTCAATGCTGGATGTGAAGTACCAACAACAGCAAGACTTGGTTAGCAACAATGATACTAAATATATGTTGATAACTTATCTGATAACTGTCAATCAATATGAAACCACGTTAAGTATACATGGCCAGAAACTATGCTTTAAGGCCCCACCCTTGCCCTCTTTTCAGGAATATCGTCAATATCAACAAACCCAACAGAAGTGGAAGTGGAAGTGGAAGTGGAGGTGGAAGTGGATGATGATGATGATGATGATGATGATGATGATGATGATGATGATGATGATGATGATGATGATGATGATGATGATGATGATGATGATGATTGGTTTAGGGCATAATCAAATCATGGTTATGCCATTGATATCACCAGCAAAATGCCAACAGCCACTAAAAAAGGCTGGGAAATTACAGCCTCCACTCATGCGATTTTGTCCCACTCAATGCTCTAACTCCCCTTTTAGCAACGACCAACAAATTGGTTTGTGGTTCAGGGTCTATCAATCAAAGTCACAAAAAGCCTGTTGCCTGGCAAGCGAATGGTGAATGATAGTGGCTATTAACCAAAAGCGATTAATGATAGTGGTCAAAACAGGTGAATGATGATTTGTTCGTGGTACAGCGGTTCATGATAAATTGCAAATGAAAAAACCCAGCGACTAAACCACGGCCAAGCAGCTTTGTAAGTGAGTGAATCCAACATCAGCCGAGAGTATGAAGTATACATGGTCAAACCATGTGGGGGCCATCTGAGGTCATCCAATCACTACGATACCATGGGTTTATTAATGGGATCGTTAGTGATCAATCAATAGTGAATTAGCGGCTAGTTGATAGTGAATTGATGGATAAAGAGTTCAACTTTCATTTTGCAAAAAACACAGATTCATGCCCCTCCACTGTCGACATCAACAAAACTGAATAATGGTGTGCTTGTTGATCATTCCCGCTTTCATTCTGACTCTCTCCAACCTGAGAAAAAGGTCTTCGTTTGAGAAAACTGCTACGCAAATCCTTAGATATTTGGTTGCAAGTGGGATACCTGAAATCAGCCAAGTCTGGCACTGCATATGCATTAATGCATTCATGGCTTAACGACTCAAGTGAAATCGTTCCCCCTCTCCATATTCAGCCAAGAGAGGCTCATGTTTGTTCCCCAAAGGTCATCTTCAATGGTCAAGTATGGTATTCAAAGATCTGATGTTGAATTCCAAGCCGGAAGTAGTCCATGGGGGAGCCACCGTCTAGTCAACAATGTGCATCTAAAAACTCATCATGCATCAATGAAGACGAGTGATATATCGGAGTGTCACTCGAGGTGGCCAAGCAACATTAAGACATTTTCCTACCACAATAAATATTAATCAGCTAAGAAAAAAGGTGCGGAACATATAAAGTTGTAGACGTTCAGATACTCAAGTGTAGATTTTATATTCAAACATGCACTAGAGCCTTTACATACACAAATGAATCTTAATGTATGCACACATGTAAGCAATGTATATGCATCAAAAACTAAAACGTGCACATGCATGTTTATGTGCCTGCAATGTGACGTGCGAATGCGGACAAGAATCAGCAACAAATGGCATAGTTGTGTGTGATTAGGAGAAATAGCTTTCCTGTGCATACTTTACATGGACACACGTGATAAATTGTTTTGCTTCGGTGTCATGTTCACATGCAAGAACAGCAAATACATGAATAGTGTACGTCTATCCGTATAGTATCCATATTATGTGTTTTTCCTCAAAAGGTATATGTTCATCGCACATTCTGTTCAAATACCGTTGCAACGCGAATGTACATTCCCAAAGTTTTCAACCATTGATAAGCATTAGCAACCGTGGTGAACCATCCGTCACGGATTTAACTTATTTTGAACCATTCACGAACCATCATAAACCGTTATCCAAACCACTTGCCAACCACTTGCAAACCACTTGCAAACCATGAATCAAGCATCACATAATATCGAAACAAATCAAACCAACCATTCGCAACTCCAGTATGCACATGTTTTTTGTTATCTCGAGTCCTTGTGTCGAGTTGCAAGGCTGCATCGAAAATACCCAGCTGGTGTAGGGCATCGGCCAACCTAGGAACGCACAGAAGGAGGGGGGCACGGAGCAGGGCAACCCTTGAAGTCATCAGCAAGTCGCTTCATGGCTAACAACTGGGTTAAGGTCTCAATGTCTAAGATAGTAATGAGTGTTAATGATGATGGCCTACTTGGTGGTTAAGTCGCTACCAGTAGAATGGTAAATGAGAAAAAACTACTAAGCCCACTAATATCTATCTAATGTCATTGATAGTGTTTAAAGACCAATAGTCCACAATTGTTAATGTTGGGGACGGATGGTTTGCCATGAGCCATGACAATGGCTGGTGATGGCTGGTAGGAATAAATGGGGTATGCCAAACCGCCCACGACCTGTTGAGGATTTAAATAACATCAAATAACTTAAGATGACCCCATGATCAGCACATGATTGATAAGCCGTCCGTGTTGGGATCGCAGAAGCAGAGGGTTCGACCCCTGTAGGCAAGGCATTTGAGGAAATCCCTGGCGCCCTCAACAGGAGACTTCCGTGGGAGCTTCCCTCAGCCTCACAATAAAGCCTCCTGACTATGGCATGGACCCAAAGCATGGATGAATTTACTCAGGTATGCCAGGTACGCCAAATAGCACGCAGCGATTACAAGCCTCCAACATTGTCCTACCGGTGCCCGCTGAGCATGCCCGCTTCTGCTGCGATTCAGGCAACGGCATGCGCCTAAGCACACCAGCAGTCGAGACTACTACTAGTGTTCTGCTCTTTGGTGTGAGTCCTTGGCAAATAATACTGACCACTTCGTGTTTCTACTGCATGAAGATTCAGATCTCAACTTTGACTGGCTCCTTGCTCAGCAAAGGGCAAAAGTGGGTCAAATCCACAATCGCTGTGAATGCGTCTCTTTATGTGATATACACCCAGTATAGGAAATTCGAGTTGAAATAAACATACAACCACTTAAAACTGCTTATGGACCTCATCCAGCAGGAACATAGAATATACGAAGGTTGATTGATTACACCTGCATCTGTAACGAATGGCAATCTGAGTAACTGCCGCTTTCCACGCGGAACCCATAGCATTCAGTGTTGCAATCGCAACAAACACTGCACCAATTTGCTTTAGCCGCAGGAACTGTGATTCTCTGTTCAAATCAATCTGGCCATGGCATGCCTTTTTTTGGGGAATACGATTGAGAAGGAGGAGGGTTACTTGAGGCTGAGATGGGATTCCTCAGCAATAATGAAACACTGAAGTTCAAGCCAAAAACCCTGTGCAGGCCTGCTGTCTGCGTTGAACAACCAGGGAAATCCTATGGCAAGCTGAAACCATATCTGCTGTCCGGTTTATGCATTTGGAAAGTCGATTTGAATCGATTTGATACATTGGCCGGCTGCTGCTTTGATCAGCAGGACATCCAATGGTTGTGCTGGGCTCACGAGGACAACCGAAATGTGTATGTATACTGTACTCTCTCTAATTGATCTATCTATCTATCTATCTGTCTATCCATCCATCCATCCATCCATCCATCCATCCATCCATCCATCCATACATGTATATATGTCCTGCTAAATAGACAAAGACTCTAGATATACATCTACAAACACATGCATCTCTCTAAAATATGCACAAACAATACATCTATGAATACATATGCATGTGTTGCACACGGCATAGTGCACATATGCATTTCAGTATATATCAATATATAAACATATAAATATATATATATATATATCATGCATACGTACGAAAATGTGAGGCAGGTTGACGCCTAGCTGGGCTCCCAAACATCAATCCCCTTCCACAGGTACATCTGTCCCCTGACGCAGGGCGTCAAAGGAGGTCATCTCAACAGAGCAAGCGGAAAGAAATGTCTCGACCATCACTTCATGGAAGGACATGGGTGTTACCACATGCAAATAAACAGTAAACACATATAAATACATGAATAAATCAATAGATACATTGATAAAACAAATAAATAGGTAAATAAATGGACAAATACTTGAATGAATAAATAATTGAATAAATAACCGACAAATACATAAACACATAAAATAAGTAAATAACTAGACAAACAAGCAAACAAATAGATAAATAACTAGATAGATAAACACACACACAAACATGTAAATAAGTAAATAGATGCACATGCATGCGCAGAAATGTACATAAACATAAAAGGAAACACAATTACATGTGCATATCACATAAAAATATCAAACACATAGATAAACATAAATAAGTATATAATTGAACATGACATCTCCTTCATCATGTACAATGTTGGTCTATGTAGCCTCCAATATTCCCACACAGTTCGTGGAACAAATCCAGCAGTTCCTATAATGATTTACACCCTGAGAAAACGGAATAAGTGGATATCGTACCAAATATACTACTATTCCGACCCTATAAAACACCTGATACCATCACCAGTGGGACGCACACCCCACACCCCACTATGCGCCCACCACTGTATGAACCAGAATGGGCATTCAAGGTGTAATGATCCAACAATCATGTCAGTTGGACAGAATAATGCACTTTACGTTCAAAATAATTTGAATTCCAGTCGACTGGAACCGCTTGATATGGTGATATAACAAACATCACTAGACAATTATATGTGATATCATTCATATACCATTGTAGTCTATTGACCCTGTTCTAAACCACAAGGACAACCTCTGGCAAACATGAAAGCGAAGTGCGAAGTGAACAAACCTAATGTCTTCTCATGCCCGAGTGTTGATCTACCTGCTGAAATGATTTGGCCTTGAAGCATCTTCATATTTCATTTCAACCTTCTGCAGCCTCCCCCTCTCCACTTGAACCGTGTTCTTTCGGAAATCGAACAGGTGCACAGGTGGCAAGACTTGGTGTTTTCAACTGGGCCCTTCCCGAGCTAAGTATTTGTCCCAACAGGTTCAACTCTTTAGAAGTTGCGGGCGGCTCCACATGTCTTCCCCTGCACCTGCGCCCCATTCCTGAGATGATCGCGTGCGCATGTCCTGTCACGGTGACCCTTCAAGCTTGCATGGCACCATGGGTGCTCAAACAAAGGATGAAACAACTTGGTAAGAGGCTGTTGGATGGGACATCTCAGTCAAAGTACTGAAGGGATCCGTTGAAGCCATTTACAGTACATCCTGCAATGGTTGTCCTCCCGGTAAACATCCCAAGCATTCACCTACAAATCTACAATATTTGAGGATGTGTTGGGGTGTTCATGTAGACATTGTAGAAATTTGTAGGTGACATTGGTGGTGTGACAAAAGCCCCTCAAATCACTTTGACTCCTAGCAAAAAGTCCTCCCACGCGCGCATGTCACCATCAGCAATGTGGAAGAACTCTGCCTCTTCATCTTTCCTGCCATGTGGCCGTTGGTCCATTTTCTTGGACCCCCCACATGGATTATGTTCGTTTCGAAGAACAACAACCTTGTAGTGATGGAAATGGTTTCAGTGCTCAACCCCACAGTGAAGTGAGTCTGTCAAAAGCAATCAAAACTGCTTGGATCTGACTTGCTTTTCTTGAGCTCAATCAACCAGTCATGCTTAGATAGCACATTGCTGTCGCATGATGCAAGGCAACAGACTTGTATGGTGACATCTTTGAAGGTTGGCAGCAACTGATACATGCCTCTGCATGGCGGTTGCGGCAAGAAACTCCAGGCACTAGCAATTCCCAGAACTCATTCTGTCTGCCCTAGTTTGACTGGAATGTTCACAAGGGTGCGACAAGTGTCACAGAACTCATGATCCCATGCAAAACCAGGTGTGGTTCCCCGGGTTTGAATCACCTATCCACAAAAGTTCAGCGCCAACTGCCCAGGTCGTATTCTGATCTTTCGGTTGCTGCAACACATCACATCTTTCTTGCAAGTGAGCCATGAACATATTTGAATGTGCGAGTATACGTGGAATACTTGCCCTAGGGATAATTCAGCTCAAGGTCTATCCATTCAGTGTTTGCTTGGTAAGAGGGGATGTACCAACACGTTCCAACAGCACAACAGGTGGACATACAGGAACAAAACAAAAGGAAAGTGAAACATCCAGGCGCCACAACGACAAGCCACCTACAGTGTTGAGTCTACTGTTTTCTTGCAACACATGGGGCACCTCCCATTTGCGGAAATATTAAACCAAACACCTTGTGCATAGTTGATTGCTGCCATAAAGTTCCACTCTGGCTGTCAAGCAATGCCAAGTTTGTCTAGGTCTATCAAAACCATGGGTAAGGGCATGTGTAAACCAATCGTCTTCCAAGTTGGTCAAGTCAGACTGGCATACTGAATATGATATGGACATACTGATAAATATATATATATATGTGTGTGTGTGTGCGCATGTAAAAAAACAAAAAAGAGAATAAACAAATATGTGTACATATATATATATATTTAGACATATTTCACTGACTGTATGGATATCTGTACATGCATACATGTGTATCTAGCAAATTAGTTGTGAACATGTTACGGACATGTTACAATATACATGGATATCTAAAGAAATAAATACACATTATATATATATATATATAATAATTACATTATATATATATATATATACATATATACACATACACATTTATCTATATGATGAATGCAACGGTGTGTGTCATGGGATGCCTGAGATGGCTTGATATCCAGCCCTGTCGGAGTTGTGAGCGCCTAGCGAATCAGATTACTGGTTGTCCTTCACCTATCTGCACCGATGTGCAACCCCGGGTGGTGGATAACCTGTAGAGGAGGGCGCAATAAATCACACTAAGCTGTCTCATCAACTGAGTACTGAATCAAGAGTGGTTCACATCACAGGGGACAGGTCAATCATTCTTGATAATCAACCTGTAGTTAATCATGGAATGATGAACAAACTACTGCAGTTATTGCTGAATTGGAGGCCTTTTCGTCCTCCAATTCTGTGGATCAACCATGGCGACATCCTCAATGCCAGCCAGTGAGACGAGATCCAGTTCTGGATGTAGTGGATCTCCGGAATATTTCCCACCTGTGCTGGGCGGTTGGGCGCCCCGTGTTGCAAGGATGGGGCGGATGAGGTTGAGAAATCCCGCCGCTTCTGGGCTTCCAGGTGGCCAATGTGACGTTTATAAAGATCCCCAAAGGTCCTGGTTCCTGCAGTGGTGTCACCCCACATCCAGTCAATGGATGCAAAGGTTTCTCAACAGCTCGGAACCATGGAAACTAACACAGCCTTTTTAAACAAGGGACCACACTGAAATGTATCCGGAAACAGGTAAACTTACAACAGAAGTGGTGCCCTAGTGGATGAAGTCACAAGTGTTGTACACCACTTCGTCATTTGAAGCTTCCCTACGCCTGGTGGATACCTTCTGCAACTCACAGAGCTGATGGATGACACCCCGGGAACAAACCTGGGAAAAACAGCATTTAGAGAACCTAGCAGCGGGTGCAGGAGATCACCACCATCATTTCTGTGATTCCATTTCTACTATGTGTGTGTGTGTGTAAGTGTGTGTGTGTGGCGCCGGGCAAGAATTAATCATGTGTAATGTAGTCCATTGGCACTATGAGGGGTCCAAAGACCCCTCACTTTGTATCCTGTGTGAGCCAAACTTTGGATCATATTACAAGCGGTGGATTTGATTTTTATCATAGTCATAGCCATGTTACTATGTTAGCTTACAAAACACTAAGCATTCTACATCATATGTGTATCAATTTTCGTTCAGCTTGTATGTTGGAGACAAAAAATCTTCATGTCCCCAACAAAGATGGTAGTTGTTCATGACACGTTTACAATCGAATGCTACCAATAGGAGATCCAGCTGTCAGCAAACCATCCAACTTTGATCTTTGATGGTGAAACCAACCACGACATAGGATCTCTGTATCTCCATCGGTCTCCCGTTACACTGGTGACCATCAGATGTGCCTTGTACGGGGCTAAGAGCTCTTGCCATTTCGGTGCCCCTGGAGGTGTGGCACGAAGATCCTGCCTTGGAGTTCCATGGGTTCACAGGGACAGTTTCTGCTAGCTGAACAACGATTGGACTTGTGATGATGGGTAGCTATGATGGGTAGCTCAGCTGACAAAGAGTTCTTTTTCTTACAGAGGGACCAGCTGACGAATGAGGACTTTCAACATCATGCCATGTGCAAGATCGAATGGACAAACCACCAGCAACCAGCAATCAGCAACTTTCCACTGCCAAAATCATATTTCTCCTGTTCTCATTAGCAATGGAAATCAACTGGGGCTACAGGCACCAAATTTCTGGATGAGCTCATCAAAGGCACAGCAGGTAGCTTAGAGTAGCCTGCCAACAAACCCCAGAAAACAAACAACAAACGACTGGTTGGTGGCTTCAACCCCTCTTAAACAATAGTTCAGCAGCCAACCATTCCAAAGCTTGGGGGAAATCACCGAATGTGAAAAGGCACCAGCCCAATACGTGTCCAACACATGTACTTTTCTCACTAGGATACGATGAGTTAAAGTATCTTACCTTGCACACTGGTAGTGAGATGTAGTAATTAAGTAATTTAGCAGATTCGACTCCAGTGGACCGTAAAGCTTGGACCGTCCTAGATCATCTGAACGCATAAGCTTGAACAATTGTTTCCAAAAACATTTGCAAACTGTAGAAATAACAAGACAGTCAACAACACGAAACAAAACAGTCCCTTTTTGACACTGTCATCAATGCTTGGAAACCACCGCGCACATGGTTGGCCACCGACATTAAAAACCGTACTGCACTGCTATCCTATCTGACTGGATAATAAACATCTCAACAAATTTGTCAAGGACACGCAGCGACCAGCGATTGCTGCTTGGCTAATTTGGAAGCCAAGTGGCTGAGCATCCAATGCGGCCATTGCTGCATTCCTGATGGCCATAACTGACCGTGATGTTCAGGTCTAGTTCGTTGCAATGGGAAACCCTGGGTACTACACACACACATGATTTTGTCATATCGTGTTGATGAAAGGAATGGTGTTGATCCTTTGAAGGCTTTGACCATCCTACAGTTAGGATTTCTTCTATCAAAGCTGGGAAACCCTGGGGTTTGGAGTAATTACAAGTCTACACAGGCAATTCTACTTTGACTGACCCAAACTCTACGAGGGAACAAAAAGGAAACCACAAGTAAGTGAACATGATCAACCAGTGTTAGCACTTGAGTGAGGAAGAACACAACTTCGTGGGACGTCTGATTTTATGACACTGCAACTTCACAATGAAGCCCATGCGCATTGAATTGACACATCAAGAAGCTGGGTCAATTTATCATCTCCATGTTTTCCAACAAACCTGATCTGTGTACAATCACTAAGCACGTTCCAATCGAAGATGAGTCTCTGGTGAATGAAGGGTCCATGTGGATCCCCATGTTCCCAATGTGTGCCCTATGTTGGATTAAAAACCAAAGATTCATCTCACCAAGACTGAAGAGATCCTGTGCCTCTTCGATTGAGTCCGAAACTGAAACCATACTCGGACCAAGCAATGGATGGACCATAATATATGCCTACACAAATGCACAGAACATATCATTATGTGTAAACATGTGTAAATATCTTTAGATTCAAATAGATACGTGAGCATACATATCCGCCTCTCTTTGCATCTGTACGTATGTATGACAGTCTCCCATTGATGCTCAATGAGCATAAATTGCAGAAGTACGTGAATCTGACAGATGGTCATTATCAATAATCACATGTCTGAACACTTTGTCTATACGAGTTCTAGATTCTAGTGTGGTTGGATATTCTCAACCGTACATGTCGACCATCAGTAGCCATGATGAAACAGTAGTTAGTAACCCTTGTTCACCCCTCTTTTTCAGCACAATTGACCATAAATATTGACGCTTACACGCTAACAGTACATGGATAATAGGCATTCAAAGTGCATTCAATGGTACTACATGAATCTAGCTTATATGGCTGAATTGTATGATAATCTGAGTGGTTTAACTATGTTCATATTTGTTGTGAATCTACATGATATAAATCCTGGTTCCCCTATCATTAACCACTGTTTTCCCTATGATTGTTGGATATTATCTCCAATGATTAGTTGCTTAATATTGACAATGCTATAAACCCATAAATCCAATCAAGGACGATCAATTCATTTACCAGGATAGTATTGACCCAAAGCAATATCTAGCTTTTATATCATATATATATATATATATCCCCTATAAATGTTCGTTATCATTCCCTATTATTAACCATTAACCATAACCATAGCTACTATTGGTTGCCCTAATAATTGGTTTATATCATTGTTATATCATATATCCCCTAATAATAATAGCTATTAGTGGTTGCTTAACTCCATCGAAATCTCGGTTAAAATGCTCCAGCTGGCAGCGGTTCCCCCCCGTGCCAGGCCGGGTACCGGCAGGCCCGCGGCCTCTGCTCGGCGGCCACGCGAGGTGCAGGTCCTGCAGCAGCACCTTCCAGAGCCGCATGAGAACTCATGGAACTTATCCCTATGTACAGAAAAAGAAACAATATCTGATCATGAATCATATAAAACTATGGTCATGAAAACTATATTGATATATAAAAAAATATATATATATATATGAACAGTAAAAATAAATATGTATATATATATATATATACAAAACTATGATCATATAAATCTGTATTGATATTTACATATATATATACTGATATTATATAATCATATATATATAGGTATTCAATTTCCATTCACTTTATAATTGTGTCTATTTATTCACTTATTGATCTATCTAAATATGATACATGGGGTAAATATCTGCCGTTCATCATGGCTGACAACCCGTGATGATCATAATCAACATAAATCAACCCACTATTTCATCACTGAACCATCATGGCCAATCCATACAAATCCACGTTTGATCAGAAGATCAATGATGGAGGGTTACGAATGACCAAAACACAAATCTACCCATCCGAACCAGGATGAATCGCCCCTTGAGATTGCCAAGTTTGGCTCCAGAATCAGGTTGCTGACCTTGTAAGGAGTGCTGATGTTGTCGACATGCGGAGTAGCCA
This sequence comes from Symbiodinium kawagutii, assembly GCA_009767595.1. Classification (NCBI taxonomy): domain Eukaryota; class Dinophyceae; order Suessiales; family Symbiodiniaceae; genus Symbiodinium; species Symbiodinium kawagutii. The sequence goes on along the minus strand of VSDK01007895.1, from coordinate 123,513 downwards.
CGGGCAAAGAAAGGGTAAGGGAATATAAGGTGTCCGTGTGTATCTTGACAAATATGAGAATACATAAATATACAAATACATGTTGTGCGTACGTATGTATACAATATGCGTGTGTTACATTTACATGTATCTAAATGTTATAGTCAGGTGAACGAAGTCCATACGAATTGTCAAAATTATAAGTAGTTCATAGATTGCGATTGCATCCAATCTGTATGTTTTTTCATTACCATGTTGTACCTGTGGCTTTGCCTCAGAAACACGGTACCAACGGAAGCGCAGAAGTGGTCACACTCTGCAGTACGAAGCAATTCGGAAGGGCAGTGGGTTCAAATGCTGACGATCGCAGATGCACATGTAGAACATGTGATTGGCCACATTGTCATAGTTTTGTTGGTCCTGGGTCTGGCTGAAATTACTAATGGTATCTAATGGTTGTTGGTTACAAGACTCATGCGTTGGAGTACCGGAGAACCTGGTCATGTCCTGGCTAGATGTTGTCCAGCTGAACCATCCATCTTTGGAGGGTACATCACCGCACATCATCATAGGCCCACCGGCCAGGGCCCACCGGCCAGGGCCCCCTACTGCATTGCATGGCCAAGGGCAATAGCTCCATGGTATCCTTCGCTACATCCAAGCCGCCCACCAAGCGTGGAGACTGGCAGCCGAGGGTGAAGAGATGGGGCATTGCTTTGGGACGTGCCACCATGGCATGGTCAGTGCCAAGATGACTCCCAATTGGCTGCAGGGCAAACCCTTTGCAGTTGAAATATGGGTGTTTCTCAGACCTGTGGACCCCCAAGTTAATGGTTGGTTTATTACATGTGATTACAATAAATGGTTTGCAAACTGGATGATTTGGGGGGGCTCTTTTGAGAAACCAGCACATATGAGTCGAAACTCCAGAATCAAAAGTTTGGAACACAACAGAGTATGTGGTATTGTGGGTATCTTGTATACGCATTGACGGAGGCAACCCCAAAACATCCTTCAAAAATACTACGAGGCATCCCATACTTTGGTTCTCGGTCCGAGGAAAGCAAGTTTTTGTGGTCCACATGAATGAAATTGAATTGTTTGAACTGCATGCTTAAAACTCGGTATGCTTGCTATTTCAGGACATAGGGAACTCCCCTGAGTTCGTTCCAGTCCCTGATGTCCTAAAAAGCACCAGGCGTCGAACAAAACAGGTCAAAGGGACTCGACAAACATGCAACCTGCAGGGAACTTTGGGCACCGTTGTTCACTTGGAAAGCGCCGTATCTTTGCTTCTTTTGAAGTACTGTAGCCCCCCTGGAAATATTCCACTCGTGGTGATCTGAGAAGCAAGGATAAGCAAAGTGAAACCACAATTGGAAGAGCTGATTGTGGCAAGAAAGCATCACCGAGCCATGAGCTTAACGGTGGCACCAGCTTTCATAGGTCACAAATAGTACCAAGGAGGGCAAGGAGGACAAGGAGGGCAAGGAGGGCAAGAAGGTCATGACTGCTGATCCATACTACCCAACCTTTGAGACTGACAAGCCCTTGCTGCCTATCCAATCTTCCCCCCAGAGTACGGACTCACAAAAACGGTACGCAACCCCCATGGCGTGGTGTGAACATCTGAACAATTAATCAATACACCGCACGATCCTTGGGCATCTATCCAGATGTGCACATGCGTTCATATGGTGGTTTCTCAAAATAAGGGTACCCCCAAATCATCCTTTATCAACTATATATATATATAGTAATAAACCAACCATTTTGGGGGCTCCCTATTTTGAGAAACACCCATATATGTAATTGAACTTCATCAACATCCCAGGCAATCTTCTTGGTGCCCGGATTTCAGACAAGCACACAGAATCGAGTCATGAATTCGTCATCCGAATCCTCGGGATCTTGGTGAAGCGCCTCAAGCACCCCGTGAAGCGGACCTGTCTGGACCCTGCCTCGCCCTCGGGACAGGCAAACCAATCCTCGGTCACGATCAGCGCTGTGAGAACACAAGCAATCCGAGTTGTGCCCTGTCCGTAGCGAAAATTCTGCGATGGCAATCATCTGGTTGGTGGTTTCAACCCCTATGTCAATATGATTAGTCAACCAACCATTTGCTAATAATACTAAGGAAAATAAAAGTGTCGATCAAACCACCAACCAGTGGTTGTTCAACCACTATTGTTGGTTGTTGTCCCCTATGATTAAAGGCCTCCAACCACCAACTCGACATCGTCAGAGCTCGAACTACCACTTTGCAGCAACAAATCCTGGGAGCACCTCCGAATACATGGCATCAACACATCAACATATTCATCCTGCAGGATGTGGTCGGCTGCCGTGTGATTGAAGCATGCTCATCACTCGTGGCTGCTAACAACGATCAACCACTACTGACAAATACTTCTGAAGAAGATGATTAACCTAAAAATGATATGTTTCGCTTAAGTTACCATTTGTAATTTAGAAAGTAATCGCCAGCAACATAAGAATTACCAGAAACATAGTGTTCACTTCGCTTAAATAAGGTCTTCCTATGGTCTTCCTATGGTCTTCCTATGGTTTTCCTATGGTTTTCCTATGGTTTTCCTTGACATTTCTTCCGTTTTCATGTCAGTTCTTCGGTGCTTCACTGGGTCCACGCTGGTCACCCCGTGATCGCTCAGCGTCCGGACGCCCTGTTGAGGTCCCCGAGCGATCCCATTTAATTCGAAAACCTGGTGCCGAAGGATCCAAATGTCATAGGCAACTTAGATAACTTAATTAATCAAAATATTCTTAACTATAGATATTTTTTGGGAAACTTTGCTTGGATATTTTTATATTTGATGGTTTCCCTTTTGGAAACCATCATTTTTTAACTCAATAATGGGAATAAACCATTATATCTATAGTTAAAAGGGGTTTACATGTGTTTATGATGTAATGGTTTGCTCCCATTTAATGGTGAATCACAGGTACATAACTATATAGTAACCATTGAATAGCTGATACTATGGATTGTTCACCATTATAATGGTATATAACCATTGGTTATAACCAATCACAGGTATATAATAGATAATGGTTATAAATATATATATATAGCTATAATTAGATATAACTGTAGATATACCATTATAACCACATATAATATACAGGTATACATTATAAGTAGTGGTGAATTATAAATAATGGTGAAATATCTATCGTTAGAGTGGTTATAAATATATAGTTATATAGCAGCTATATATATGTTAATAGTGGTTAAGAATGGTTACATATACACTTGAATGTATAACTATAACTAGTTATATAACGATAAGGGACAACCATATTTACAGTAATCACTTTATACATAATTGCATAATGGCCAATTGATTGTCTGATCGATCGATGGTTGCAAGGGATATAACACCTGATACCAGTATACGGAGTGGACTATTCAAACCCATGCTATGGGAATGCCGCTATTTTTTTCAAGTGGAGATCATTCTAAAGGTGTTTTATCTAACCGTCTCAGTTCGCAATCGATTGAAACCGTTTCAATTGAAGCCTGTTTCAACCCAATTGAAACCATATCAATATATAATCCGAGACCTTTTCAAGATCTTCAAGGCTGTCTCCTGCCACAGGCAAACCAACCAGATCCCCAGCATAGCAGCCCGAGACACTCCACGAAAGCGATGGGGGTTCTCTGGAATCAGAGCGGCCGCGGCAGCGTACTGGTACCTGTCAGTGGCTCAACTTGAAAAAGAGAACACTTTCAACTTGCTCCTGTTCGTCGTCAATGAGTCAATAAATGTCAATACGATAATATAGGTCAATCAATGCATCAGCCAATACATGCCAATATTGGCTGACAATGGCTAGCAACAACCAAAAATAATCAAGAATGTTTATAGAAAGGTAAATCAAGATTTGGCTAAGAATGGCTAGAAGAATCATGTTTAGTAATGGCTGAGATTGGTTAATCATCCGGGATAATGACCGACCATCAACCAACAATCTATTGAGATTCTACTTATTGATCGGTGATTCGCAGGATGGGTCGTTACGTCAAAGAAACCAGCCGGTAGCTCACCCCACCCATGGAGGCTGAAAGTGCAACTGCCGCATCTTTTGATCCAACTGCCATTCACGCGTGGTAGCTATTGAACATCCCAATGTATTCGCTAATAAACAGACAGTTGCATCATGGATCTACCCAATTTTTTGCGACGGTCTCCCACAAGAGAACATCATGGCACTATCAAGTGCAACCCCCTTCGACTTCCTCAAAAATATGTGGTTCTCTGAGCTTCAGTAAAACATGGGCAGCTGCGTGGATACTTAACCACCAAAAAGACCCCCTACCACCACTAGGAGGGGCCAACTGCTGAGTAACGCCGCTGAGCCCTGGGTCTCCGCACACATCCAGTTCCAAAGCGACCATCTCACCATCTGAGCACGATGGAAGCCGGCAACAGGTCCCTGGTCACCCTGAAGACTCATGAGATTCCAAGGCGCCCAATGAATGCATACAACAATTGATAGAAATAAAAATATAAATAGGCATAATAAATAAATGTATATTATAGGAATAACTATACATACATATTGATATTGTCATCATGATTGTCATACTTAGACTTGGATATGTTTGAGGATGCATAGTCACAATAGGCATGAATTGACGAGCAAGTAAACAGCGTACTGAACAACCTCTGGTTTCAGCAACATCATGCAACATCTCATTCCAGTTCCTGCCTGCCTGAAATGAAGTAATTTGTCCGTTCTACCGTTGAATGAAGGGGAACAGACTTCGATGCGTTGGAGGCGTGATCATGCATGAAAACCATACCTTCCTCTTAAACCATACCTTCCTCTTAAACCATACCCACCTGTACTATACATGACTATTCGCTGTACCATACCCAGCTCATCAAAACTATTGATCGTGTTAGTGTTCTTATTCCCTTAGCCTCTTCATCATCCCTAGCAGTGTCTAGCCGTTGTGGCGCCTCGCGTGGCGACTTAGGTCATACCACTCAACGGGTCACGGTACCCATGAAGCATTCTGATTGGCAAATGTGGGCTGGTTAAGTTGTTAATCATAAAGAGTGCAAATCATGATGCTTGATGATACTGAAGTGACCTTGAAAGAGTATTCAGTATTTCTGAAGCCTGCATTGCTAGTATTCCACAGCAACACACATCGCTTTTGTTGTTTTCACTGCTGTGCCAGGGTCACAAACGAACGAGAGCAGGGGCATGATGTTGCGGAAAGGAGTGAAGACACCGAACATAATTACCTGGTTATGAACCACTACTGACCTACTAATCATGGCGATCATGCCTTATTTACAATGATAATCTATGATCATCTATGATCAATCATCAATATCGTGAATAGTCAGAAAGCAAGGAGTTGAGGTCATCTTTCAGGGAATGGAAATAATAAGCTTGAAAGAAAACATCAAAACTTGTTGGAGCAAAGCCACTTGTGACATGCATCCAACAGGGAGACTATGGGGGAATGGTTGCTAGGATCTTCACTGCCGATATTCACGGAGAGCCTCGGACGGTACTTTTCGTGGTGCCCTTGTTTACCCATCATTGGATATTTCGTATTTTTTCTGTCGCTCATTGCTGGTACTCGAGTGTGTGTGTGTGTGCGCGTGTGTCATCGCTTATAATTTCCTGCTCACTACATGATCAACCAGGATTACCTGCTAAAGCTTGGGGGTACTCATTTTTTGATCCATTTCTCGGAAAGTGATCGCCGCCTTAAAAGCATCCTATGGCATCGACTTCCAGCGCCAAGTTGCTGGTAGCCCAGTGGCCCACTCCGCGACCAACGATCTGCCAGGGGAGGACGGGTGGACCCTGCGATGACGACTAGAGTTACCAGCTGTGCCCTGGTCCCATGGGACCACGTAGCAGGCTGAAGCAGGACTTGTTTGTTGTCGTTGAGTCAGGAGGTCTGTGCCATAAATCCTTTCAATCATTTTCAATCCAGTAATTGGACTTCTCTACATGTTATTTCTATTTCCTCCCACTTCATGATGTATCCCTGAATCGGACTCAGGCTTCAAAAGCGTGGTATGCAAGTGTGACTTTCAAACCCAATGTCCACTTGCAACTGAACAAGGCACCGTTCTGGTTGCCGATGCACTGACCCAAATCACATACGCAAACACACACCTATAGACTTATTCACCCAACCCTATAGGTCTCATTGCAAAAAAGACTGACTTTGCCAAAACCAAGGGACTAAGGAACACTTATCACTTGATGGCACCATCCCCTGACTAGGTACGACACCTTGCTGGATCCAATGACATGCAAGCACTGTAAATACGGCACCAGGCAAAGCAGTCCTTTAAATAGAGTACATCTTGGATCTCCGATAAACCGGACCTTCTCCGATATATTCAAACTATGTAAACTATATGAATGAAACAAAATAGGTGCACTGACCCAACTACACTGGCAAATGACGACGCACAGAAAAGTGTGGACAAGCCATTTCAATTTGGGAGTTCTCTCAATAGCATTCACCGCGACCTGAACTCCATCTGCCAGATAGGCAGCACGGCCATTGGGATCCAAGTAAACCTCAGCAGAACCCAGCAAATCTGCCTGAAACTCATGATGGTTGGGCAACCTGTGATGAGGATAATCCAGTAAGCCACACAAAGCAAACATGACGTGTGCTCCTATGATCAGCGTGATGATGATAATGATGATGGCGATGATGCCCCATCGAACGATCTGCCCAAATCAAACAGTTTCACCCAAGTCTTGCGTTACCACGCCAGAAGAAAAAAACAGATTAGGAAAGATAAACATAGATTTAGGGAGCATTGCGTCGCTTTGTAGCGATGGAAAGGAAAACTGCAAAACCACCAAACACTTCACCAACTGTGGGAGAATCTACAACCTTTGTATCTCCAGTGGGAGTCTCATGTGATGAGAATCGCACATGTATCAGGCTGGCAAGACGCATCATGCAGCAATTTTGTGGATCCGTTCCATGACAAATTTGATTGTTCTGTGTAATGACTATCCTTGTTGCGGATATGTGTATGTGTTCAAGGCTTTTTGTTTGCACGTGGCTGTTTTTGTCATTGCACCTGTTGTCGTCCTCGTTGCTGTCGTGGTTGGTGTGTTTGTGGTCGTTGTTGCAATCTTGTTGTCATGGTTGCTGTTGTGATAGTGGCTGTTGTGTTTGCTGGAACTATCGCGGTTGTGGTTGCTGTGATTGTTGTGGTACTCCCAACAGAAACGACAGCAGCAGTAATACCAACAAGAAATCATCAATAACAATGACAATCAAACGATAACAAATCACAAATGAGAATCAGAAATTCTAAAATTGATATTCTACTTTGTGACAACTTATTAATAGGTTGCCTTAACACTTAATACATTATCAGTACATTATTAACACATCATTAATACAATGTTAATTATTAATCCGTTCTTTCAATACATTATTGATACATTATATAAGTTGGTATAGTATCATATAATATGACTATATTTACCCTGATGATCTCTGTAAAACTATGCCTAACTTTCCATAACTTAATATATTATGTTCATACATCATGAATACATTAGCTCAATATTGTACTAAATGTAAATCTATATTGTACTAAATCTAAATCTATAGAACTTAATTTTTCACAACTTCTCTTTTCTGACTTGCTGAGCTCAGCCTTTGGCCCCCGGGCGTGGCCAGACAAAGCTCCTTCGCATCCCAGGACTGAGGCGCGGAAGGCCCATTCGCCTCGTGACCGTGGTCGCGGTCCGGCGTGGGTCCATGGTGGTGGTGCTGCTGCTGCTGCTGGACACTTGGCTGATGATACTGGTGATATGTCAGGGTAACGATGGCCAGGATGGGTCACAAGGATGAATGAATCCGGCGAATGACAATAGTTGATGATGGCTCATGGGGCCAGAGCCGCGAACCACATCAATCCCAAAAAGATGTGCCGCCAAGCAATGGCTGTGCAGACGTTCACCCAAAGACAACGATTCTGGATGTTCCCATTAAATGGGTTCTGCATGTTGCCGATACATCGAAGACGCTGAAACGACTAGTGGTTTGTTGGTGAAATATTGTAAGCTGTGGTACATAATCGTCCATGGTCATAGTAAACAATATACTAAATATACATCTGGTTTGTATAACCTCCCCTTGGTAACAAACCAAACAACTTGCCTTATCTTCCAGCGGTGTCACTCCCTGCTAAACGTTGGCTGCTTACTGTTCATCCATTGTCGAAGAACCATTCTTATGTATCATCATCTCGTGTATGTGAACCAACTGTTTTTCCGGTTTATGTTTGGTTCCAAGTCATGATTGGTTTCTTGTGTGTATACCCCACTAACCCTCATTAATTAACCATCATTAACCATCATTAACCATATTCATGAACTATCATTGAACATTATTAACTAATAACCTGGGGTGGTTGCAGGTGCTTCCACGGTGTGGCCCTGCAAGCTGGTCCTGCAGGTGCTTCCACGGTGGAACTCGCAGAAGAGAAACGTCGCGTGTATCTGTCGGCTGTGAGCATGTGCAGCATGTTATGTTCTAACCAACCAACCAACCAACCAACCAACCAACCAAGCAATCAAGCTTCCTAGAACTAGGGTAAGCCCCTAGAGAATCTCTTACGTGACTAATTACTTCTCGGACAAAGCAAAACAACGTGATGACTTGGTGAGGATCAAATCTGCGAAAAAAAAAAAAAAAAAAGATTCTTGGTGCAGAACGTATTAGGATGCACCCAGCAGCCATCATGTCAATAGGATGCAATGCTGCCTAGTGCTGTAAATCTAGGGTTTAGGATTGGGTAATCATATGAAATATAAACGTACCCAACCGACCCCGGCAAAACCATCTGGTCAATCTCCACTGGAAAATGGTGAAGGTATGTCTGGTTGGTGGTTTCAACCCCTATGTCAATATTATTGGTCAACCAACCATTTGTGAATGATTACTAGGAAAACTTAAAATGTCAATCAAACCACCAACCAGTAGTTGTTCAACCACTATTGTTGGTTGTTGTCCCCTACTATTGGGGGTTATAACCTCCATAAAACCACCAACCACCAACCAAATGTTGTAGGCTACAGGGCATTAGGCTTTGGCGCGGGTCGGCCGATCATCCGGACATGAACGCCAGCGTGCCACCCATATTTCTACTGTCGCTGTGCATATGGTCAATGTAAATCCAATGAAGAAACTTAGCAGCTTCCAACTTATTGTGTTTGGACTCTACTTGCCGTAAACCATAGCTATTCCCAACGGGAAAAACAGGCATCCTAACAAAAACGCAACAGTTTTGGATTCAACCCTCCATTGCAGTGAAACCAAATAATCATTTAGATGTTTAATTTAACAGTTGGCTGGCACACATATCCAGTACTGAAATGCTGCTGTTATACACCCAATCGTAAAGCACCAGTAGTTGGGATGTCAGCATCACTATATGATGGTCATATGCCATTCATTCATTTCAATGCCTTTATTCTTAAAAAATGTACCATATGTGTAAAAATGCAAGGCACGAACTATGGGTGCTTCCTGCCATGGGTACCCCAAAAATAGATAAAAATAGTGGTTTCAATGTTCAAACTTATCACTTGTCTCATTCTGTGGGGGAGTTTGGGGGTATGATGGTACCTCCAATCTGTGGGTACATCCAACGAATGGCTCAAGACAGTCTGCTAGAATTGCCCCATGTACATCATGTACTTGAGGTTGGATATTGGTGCTCACTGTTGACTTTTGAACATTGTTAATCAAACACGTTCTCCGTGAGCAACTGTGAACAATGGGCCACGATCAAACATTGATGACCGTGGTTCTCAATTATTATGCAGTTATGTAGCACAAGTTATATCACCACCATAAAAAGGTTATTGAACTTAAATGATATCTTCCGAACCCTTACATGATATGACCATTTTGAGTCATCCTCAGCCATGAACATTGACCATGGACAACTATCAAACAATGAACGAATGCTTATTAACCACGAACTCATCAGCATGCAACCCTCAATACTCGTGATTTCTTATCATCGCGTTACAGTTCATCACCATCAAATACTACAAAAAGCCATCTTCTCAACCCCACAGGAACCGAGTATGAATCAATTTCGTTCATAAACGATACTAAAAAGATCTAAAAAGTCAATAGAAACCACATTGGATCAACTGAAATCACCTGAAATCACCTGAAATCACCATAAAAATCACCTGAAATCAGCTGAAACCACTTGAAATCACCATAAACATCACCATAAAAATCACTATCTGAGCCCATGTGTAACAGGCTCCCGTGCCTGGCCTTGCCGCGCTCTTCC
>VSDK01007895.1:73833-113107 GCA_009767595.1 Symbiodinium kawagutii | reverse complement strand
CCGCCCGCCAGCGCCGCGGCCGTCAGACCGGCACTGAAGGCACAGGGGACGGCCCTGGGATTGCCGTCACGGTGGATCTGAAGTCAGTTCCAAGTTGAAATTTAAAAACACTATATAAAAAATTGTGTATATATATATATATATTCATTTATTTATTTAAAAAACTATATATAAGTATGTAATCTAGTAAAAAAAGGTTAATCATATATAAAGTATATAAGTTAATGAACATAAATCATATATATATACACTATAGATTGTGTTCTATATTATTATTATCTTGGATATTAGATAGATATCATAAAACATGGTTAACATATAATCATATATGTCCTAAAGAATGATAAAATATTGCATGTATCTGTCCTATCGATTATCAGTTCCACTTTATATGTTTCAGATTTATAATAATCAATCAGTTCCAGTTGATTGTGGTAAAATGTTCCAGTGTAGATATATGCAACGTAGATGAGTATAATCAATATGTATATAAATGTTCATTATAAGCCCAACAAACTGGACGAAGCGCGGTTCACAAGGATCACGAGCTTTGGCAGCGACCAGGGGACCCAACACAGGTGACATTTGAAACTGCCAAGGCTGAGTGTTTCCATTGAAAGGTGGGGAAGTTCAATGCTGAAAGGTTGGGACTTCAACTGAGATGGACCTGCTGTTGGTGCGTACCAATGTTGCTATACGAATGGGGTGCTGGAGCTGCATACAAATAATACATGGGACACAGCAATGAAGGAAGAACAGCCGTCCAAAATTGTTGATGGAATACATCTGTTGCAAAAATTTGGGGCGGAGTCTTTGTCCAATGAGTATGTCACCGCGAGTCCCCAAAAATCGGCACCCCGCAGCATCCATCACCCTGCAGTGAATACGAGGGAACCAGGATCTGGTCATCACGAACTTCTAGAACGAGAATCCAAATGTGTGTGGCTCTTTTTCGGCAAGCTATGGCACGAACTGGAATCCCTCATAGTTCTGCCAAACTCTTCCAAATTCTAGCCCGGTGGTTGATGGATATTCCACAGGCTTCACTGCTGGTACTGGAACCATCTACTGATGTGGCTCGGGAGTTTCCACTGCAGCCAAAGGACCGCTCAAACTGGGAGCATGACGATGATCCTGAGCTGATTGAAGCTGCAAGGAGGTTTCACCACTGGGATGTGAATGTGGAGCGCAACATGGCAGGCAAGGTCACTATACACCAGATCTAAGTATGAATATGTTTTCTTCTTAGACAAAGGTATTAATTTGTTTGGGTGGACAATAACATCGTACCTGTGATACCCTTGTCAGGGATAATCATATCATCTCTTGACACCTGGATGAGTCGATGACTCCGAACAAGTCATCATCCCTTCGTGGCAACGGTTGTGATGATCACTGTGGGAAACTTCCGCCGATAAGGGGATAAGCCATGTGTGGAGCACGCCAACAAGCCCACGAAGGCTGAGAAGATCTGCAACTTGTTGCTGGAATTCCTCCAAGAACTTGTAAGTTGCAGCAGTCACAAACAGGAAATGCATGTGGTCCAGAAAACTTGCAGAACGGACATTTGCCGATTTTATATAGATACAATAGTCTTGTTTGCTCCTATCCTCAGCTTTGATGGTTTTTACATTCAGTCACGCGCTTGAATGATGAACTGTGAATAAACATGCTGCAATTGGAAGAACAGTCTTTTTGGAAGTGCTGCCGGTATTACATATTGCCAATTGCATCCTCATGCAGATGTGGGAAACAACCTCTGAACACCGAGGTGGGCATCCTACAAAACTCGCACAATGTGGACACCTACCATCTAAGGATGTTTGCTGCTGCTTGTTCTTGTTGAACAATGTTGAAATAAGTTGGTTGCTTGTTTGTTGATATCGCCAACATGTTGTTGTTGTAGTTGTCCTAGGCGCGGGTTCTAGAAAGTCCAACCGGCAAAGAAACACCTGTCACGTTGAGATGCGCATCACATCCTATGCTTACCTGCTTGTGCCGTTGCTGCTGCCGCTTTCGTTGTGAGTGTTGTTGCTGCTAGTATTGTTCGTTACTATGGGCCAGCGCCACCCACAATCAACCCTGATTAATCATTGTTCAGCAAGATTTGTGATGATCAACCATTGCCACACACATTAACACGTATGCAAAGTGTTCAACCATGAACTACTCACAATCATTAAACATCATGAGCATTGTATAAATACAGTAATTATGTACCACTATGAACACATACTATCCATCTTGTGCATGCATTAGCATTCGATAAGTAGCAACAACTACCATCAGTCATATGTGATTGTCCATCATCAGTATTTTGAACAACAAGTCACTACCATCTACCATCAGCTACAAACACGACTATCACCTGTATATTGTCACCATTGTATAACAATCGTGAAACGTGATACACCATTGATATGAACAAATTGTGAATTATTATGTATGGTGGTTTCTCAAAATAGGTGAAGCCCAAAAATGGCTGGTTTATTGCTATAGGCTATAGATATTTGACAATGGATGATTTGGGGGGACGCCTGTTTTGAGAAACACCCATATAGTCTACATAAGCATTGCACATATATGGCTGTGGGTCAAAACCCCGTACCCCTGGTTCCCCATCATTAGCCATTGTTTTCCTTATTGTTGGTTGGTCATTTATCCCCCATTATTGGTTGCTTAATATTGACCCATAGCCATATAAACAACCAATTGTGAATACACAGTCCACATTGTGAACCATTCGGAAATCTTCGGAACCACAGTTGTCCGGCGGCACTGCAGTGCGACGCCCCGTCCTGACGCTGATGCCGTGTGCTGAGGCACCCGATGCAGCGGTGTCCTTGCTGTGCCAATGGCAGCAGTGAGAATCGCGAAGGGTCAAAGGATGTCAAGGGATGTCAAGGGATGTCAAGGGATGTCAAGGGATGTCAAGGGTCGGTCATAAGTCAACAATTCAGAATGACTAACCAATGCTTGAGGACAAAAAATGTTGATGTTAAAGAATGATTAGATACTGGATGCTACTTTATTAACCATTGAATTGATTAACCATTGGTGTTCCAGGCCGTCAATTAATGGCCATTCACCTGGAACACCAATGATTATATATCTATATATATATGGTTCCAATTAAACCATTAATGTTAATATGGTTCCAGTTAAACCATCAATGTTAATAAATGACCATATCAAATTAACCATTAATGCTAATTAATAATTAACCATATCAAATTAACCCATTAATGGTAATGATTAACCATTAAATGCTGCTGTAATCCTTGGTGTTCCAGGCCTTGAAGCCAGCACGCGCCATGCGCTGGATCGAAGCGCCATCATGGAACCTGACCAACGAGCGGCGGCTCGCGGGGCGGCGGCTCGCGGCGCGGCTGGAGCGCGGGTGGATCAGCTGAGTGATGTCCTAAGAGAATCGCCTTGGGATTGGCGCAGAAGATGTGTCTGATTATGTCTGCTTCAACTTGAAGATATGAATTCGAGAGTGTTGGAATTCAAGTTGGAATCTGGTGTGATCGATCAAGAAATTGAACATGGCAGTGAAACCGTGATACTGGGTAAGAGGATGTAAGGGGGGTAAGCGATTCACAAAATTCGCACAGGTCCTCCAACTACAGGTAAATGTGTTTCAAAGCTATCAACTCTAAAGAAAAATGCAAGACTTGGGCAGTGCAAGCCGACAACAAAAAACACAGACACACTACAGCCCCCATTTTCGGGAAAGCAAGACTCAATTGCAATGTTGCTGAATCTTTTCCGGCAATGAACAGAAAACCAAACCAAGCATCCGACCAACAAACGAAACCACCTTTCATACATGGCACATCTCATCGCTATCCAACCATGATGACATCAAATCACACAATTTGGAAGGCAAAGCCTCATGGGCTCATTGTCAGCGTGTGACTATCAACGCTTGTAGAGGTCGCCCATCAAACATCACCATCATGAGCCCCCCACCAAAAAAGCCATATCCACCAATCTCAAGTCCCCATGACTAAGCATAAACCACCATGAAGCAACATCAACCAACATGAACGACCATGAACCAACACGGTGGAACCACCATGGTGGCCGCCTCCCGTGCCATAGCTGGGCAGCTGCATCCAGGAACTAGCCGCCATTGCTCGAGCCACACGGCAATGCACCAGGGGATCTTCAGCTCTTCCCAGCTCAAAAAAATATATGTATATTTATTTAGAAACATATAAATACACATGCACATGAATCAATATGTTGTATATACACATATATAAAATATGTGAGCATTTTGTGTACATGATAGTATATATATATTATACATGTATATGAATTAATATGAATATAAATATATATATATATATATTATCTATATCAGGAGCCGTTCCGGACCAATTGTGTTGATTCACAAGGTACAATTCTGCAACTTCCAGCCCAGAATCCGCACCTGGCAGCACCATTGCAGCTTCACTCTTGGGTGTCCCCTGATGTGGATATGTCCACAACAAGTGAAAGTGCACAGCCCATGAGTACTACCACTACCACCACCACCACCACTACCACCACCACTACTACTTCCTATACTGCCTATAATTGGGTTTGCGTAGTGATCCTGTTTTGATGCTTTGGGGACTAACAAAGCCATCTTCACCATAGCATGGTACTGTCAAGCTGGGCAGTTCCACGGGATTAAAGAGTCTGAAGTTTCATTTTGGTACACCCGAAAATCAACCACTAAGATTTGATGGAAAGCACAAGTCGTTTACAATATACTAGCTATGAATCATATGACTTATGGTGGTATACCCATGTACACACTATTGATATACATAGAGCCAAACAAATGTTCTATCTTTGGATGCACTGCCTCCAAAAACGATCTTGCAGCTGCCATCACTTTTCATGTCTCTGGCGAGACAGAGTGAGAATTGATGTAGAGCCACTATGCGTCCGTACTGCAGCCCTTGCCGCAGATGAACAAACGGTTCTGATTCTGGATCATTGCTCTGTTCCAACGACCGAAGCGAGAGGAACAGAAACTCTAAAGAAACTCAAATGAGTCAGTATATAGATAGAATGAGATAGATCTAGACAGCACAGGAAAGGCGTTTACAGGAACAACTCCAGCCACATGTCCAAGCTTCCAAGCTTGGTGGTACGTCCATTGGTGGCACATGGGTGGTGTCGAAGCTGGACACCCGGACCGGGCTGACCTTGGCTACCCAGGGGCTGGATCTGCACCCAGCAAGCTGTGCTTCATTTTCCGGCTCGGTGCCTTTTTGTTAGTGCTTGATACGTTTGGAGCATATTGAAACATGTTGAACCCATGTTATTGAACATGTTTGATCACCCTCAGTCATTGGTAAGCTTTGATCCGAGCATTGTAGGACTTGCCGCCAGCATGTCACGTCTTAGGCGGCATGAAGCGTTTCTGTCCAACAATGACGACCTATCACGACGTAAAAAACCTTTTGCAGTGAGACAAGCGGTTGTCATTTTCAGTCCCTCACAAATGTCACCGCTTGTGATCAAATGAAAGGATTGGGCCTGTGCAGTGCAAAATTGGCAATTGAGATCTTTGACTCTTGCGCTATCCAAGAGCGCTTGCAGCACGTCTTGGCTACAAGCGGCGCTCGGATTCGGGGATTCAATCGGCCACAAAATGCCAGCAGTCCGAAACATCGACACGCCGCAGTCCAATCAGCCATTTGGCTGAATTGCCACGCGCGAGAATCATTTCTCAAGCTGGCATCCGCTCCGCATCTGTAGAAGCCAACAAATATGCCGGTGGAAATCAACTCAATTTTTACATATCCAAACCGTGTTTGGATTGCCAACAGAAACCATCTGTGTGGGCTGATCAGATCCTAGTGCAAACTTCCAAACATATGGCATAATACTACATATATAGTGCATCATACTGAATCTAAAAATAAATAGATAAATAAATAAACAAATAAACAAATAAATAAATAAATAAATGCATAAGTAATTATACATAAATATGAATACATACATAAATATATATATATATATATATATTATGTATGTATGTACATATATATACATATATATATATATGACAGTAGAAATTGGAATTGATGGATCCTCACACTTGTAGGGATGGGTGCCAGCCGGCTTCGCAGAGGGTTCAGAGACACCTCAAAAATTGCATCCGCCGGGTCCCCAACTGTCCTTGTCTCCCTTTATCAAGCAGCAGAGAGCTGTGTTTATTTGGGGTTTCAGAGTTAGACTGTTGTTGAAGTATGCCATTATCATCGACTGTAGCCAACCACCTTCTGATCTGCTTGGATTGTCCAAAATATCAAACAATTGCAATCCTCCAATCAAGTTAAATGAGACAGAGCAAATGAATACGATTCACTTGCAGGCCAACATCCAAATATCAAATTAGCATAAATTAGCACTGATTGCAAAAGATCAAGATAAAAAAGCACATGTCAGGATCAGCTGGGGCTTCGCCACTTTGAATTTCAGCAAAAGCTGCTGCAAGCGTTTCCCACGCCATGACTCGTTCCGGCTTTTGCCGTCGAAGCTGTGCGTTTGGCGTGGCCGACTTGCAGATGCTCATTGGGCTCGTTGGTTCGTGGGACATAACTGAAGGGCGCAGCAACATCGGTGCTAGAGATTGCGAAAGCAATGCCTGAGCTACTCTGTCTGGTCAACTTTGTTTGGACTTAGGTGTGTCTTTCTTTCCTAAATGAAAACAATCAAAGCCAGGAAAAAATGCTAACTTGGTTGGACCGAAAGTCAAACTGAAAGTGGTGAATAGACTCGACAACTTGTGAGATTTAAAGGCTGTTGGAGGCAAAGGTTCGCTCTGACACAGCCATCTTACCTTCACCCCCAGAGCCCTCAAACATTCTCAAAACAGCTCACACATCCATTCTAATTTCCAGAAAAATCATCCTTCAACCATTGTAAAATGCTCTTCAGAGAACATAAAAGAACCATGCACTTTGGCAAAGCTGCGAGGAATTCGTGGTGTCCCAATGTTTCCCACCATCACATTGAGCGTAATGTCATTCCATGACTTGGTACCTAGTGCAAAACCCTGGTCCCTTGAACCTTCGTCTCCCGGTCGATTCCTGGCCCTCTGTGACTGGCCACAGGCCACGGCTTGAAAAAGCCAGAAATCAAAGAGTTGAAGAAGCAAACAAAACCCTTACCCAAAGGGGGGAAACACACCTCAAAACATCTCCAAACAACATAAACCAACCATCCTATGCTCAGTGAAACAATGCTTTTCAGCAATTGCAAAGGGCCAGGACTCAAAATTTCAAGATTGTAAAACATGACTATATATGTGTATGCACATATATGCCTGTCAAGGCTGTCAGCGACGGCAAAATCTGAACTTCACATCACCTTGGATAGCCTTGCCGGGGGCAAATCAACAGAAGTGCGCAAAGATGCGCAAAGCTCAATAGAAGGGTTGCTAAGGGTGACAATGGCTACTAATGGTCAATTGAGTTTAACATAAATAGGGGTTGATGATAGAAATGCAATACAGTCATGGTCAATTAAGGTGAATGTGTGGGGGTGAAAGCCCAACAAACACAAACGATATTGGTATTTCCATACGCAGTGGCGCGGCCAATGGGCCATTTCACTGAGGATGTTTGTACCACGGTCTGCTGTGCTGAAACCAAGCCGAACACTGATTGCATGCAAGACAACACTGACATGGTCTTTGAGTTTGTCGCCATGCTTTTCCTTCTGATCATCACCACCGTGATCATTATAGCAATGACAATCACCTCCACCAGCAAGACTGCCATCAGCACCAGTACTCGCAGAGCGAATAACACCAGAACATCATCACTATTATACATCATACATCATCATGTTCACCAAATTGTCATCAATCATGTCCTGTTGATGTCCTTATTGGTCTTACAACGTTCACCTCTTGACACAGCCAGGTGCTTGTCATGTCACCATCCTCAAGGGCTGACCACCGCTTGCGGGTCTCTAATCGGGACCTCAAAAGCAACAACCGGATCTTTGTCGGCGGTGACTGCCTCGGTGCAGCTGATTTCACTGGTGGATTTGGTCCAAAGTTGTTACGCTGCCTGTGAGTTCTATTAGACAAGTTGCAGTTCATTTGTGATTAATTAATATCAATCAATATATTTGTGATTTTAGAGATATTTGGGGATCGTAGATGTGTTTTTGGGAGACTATCGATGTAAAAGACTTTCGATACATGATGCGCAACTGTACATTGACATCATTCAGGCTCAATTGTCATCCTCAGTTGTCGGAAACATTTGGTGAACGCACCTTGAACCAACCTTACTGAAATATGTTTCTAGTCAAGATATCGCAAAAGAGGTGTATCCCGTTCATTTTCTGTGTTTGAAATATGCATAGTACGGTACGCCAAACCACGACAAATCGCGCGGATAATGTAGATACATCTATATACCTGTTGATATGTGTACATTGTACATTCCTTTTTGATCCCTTTGCAAGTTGCTCATACATTCACAACATGGCGATTCAGTTTGACAAATGTTGCTCTTCAAACCATGTTTTGATTATCTCAGCTCATTTGACAAAATCTGCCAAAGATCGGAAGTATAAACACTATGTTTATGCAGGTAGACTCGGTAGACAACCGAACAATCTAATAGATATGAATATCTCTGTGAGAGATCAAGTAGTCGAAACACTCACAAACCAGCCTGGATTGAAATGGTCAAGTTGTGTTGCTACTTGTCACAAGTTTCAGCCGTTTCTGTGCCGTGTGTCTCAGGCGGAAACACTGACATTGACCCCCAAAAGCCCTACTCCAGAAAAAACATTCTACAGAGTTCTGTTTGTCTTCAATTCTCTTGATCTTCTGGGTACCAAGTTGTAGGTACATGGATAAGCGTCTCAGATCATGGTCAGAGGCCTATACCTGCAATTGGTTCAAGTTGTACCACTTCCATCTGTGTCTCAGGGATGCAACCTTCCAATCTTGTTGACGCATCGCTTGAGGCTTCGGCGCGTATTGGGCGTAGGTGGAGAGACGTCGTATCCGCGTTCTTCCCAGGACTTCATAGCTCCATGGCCATAGAATCCGCCTGCGCGACCGAGGCGGATGAAACCCAACCGTGCTCACATCCAACTCCCAACGCCAATCCCAACGTATTGGGTGTGTCTGCACTGTCCGAATTGCAAGCTGTTCTGCAATGGCAGATCATCACTGTTCATGGTTGACCATCTTCAATGATCAACAACTGATTAACTGTCACCATGATGATCAACTGCTGTAACTATGATCTGAATCTAATGACGACCATGATCAACAACTAAACTGATCAACCACTCATCAACTGATTCAAACTAATCAACAACTGATCAACAGTTGAATCAACAACTATGAGCTGCAACTATGATCAACAACTGATCAACTGATCCACAACTGATGCGAGCTTCGCTCGCAGCATGGAGGATCAGTTGGATTTCGGCGTGGCGTCGCGCCTGGGCTGTAGCCTGGCAGTACGCCACCATAATTACCTGGCGCAGCCGCAGGCCTTGATGGAGGGATGGATGGGTGGATGGATGGATGGATGGATGGATTTGTTGACGGGATGAAACCCTGCATTTATGGCAGCAATGTAGTAAAAATGGACGGATGGACTGATACAGGGGTTGGGATGACTGATACATTTCTGGGTGACGGATTCATTGGTTGATAGCCAGCTTTTGGACAATGGCCAGGAGCCAAAACTGGCGCTACCACGGAAGCTGATTTGATCCAGATTGTAGCTACAAGGATTCAACAAAGCAAAAAACAGGCAAGATCTGCAAATTGATCTGCTTCAATACATAGCAAGTTGCAATCTTGCTTCACAAAGGTGCGAATCAACATGATGCAATCATGCATCAGTTGGATAAGAATATTGAGAATTGAAAGGAAGGGGTGAAACGACCTGGCAGCCCTCAAGCCATCGGTAATCAGTATCATTTATTGGATGAATTGATTTGAAGTCAAGCAGTGCTCATGACCTATGTAGACTCGTAACAAAAACGAGCTAGGTTGGTCCAGAGCTCAAAGTCAACCCAAATCTCATGCGCAACAACAAAGACAAGAACAACCACCGCAACACAAATGCACCGTAACAACCAAAGAAGCAACAAGGGCAACTCCAGCAACACAACCGCAACGGCAACCCCCACAGCGACTACCACGACCTCAGCATAGTCACAATCCCCACAGCAACGACAGCACCACCCGGGCGCAGCGACCTGGACTCCCGAAGTTCGCTGCAAACCTCGGGGCTCGGTTTCTGCTTCAGCGACCGAGCAATGGATGTTGTTCAGGAGCAACATGGGATATGGGTATGGACAACTGTAGGGTAACATATATACCACATGGGTTGCCATATGGGATATTGGGTATGGATAATAGATACATATGGATACTCAGAACAGCATTCAGTAGCAACCTGTTGTAGCTTGGTTGATCGAAATTTCGGAGAGAAAGAAGAGCTTCAGAAGGTACGGTTTTGCCGTTTTGCCTATTTCTAGCCTCAGCAGCGAATCCCTAGGCACTACCAAGGATGCTCAACTTGGGTTCTGTGTAACTGCCGCAGAAGATTGTTGATCTAAGCCATGAGTTGCACATCCACGTGGGGTGTCTTTCAAACACAGGGCTCTTCTCAAGGAGGACTCCAGCTCCTAAGAAATAAACAAATGATCTCACCAAGCTCGGTGGTAAAATTGTTTCTGAAGCAACGATTCTTCAGCTTGTGACTTTTATTCACTTGGTACAAAAACCACATCACTCTGCGCCACCAGTGTTTAAACAAAATGGCAATCCACTGAAAGTGCTGCTTGATCGTAGATATTTGGCTATCCGTTGATTGTCTAGACCAAGAGCGACCAAAAAATGCTCCGTGGATGCAACTTTGGCATCTGTTGATGTTTCTGTCATGCGGGTTGCTTATTCCCAGGAGAAGGCTGCGAGGCTGTGAGCGTCTTATTGTGTAGCCTGCGCCAGCATATGAGTAAAACATAGGAAAACCTCAACAGTCAGCACTCTTGAAATAAATAAACAATATCTGATACAGTTGTCCGTTGACATTTGTTGATTTTCCAGTTTGACAACCGAGAAAACCTAGATGGAACACCTGCTGCTTGCATCTTTGCCGAGCTGCGCTGGATGTCTAACTCCGATGGCGGCATCGGCATACCCCGGAGTCAGCGACTGACCTGCAAACGGGCTTCGCTTAACATGAACCATACCAATCCCATTCGGGTCCCATGCAGCTTCGCAGCTTGTGCTATTCACCCTGTCTTCACGTTGAGCTGCGATGGACTAGCTCATCGCGCACCTCTGTAGTAGGTTCTTGCGCTGGGTCCTTGCCAGGGCAAGGTGAGGAACTGTTGAGCACCACAGCCCTGCATGAACCTTGACCTACCAAGCCTTTCCCAACCGGCCAGTCTCTTCCGTTGACGTAACTGTCCAACACTCCACAAACAGGGTTCGTTAGTGTTCCCAAATGTTCCCAACCAGTCAGAATCCCTTGTTATAGCTACTAATTCTTTGTACCTTTCAGCAGCACAGCAACTGAGGCTCCCAAGAACTGTGAACCATGTGTAGAGAATTTTCATGGTGATGGAGTGTCCGAATTCAACTTCAATCCACCAGAGAAGATTCATGTACAGGTAGCATCCCTTGTGTGGTGCGAAGCTCATATAAAGAAAGCAGCAGACTCGGCCATTGGGTATCGGATCTCACTGCCCAAGATTCTCCAACAGGACCTTGGGCCATCCTAGCGTTTACGTCTCTCCACAACATTTCCGGTCCAAAGATGTCAGGTTCTCTGTGAATGACTTTGCCGAACCGTCATTTGGTACCATTGCTTGGTGGCCCAAGCTTGGTACCTGAGACTTTGCCGATGTCTCCTTTGATCGGCTCCGAAGTCTCAGGCTACACAGGTCCCAGCTGATACAGTGGGGACTGTTAGCGAATCCCAGGAATCCCCAGGGGGATCAAACCCTGGTCCTTTGACAAGACATGGAAAGAACAGCCTGCAGGATTCTCCTAGATTCTCCTCACGAATTATGTTATTCAAGACGTATTGTTGGAATTTATATAAAATATCCAGCACTCAAGGCAAAATTCCTGGCATAGAACGTTGTTCAAGACGCATAGAGTGACACATATCTGTTCGAGTAACAGGTGTTCCGGGGCCGGCCACCCGGCTGTCCTGCAGGGCTCGGGAAAGGAGGTAGCTGAGGATAAGACATGGATTCCCAAAGGCCCTGAGCTGCATGGGCCATAATCACAAAGCCATGTCTTAGCAGGAAATATGGTTGTTTCACAACACATTTGGCGATATTTAGCCATATTTTGCCAAAAACATGGATTGGTGATGCTTGGCCAAAAACAACTGACTCCGAAAATTGAATATATGGTTTGTTTCACATAATTGTTTGGGGATGTTTGGGATGATCCTTAGTCAGAAAGATCATTTTGTGGGATGGTCAAATCCATTTGCGGATTGCCATAGCACAATGTCATCTCTGAGCCGTCTATTAGTGAGATGCAAAACAAAACAAAACGAGATAAAAACCAGATACATGCTGTGATTGTACGATTAAAGTATCAAATATGCATCTCACCCATACAGTAGCTTCCAAATCACCATTGATGCTGTGGATGAAATGACCCAAACTAATCAAACATCAACTATCATTGAGACCTCCTGCAATGTTCAAAGATTGGTTGTTACAATCCTGATCCCCCATCAACCATCGTAACCATTGTTGATTACAATTTCTCAACTAGTAGTGTTGTTGATTGTTGCTAGTGGCCGCGGTCCCGCTGTTCGCCAGTATTTTCTACTGTGTCAGTTTTTATCATTGTTACTATCAACATTGGCTACTTTTATTGCATTTTCCAGCTATTGACCACGATTATCCATCCATGTATCAGCACTGTCATTGCCCAAGCCTGTTCTCAGTTTAGCATGCCTATGTTTTCTTGCATAACCATGCTCAATCATTGAGAGCTGTTGACCATCATGAACCATCATTAATCATCCTGGATCATGATCACATCCACCATCGTTATTGTTTATATATGTCTATCTTAATTCCTCAACTGAAATGCCGCAGATGGTTCTGGTTCCACCGCCAATGCAGCACACCTCATGGCTGAATCCAGTCAAGCCTCAGCCGTTGCGGCGTCACTTTCTGCAAGTTGCAAGCCATGATGAATATTGGGTATGAGTGAATAGTTGGTATATAGTGCTGAATGCTGATGAATAAAAGTCACAAACACGGAGAAATTGATTAGGAATGGTTGAGGTGGGTTACTCCGGTTGATATTAGTTGTTTGTGGCTGATTCTGGTTGAGCATAGAGGATTTGAAGGAACACTAATCAGCAAGTGGAAAAGGGTCACACCCAACTATCCCACATTCAGGTGGGTGAATATCCCAACAGCTAGGCTAGCGTTTGCTCCAAGTCCGACAATCTTTATCAAAATGAAAGGTAGGTACTCCTCAGACGGTGCATGCTTGCCGCGAAAAACCTGCCCTGTGCATCATCATCATCATCATCATCATCATCATCATCATCATCATCATCATCATCATCATCATCATCATCATCTTCATCATCATCATCATCATCATCATCATCATCATCGTCATCGTCATCGTCATCATCATCATCATCATCATCATCATCATCATCATCATCACGTTGTCATTCTCGTCGTCATCAGCGGCAGCAGCAGCGGCAGCGCAACCACAGCTCTTTCAGCCTAGTGCCGTTGCTGAGTTTCTCACTAGGCTGTTGCATGGCCTGAAAAGGCAGGGTTCAAGGGTGGTGCTGCAATTGCCTCTTTTTGGACTACGCCACTGAATACTGATCCAATTTGACAAAGAGGGGTGAAAGAATCCTGGCAGAACAGGGAGTGCATACCACATCTGTTCATTTGATTGCATCATGTTGTATCAACTGATAGCAGAATCCGCATATCCCGAGTTCCACTCCAGCATGTTGGTTCTTCAAAGGAACGCATCCAAAATGGAGAGCGATTGCTGACAACTCCACTGACGTCTGGGGAGCTTCAATGTAGCCAGGAGGGATGGAAATAAGTACTATCTATACAAGACCAAGCTGCAATCTGTCTATCCAACATTATCCAACTATATCCCTGCTGTACCTTAATTGGTTTATTACTGTTCATTAGTATGCTATAGCATGCTGACAAACAACGAGTGTCACCATCTGGCGGGCGCTTCTAACCATCTCCAAGTGAATCAAGGGGTGAAATTAGAGAGTATTCGAAGCATCAACCAGCCATGGATTCTAAATGCCAAACATGACAGATTAGAAAACATCAAACAAGTTCAAATCTATCAAAGTGATATAAAGAACGTTCGAAAATTGAGAGATCTCGAATCAACTTCTTTGTCCTGCCATGTGTATTGAGAATTTTGGGTGGTTTCCGCTGCTGAAATTGCAAGCGAAGCAATGATGGAGAAAATAATGCCCTAGTACAAATAAAGGAATGCTCATCCGACCACGGCAGTTGGTCCAAAATGTTGAAGCAAACCAAATGATGTCACTAGTTTCCATGAATGGCTGCTTTGAGGTCAGAGTGCGAAGAGTCTCAAGAAATACCTGGGGTTGATGGTTGACATTTCAAATAAAAAATGAATGGATGGTGCTGAGACTTGAACAACTACCCGGTCGTGATATTCATTTGCCGAGTCCTCCAGGGTACTTCACTCTTCAATTGCAGGGTTCATTTCTTGGCATCAATAATTCATGGGGTTTCCTGCGAAGTGCCCCTGACTTTGGATCAATAGATGCCCCAAATTGATGGATTTGATGGAGTTACCTTGAACACAAATTTAAGCCATGTAAGAATCATCGCCATTTAGCAGGACAGCCATCAAGGTTTTGGATATAGCGGAGAAAAGCAGTGGAGAATCAGGAGTGGTTGACACTTCTCTGTCTGAGCACTTCAATTGCAAGTTCCTGCAAAATGTCTTTTCTTGCCAATCAGTGGCCAATTCGTACTAGATCAATGGCTCAGTCTGTCCACCCGTAGTGGAAAAAAGCTTTGATGCGCATGCGGTTCCAGGTAGATAATGTCTTTTCTTGTGATCTTACTTATTTTCTTCCTCTCCGGCGTCTTTACGCCACACCAGTTTGTGCACAGCTTCTTTTTCAATTCTGAAAAGTGGACTGTTTCCCTGAAACATGGCGAAGTTGCTGGTCTTTTGCAGGTACTTTTGATTTCATGTCGATGTTGATCGTGGTCGTCCATTAAGCAACCATCATTCATGCTTGATACTGATTGAATATTGGCTGATGGATGTTGGTGGTTTCAACCCCTATGAGAAGTATCAACCAACTCCTTATCCCAAGTAGAGAAAACATCAACCACAGTTGTTGATCACAGCTTCGGAGTGTGTCCCTGCCCTGTCCAACTGCCTTGTTCGAGTGGAAGTTCGGAAGGTCCGTGTCGGGGATTGCCCCGAAAAAAAAGAAGGAAAATGTGGCTCTCTTCGTGAGCACGGAAGGCTTCGGAAAAAAATGCTGGCACGACAAATGTGACAAAACCGTACACCCATTGCAGAAGATATAACGAGGCAATGGGTAACAAATGTTGGGAAGATAGATATCACAAACATCTACCTGAGAGGTAACCATGCTTTGGGGACCTCATGGTACCAGTTCAGGCACAAACCTATAGTCATTTGCGCGGATGATGTTCGTGGATGCAAAAGTACCTAAGGGCTAACGACGATGTCTTCCTACTAACGGATTCTCTCATTCTGACTCATTGCCCACACTCAATTCATCGATCTGGTGCTCTCAGGAAGGGTACACTGCGTGTCGACCGTGCCATGTCTCTATAGCCATCCCAGTTCCCACTGCTCCAAACGAGCTATTTCTGATTTCTGTTTTCTCAAAATGTCTCAAGTCATCGTCTGAGGGTGACACTTCTTGCTCTCTGCCCCGCAATCGGAAGCTTTGTCAATTGCGGAACAGCTGTAAGCTCGATGCACGTCATTCAACAGTTTTGCAGAATGCGCGTCTGGTTTGGAAGTTCTACTTTCCCGAGCTCCACTCCCTTCTTCTCAAACAAAAACGTTGATTTCTGGCCAAGAGCATATTTCTCTATTTCTGGATTACACAGTCAAACAATAAATCAACGCATTGCACGCAAGCAAATGCACACAATCACGGCTGGTAGGTTGTATATCTTACAAGCCAAAAAATATGCCCTCATTGATATATGAGTGGTTGGTGATCATAGCTATTTCTAGTTCATTGCTTGTAATCAGCACATTCAACGGTATGGATCATAAATCATTGGTTTCAAAACTAGTCCCATATTGACGACAAATGGATGCTAAATTATATATTTTCATCATCCCACATTCTCAACCAACAGCTAAACTCTGGTAAACTCACCTGGCAGCAAAACAATCGCAATTTGGTAAACCAGCTATTTCCATGGTGGATCTTCCACTTTCAGGTGAGTTTACCGACAGCTCTTTGCATAATCTTCATGACTCACGTTGGCAACCCACAGTTCTTGAGTTGAGCCACGGGGGTGGAATCGGTTGAGTCGGGTCAACAATCAGCCGCGACAAGCCCTTGCTGGGCACATTCACCGCTCGTTGTGTGAGATGTAAAGCAAATACAGGTAAATAGTGATACTTGATAGAGCACTTGTACTTGTGTAAATAAATATGTAATAAATCTCTCTCTACAAATCACACATAAAAAGATATTTACTTATTTAGTCATATTATTGAAGAAAACAATGACATACCTACATGCAACTCCTGAGTTGCCGCGATACACACACACACACACACACTTGCTGAGATGCTCTCATCAGGGCTGAGTCTCAGCAGCAGCTGTTGCGTTGACGAGGGCGACCTGCGCGGCATCCATTGCAAGCGCTGCCTCGGGCATTTCTAGTAGATCATCAATTGTTTGGGGTTCCCAGTTTTGAGAAACCGCGAATCCACCATGTATTGACCCATACCCATACTCATATTCAGAAAAGGGTGGCTTTGCATCATTGCGTGTCATGAGTTCGCACCTACATCCACTCGTTTTGACCATCCAACAATGATTCCAACGCAATGATACGCAGTGTCTGTACAAGCGCATCGGTACAGCTTTCTCTTGGACTCTAGCAGTCTCCAACTAGATCGAATAAAGAAATGGTCTCTGCTCACAATAAATGAGGGAATACCCAAGGCATTCCATTGCTATCTGTTCTGTGAGAGCATAGCTGGGCATAGCTAAGCAGGTCCAGATTGCAGGGTGGACATTCCTCTGTTCCTGGTTGTAAAAAGGATGGTGGAAATGGCCTTGGAGTTTCCTGGAACTATTGGACTACCCTGGATAAGACTAACATAATGTAGAGAACCACCAATTTGTAACACGAACAACATCCGAAAAAAGTTTTTGTTCTCCGCGTATTGCTTTTATCACACAAAGTGTCAGAACGAGGGTTCTCTTCACCAAGGGCAATAATGATTTTCACGATATCCATCATCCACAACGGTGTTTCCCAAAGTAGGCGGTTATGTCAGATGCATCTGACACAGGGTGCCTATCTTAAGAACCCCCATGAAACCCCCCAGATCCATCCATGAAACCCCCGGGGCTGGGGTCGGACAGCAACCAGGCCCCACCAGGCCCCACCGTGACGTGGATTGGGAAGGCCGCGGTGCACCATGGATTTGTACGCCCCATGACCTGGCGCTCCGTCACGGAGGCAACGATGTGACAACAATGTGGCAACGATGTGTAGGGAAGGAGAAGGGATAGAGTCTGTTAGAGTAGAGAGAGAGAAGTGTTCGAGTGTAGAGAAGAGAGAGCAGTGTATACCTGTATCGTCCTGTATCTATATCTGATTTTGTGATGTAAATATCTTTGGTTATCTGTGTATTCAGAGCGCCACAAATAGTGATAGGTAGCGATCACTCTACAACATACCCAACAACATCCAGTAACGGGGGAAGTCAAGAATCCTCTACGAGCATCAACCAATGCATAGGGTTATATCTTTGATCATTAGCTCACATAGCACCGGCCAACACAGAAGTGTGTCCCACTTACAATCTGGTGGCACCCAAGAAGTTTGTTTTTTACTTGGGGACATCATCAATGTGTTTGGGTACACAGCCCCAAAAAACAATTATCATGAACATCATGCAGTCAAAGGAGGCAACGATCTACCTTATGATTGTCAGCAACTATGGAGGGCTCATGTGAATAACTACGTGGTGCTCATGACTTCAGCTATAAGGAGGAAGCCACAGCCTAGAGCTGGGAATTTCTTTTAACATTTCACCATCATGCAACCGCGGTGGCGCGAATACATCAATGCGGCTGGGCACAGCAGAGGATGGAATGTGGTCGATGCAAATCAGTGCAGATTTTCAAGTTCAAGCTTTGCAAAGCCAACTTTGGTTCAATGCCCTCCAGCTAGACCCTGGAAACAGCACCGTACCAAAAGGCTATCCCAATCATCTGGTTTCGCGCGAATTCCCAAGCTGAGCCGCCAAGCCGTAGAAACCTCCTGCGAGAGTGGTGACAACAGAGGTATCATCATGGAATAATCATAGGTATTGATGTATTGTCATGCCTATTCATGTCTATTCATGTCTAGTGTCCTCATTGTCATAACGATTCATCATTAGTATTGGGCTTTTATTGTTTCGAGTTCAGTGTCCCTGTATAGTAATTACCATCATCCTGATTCATTCTTGTTATCATCGGCAATGTATTGTTTCCATTAAGCAGTTGTTGGTTGTCTCATGTTGCCTATGTTGTTTTGTTATTGTTGCTGTTTGTCTCTAATGTTTGTGTTATTGTTATACTATTGCTGATTTCCTATTGCATAAAAGGAACAAATGAAATGACATGACATCAATATTCCCATGTTGTTGTTCTTCCTGCTGTTCTTGGTAGTCGCGGTGGGTTCTGTACGCAAACTGTTGGACAGAGATGTGGGTCCAATCTGTTCACACTTTTTGAGGTATATGCGGTTCGTAAATCGGAGCATGTAATAGCCCATAATGTCTAACCAAGACTTGGTCAACTTTAGGAAAAAGTGACGATTTGCCCGCTGAAACCCTGCTTGAGCAACCCAGGGTTAGTTTCAGCCGCTGCTGAAGGTGCTCTATCCCATATGTCAACAAGCAAGTCAAGAAAAGCATTGCTGCTCACTTGTCACATAGATGAATCTCCTCTTGCTACAACATGCCTACATGTCATGACATGATCCTATAAATATCCAACATGTTTAGGGGATCCTTAGGAATCCTTGATGCTGGCGATATGACCCTTGACACCCTTAGGAATCAGCAGAACGTTCCCATGCCGCGGCCTGGGCAAAAGCCCGGCTTCACCAAATGGGGCCCCGGTGTCGCAACTTCTGGCGCCAAGGAAGGGATGGAAGGGTCAAGGTAAGGGGTCAAGGAGGGGTTAAGTTAAGGGGTTCAGTGAGAGGTTGAGTGCCCTTAAGCAAGAACATACACCGAGTGGTTTACTGGCTTACCCATCTGCCCAATTCTTTCCTTTGGGCATTCGATGGTTCACTGCTGCAAATGGGTCTTTGCTATTTCAACTAGAAGCAAAAATTTGCCTACAAAGAATCCTACTCCCAACCCTGTGCATGAGCGGTATTGCATACATACCTGCACATTTTGCACATGTGATCACATGTAGATAGGTTCAAAGCGTGCTGATGAAAACAATAAATCATGCAAACTAACCTGAAAAGCCAGCAAACAAAACTACAGCCACCAAAACACAGAAGCATGGTAAGCAACAACACAATGACAAAACAATACTTGTGATACCACCGCGACAATGGTTTACTTAAACCTACCTGGTCAATACTTCAGAAAAGAATCAACGGTCACCCGGTAACTAGAGTAAACAAACATGGAAATTTACCTGAGACAACAAGCAAAGTGGTACGAATGACATATCAAGCACATGCCGTACATAGTTGCTACTTGAGATACATTGACTACTACACATACCGTCAAAAACCACTGACAACAACCCGAAACATTCTTGGCCACCTGATCTGTGGGATCCAAGTGCTCTCCCCTGGCAAATTGTTGTCCCTGTTGCCGTTGCTCAGGATGTTGCCATGTGTGCGTGTGCAATTATACAAGCATCATAGCTGGCACATGCATGTAGAGCCATATGCAACACTAATCTTGTCATCATACGTAGTAAACTAGACGACGGTTGGCCCGAGAGCGAGAAAGGCAATGTTATAGCAGCCTCCAATATACTAATTCAAAAAGACTAACGTCATGATCCTTGAAATGGATGATGATGATGATGATGATGATGATGATGATGATGCTGATGATGATGATGTCGTTGATGATGTCGTTGATGATGATGATGCTGATGATGATGATGATGATGGTGATGATGATGATGATGGTGATGATGATGATGATGATGATGGTGATGATGATGATGATGTAGTAGCTGCTGCTGAAGAAAAAGATGAATATGATGAGAATGCTGGCGATATGACAGGGCTGAAAGGAAGAAAATGTTGAGGACGGGTTGTTGGACGCAGGTCCCAAATCGCAAAACGTACCAGGCAACAACGTACCAAGGCAAAACGCGCCAGAGCAAAACGTACCACAGCAAAAATTTACCACTGCAAAACGTACCAAAGCAAAACGTACCACAGCAAAACGTACCAAAGCAAAACGTACCACCGCAAAACGCACCAAGGCAAAACGTACCAGATCAAAACGTACCAAGAGCAAAACGTACCACCGCAAAACGTACCAAGGCAAAACATACCAGATCAAAACGTACCAAGAGCAAAACGTACCACCGCAAAACGTACCAAGATCAAACCTACCAAAGCCAAACAGACCAGAGCAAAACGTACCAAGAGCAAAACGTACACGGTACCACACAGCAAAACGTACCAGGCACAAACGCACTAGAGCAAAACGTACCGCAGCAAAACGTACCAAGAGCAAAAGGTACGACCGCAAAACGTACCAAGATCAAACCTACCAAAGCCAAACAGACCAGAGCAAAACGTACCAAGAGCAAAACGTACACGGTACCACACAGCAAAACGTACCAGGCACAAACGCACTAGAGCAAAACGTACCGCAGCAAAACGTACCAAGAGCAAAAGGTACGACCGCAAAACGTACCAAGATCAAACCTACCAAAGCCAAACAGACCAGAGCAAAACGTACCAAGAGCAAAACGTACACGGTACCACACAGCAAAACGTACCAGGCACAAACGCACTAGAGCAAAACGTACCGCAGCAAAACGTACCAAGAGCAAAAGGTACGACCGCAAAACGTACCAAGATCAAACCTACCAAAGCCAAACAGACCAGAGCAAAACGTACCAAGAGCAAAACGTACACGGTACCACACAGCAAAACGTACCAGGCACAAACGCACTAGAGCAAAACGTACCGCAGCAAAACGTACCAAGAGCAAAAGGTACGACCGCAAAACGTACCAAGATCAAACCTACCAAAGCCAAACAGACCAGAGCAAAACGTACCAAGAGCAAAACGTACACGGTACCACA
The DNA here is from genome assembly GCA_009767595.1 of Symbiodinium kawagutii. Taxonomy (NCBI): domain Eukaryota; class Dinophyceae; order Suessiales; family Symbiodiniaceae; genus Symbiodinium; species Symbiodinium kawagutii. Next base: position 91,493 of record VSDK01007895.1, on the reverse strand, counting down.
CAGCAAAACGTACCAGGCACAAACGCACTAGAGCAAAACGTACCGCAGCAAAACGTACCAAGAGCAAAAGGTACGACCGCAAAACGTACCAAGATCAAACCTACCAAAGCCAAACAGACCAGAGCAAAACGTACCAAGAGCAAAACGTACACGGTACCACACAGCAAAACGTACCAGGCACAAACGCACTAGAGCAAAACGTACCGCAGCAAAACGTACCAAGAGCAAAAGGTACGACCGCAAAACGTACCAAGATCAAACCTACCAAAGCCAAACAGACCAGAGCAAAACGTACCAAGAGCAAAACGTACACGGTACCACACAGCAAAACGTACCAGGCACAAACGCACTAGAGCAAAACGTACCGCAGCAAAACGTACCAAGAGCAAAAGGTACGACCGCAAAACGTACCAAGATCAAACCTACCAAAGCCAAACAGACCAGAGCAAAACGTACCAAGAGCAAAACGTACACGGTACCACACAGCAAAAGTTTTTGACGTTCAATGTCGCGAAAACGCGAAACGGTCACCGCGGACACCTCAAAATCGCAATTTTCCCTCAGTTTTTGACGTTCAATTTCGAGAAAACGCGAAACGGTCACCGCCGACAACTCAAAATTGCAATTTTACCTAGGTTTTGGACGTCCGAAACGCACGAAACGGCGTAATTACATGTCACGTTTCGTGGCGGTCCGGCGGCACCGCCCCGGCCTTAGAGAGAAGAAGAAAGAAGAGCGAGAGAGAGAAAGATCTGCAGATGTCAGCGTTTGAAGATCTAGATCTGCAGACGTCAATTGTGAAGATCTAGATCTGCAGATGTCAGCGTTTGAAGATCTAGATCTGAGACGTCAATTGTGAAGATCTAGATCTGCAGATGTGAGGTTGTGAAGATCTAGATCTGCAGATGTCAGCGTTTGAAGATCTAGATCTGAGACGTCAATTGTGAAGATCTAGATCTGCAGATGTGAGTTGTGAAGATCTAGATCTGCAGATGTGAGGGTGTGAAGATCTAGATCTGCAGATGTGAGGTTGTGGAGATCTAGATCTGCAGATGTGAGTTGTGAAGATCTAGATCTGCAGATGTGAGGGTGTGAAGATCTAGATCTGCAGATGTGAGTTGTGAAGATCTAGATCTGCAGATGTGAGTTGTGAAGATCTAGATCTGCAGATGTGAAAGTGTGAAGATCTAGATCTGCAGATGTGAGGGTGTGAAGATCTAGATCTGCAGATGTGAGGGTGTGAAGATCTAGATCTGCAGATGTGAGGGTGTGAAGATCTAGATCTGCAGATGTGAGGGTGTGAAGATCTAGATCTGCAGATGTGAGGGTGTGAAGATCTAGATCTGCAGATGTGAGGGTGTGAAGATCTAGATCTGCAGATGTGAGGGTGTGAAGATCTAGATCTGCAGATGTGAGGGTGTGAAGATCTAGATCTGCAGATGTGAGGGTGTGAAGATCTAGATCTGCAGATGTGAGGGTGTGAAGATCTAGATCTGCAGATGTGATGATGTGAAGATCTAGATCTGCAGATGTGATGTTTTGATGATCTAGATCTGCAGATGTGATGATGTGATGATCTAGATCTGCAGATGTGATGATGTGATGATCTAGATCTGCAGATGTGATGATGTGAAGATCTAGATCTGCAGATGTGATGATGTGATGATCTAGATCTGCAGATGTGATGATGTGATGATCTAGATCTGCAGATGTGATGATGTGATGATCTAGATCTGCAGATGTGATGATGTGAAGATCTAGATCTGCAGATGTGATGATGTGATGATCTAGATCTGCAGATGTGATGATGTGATGATCTAGATGTGCAGATGTGATGATGTGATGATCTAGATGTGCAGATGTTTATATACGGCTGCTTTTTTACGAAGAACCCTTCGCAGGCGCTCTCGGGAAAAATCCTACAAATCATTGTGCTTCATGGGTAACATGTACACAAACGGTCAATGTTTGATGATACCAAGCATAAAAGATACAAGCGATATAATAGCTAATGGCAATAATCTTAATGCCACAGTGCCTTGACCGCTTGTAGGACTTTGCCTCTCAATATGCTTATTCCAGCATTGTACCAGTCAAGAAGGACCCGAACCAAAACACTCAGTCATCCGTGTCATATTAGAAGCCTCCAAAACCCATTGAGAATGGGTTCCACTGGGCTGTTCATTAGTTGGTGATATCGATATTTCAAGTAGACTAGCATATCACCAAAAAACAGCTAGTAGAGCCCCCGTTCCAGGAGAATGATCGGATTCTCCATGTAGCTTGAAAACTGTTCAACAGGCTGTGGGTCAAAACCCCGTACCCCTAGTTCCCCATCATTAACCATTGTTTTCCAGTATTATTGTTGGTCATTATCCCCCACTAGTGGTTGGTTAATATTGACCCATAGCCATATGTAAGCCTCAGGAAAAAGCTAGCACCTCGCCAGTGCTCAGATCATAAAACCTCCAATTCTGTCCTGCCATTTTACAGTGAAACAGATGTAGGGTACCAATGATGTTGCCCATATGGGTGTTTCTCAAAATAGGGGACCCCCAAATCATCCCAAAATAGTTTGTTTTCGATGATCAATAGCTGATTATAGAGGCCCCCTATTTTGAGAAACACCTATATATATATATATATATTACGAATACCGAAATCATGAACCTTGCAAGTACTGAGAATATTTGCAGACCAAGGCACCGAAAGATATCACAACATATCATTGACATACGGGATATTCGCAGCAATTCACTGGGGACAAAACAGGTTTAAAGGCCACCAACCTTTTTGAACATCATCCTGGAACCCCCCAGAGCCTGAATGGCTGGGTGTAAACCTGGGCAACCACGAGGACGTTCTGGGGTTCGTGGTGGTAAAACATATTTGAGATCTATATTCTCCATTGACTACAAGCTCTTACGATGTCCACATCTTTGAAATGATAAACTTTTAATAACCATCCTCAGCAATAAACTATTTCATATAACTGTATAGATTTCTTAGAGAGAAGCTGTAGCTAACAATTTGGTGGCGGTTTTTGTTGGTCCAATGGCGTGCAAGGGCACAAAGTTAAGCTTCACCTTTTTGGATGTAGTCAACAAAAACAAGAAAGAAGATGAGCGAGGTTTGATCTCGGACATCAATCAACAGTGTTCATCAGAGCCAACAGCAATGAATGCACTGCTAAAGAACAGAACAATTTATTACGGACCTGGATGTTTGTATGTTCTCCACGTCCACGCGAAAAGAAGCTGGTGGCAATGCAGTCGGGATGATAGAAAGACATCTGCCACGATGTTGGTCTGGAAGGACTGACCACAAGGATGACATGGTTCATTCACTACCTATTCTTGACAATACCGTCCTTGCTTTCTGTGCGACTCCAACAGTTTGATACAGAAGGGATTCGCCCAGGGATGTCTTGGCCTGGCGTTGCCAGGGGCACGGCCTGTTTTGGCCAAGCAGCAGGGGATGTCCAACATGGTGGGGTTGAACCACGTTGCCTGTCCAGCTGCAGAAGCTCCGCAACATGGCTGTGGGTGTTGACTTCACAAAATGATGAACAGTGAGGAGCATATGAGGTACCTTGCTGCGGGGAATTTCATAAATCCAATAATTGATGACATTCACTTAAGAAACAGAAGATGGACCCTGTACACGGATATAGTTGTGCTTGATGGATCAATGGCTCGTTGGCTTATTATGGTGGTTGCTCTTGGAGTTCACCTATTTCGGAGCTGTTTGGCCTTTGCCCATGCCAAGCCCAGCAAAGATCAACTGCTAATAAGAAGAAATTTCTCCATATATCTATATATATATGTAAATAAATAAGTAAATATATATAATATATATATATATTATTATGTATATATTAAATATATAGATATACTTTGGAGGGTCATTCACCTAAATTAAAGGGTCATTGACGCCTGAGGGAGTTGGTTCAACTGATCTTTGGGTGACTTCCTTGGGCTCCTTTGAAGCGATGTCATGAGATGTCAGCGTTTCGTACCCTTTTAGCGGACCAGTTTAGGAAACGAAGCACTTACAACGATGGTGATAGGCTTCAGGTCACTGTCTCCCTGTTTGCCAGTGCAACAGCCATCAGGGTTCCTGGTGTGGAGTTTGGATGATCATTTCGATAGAAACACGACTTGTCATCACAAAAGGTACATGTCTGTGTGCCACTGTGAAGTGTTCAGAGAACGTAGCACCCATTACGTTTTGGCATCTTAAAACTAGGCAGTCATGATGTCAAATCTTCCACTAGGACCTTGCCAATGACTCCTATGGTCCCGTGCATGGCAAGGGAAAATAATCTTCTGATCAGGAAACATGCATGGGGTTCCACCGGGGTCCTTGTGGAACATGACGCAACATTCACGAACGGGACGACCGATGTGTAAATAAACATTGTCAACACCTTGAACGCACAGGTGTCAATGCCAGTGGCTTTGATCAAAACATTGGCACCTAGGCATGTTGTAAAAATGCAAATCAAATTTGTCCAAAGAATACATTGATGAATGGCGCAACGTAGTCGCATGGCTGTTTGGGGTGTCCAGAGGAAAAACCACCAGCGTTGAGGCCGACAATCTATGGACAACGCCATGGTGACTGATGCTCTGATGTCTTAGGTTGTTCTGATTTGCGAAACATCAAATTAGTGATGATTCCTGCGAGTATGGACCCAATGTGAGTATCAATGTGAGCAGTCATTAAAAACCTGTATCAGCGGAGCCACGCACAGATTGTTTCAAGTTTCAGGCTCAACGGAGAGTGATTCGTTTCTGCTGGCCCTGCCAAATCCTCTGCCCTGTTCTCCTGCTGCAGTCAGTGCCGGCATGTAGGTCTTGGCACTTCCTGGCGAAAAGGATGCTTCATAGCCTTGGAAGGTATCCTCCCAGGGACCTAATTCCAAATACAATGGTTCACAGCGATTATATACAGTTAGGTTGCGTTTTATCATCACCTTTGTATCTTATTTTGTCCTTGATACTGATTGATACTGCACCGCTTACTGTAATACACACCAAAGGTGAGAAAAAAACCTGTGGGTTTTGATTTTGGTTGTTTCTGGTTTTGATTGTATCAGCCATTTGGTGTGGCGACTATCAATCATCTATTTTTTGGATTGGCTGCGTACTGGAATCAGTGCATGGGTGTTTCCCTTGAAATAATATGCCGTGGAATTTGTCAGAGAATGGTATCCAGCTACGAGTACTAGACTGATGGAATCAATGCTGGTGTCTTTCTTGAAATAGGTTCTTTGATGTTCTTTGCCTATTTCTCTCTTCTCTTGGTATCGGTAGGCAACTCATATTACTGTGGTGGCCGGTTGTCAAATTGGCAGGACATTGCCCGACTGTTGACAACATTTTGGCACATGAAGCCGACAATACCAGAGTTTCAATTCTCAGCCAAATTGTTTCTTCAAACATATGATTACCAAGCCTCCAAGAAGTGGGGAAACCAAACCAGGTTCCAACATGTTACAACCATCAAAAACTCAAGGGGTACAACATAGCTATTCAACATCTAGGCGATGAAGCTTGGGCGCAACGGACAGCATTCTCCGGCCACTCCCTTCCACGAAACAACATGGGACTCAGCTGCCAACCGGGGTCATCCTACACCCATGGGCATGAGGCATTGGGTATCTTCCATTTGGCCTCACCTACAAAAATAGGATCTAACCCATGGTTCATGTATTCCAAGCATTTAATGACAAAAAGAACTCATCACTGATTTTGGTAGATTTCTTGGTGCCTTCAACAGCCTGAGCACCACCAACCCCTTCGTTGGCCACAGGTTCCTTCAGGATCAGCAGGTGGTTCCGGTGGATACGCGCCAGCCATGCCAGGGCCGAGGTATCCCTCCCGCATGGCATTGAAAGTCCCCTCAGTGGCTCGCGCGGGTGGCTGAGCCGTCCATCGGGGTTAGATCAACCACCATCAATTATATAACGAAGAAATGTAATAGCCATTAGCCAGCTATGAATTATTATGGTTGAGGATGGATAAGGTTACCCAACCATGGTTAAAGCATGATGAATGAAAATTGATGGTAAATAGAGAGTCATATAACAGCAAATTATGCTTAAACCATTGGATCTTGATTTAGCCATGATTATGACGATGATGTGTATATCAGCACAAATTGTCATAACAGCAAGAGTTAATCATGATTCATGGTTCACAATGATTCTTTGTGATCAGCCATCCCGAGAATTGTCATAGTGGTCATTTAGCAAAGCATCACGGCTTCTGTTATGCTTGTGCTGGTTGCCCACTGGTAAAATCATATCAGCTGGTGATTGAGCTCATGTTTGGACCACCATCCCAAAGAAAGGGTGCCTACATGATGACTAGTTGTGCTTGCGTGTGACAGCAGTGAGGTATGAAACATCGTGAAGTTCCATGAATCTGCAGGTCAAAACATGCCTTGGGAATAGAGACCCCATCAAATCACCAGGTCAAATCTCCAGGTCTTCATCTCTAGGACCTGACGGGCTGATGGGCTTGGCACCCATGGCTGGGGATGGGCTGATGGGCTTGGCACCCATGGCGTACCTCTTTACCGTGGCGGCGCCATGCCATGGGAGCACGGAAACCTGGGAGCCTCACAAGAGGCGGAGGGAACCGTGGGAAGGCACCAGCTTCACGAACACCTGCACCTTGGACGGCCCGTTGCTCTCGTGGATGGAAACATGCTGGTCACCATGGGAAGCAACCAATTTGGAGGGTAAGTCACCGAAGGATGACTGAGGTACCGTACCTCAAAATTTCACGAGTTAAGTCGGTAGCCATGGTGATCTCCCTAAGACTTGATGGAAAGGTGACTTGGGGCTATTCCTGGGTTAGTTGGGCCTTTACCATCTGAATGGTCATCGTATCGTAAAGTTCTTCCTTATCCAAGGTTTTGCCCACAACCCAGCGCTCACAGCTGGTGTACTGAGACAGACTTGGCAGCCAGTGCCTTTGGTGGGATCGATGTAGAAGAAAGGATGGATGCCACCCTGGCCCTTTGACTTGATCAGAAATTGCATCTGTGCTGCTTGATGAAATTCACGCACTCCGAAGTCACTACTGCAGTCCTACAAGACAAAAATCGTTTCATGGCGGCTGTGGGCTATTGGATTCAAACAAACACCGCGTGATTAACATCATATGTTTAGCAAGTTTTCAAGTTGCATCACCAATTGTTCACAATACGGTCATCCTGCTGAGGTGTCAGCTTGTTTTGGACCAGAATCGAGGGACATTGTCTGACTGACAAACTAGCGCTCTTTGTGCCCAAACAACCTGCGGCTGCTCCTTTGAGCGTCCTACTCAGGGAGGCTGCCATAGATTTGATGCAGGAAAAACATCGGAGACCGGCTCCCCAAAAAGGTGAAATCGTTTGTGGTGCGACCAAGCAGGTTGCGGTTGTGGCACAGGTGGAAAAAATGTGACGAAATACTACAACAAAGGTGCAAACATCTTTGGGCCAGGGATGCAGGGAGTTGTTTGGCAGTTCCATCTCGTATCTGCTTGAGGCTTTGAAGAACACATACTGTATTATTTGATGTACTGCTGACAACTATTTGCTTGTGCCATGTATGGGCAATGCTTAAAAATTTGCTGCATTGGCAATGAATTTTGAAGTCTCGTGTGGGTAATAATTACGACAAGAGTAAGGGACCCTGAGTCGACTTCGAATTTCATTGCCTGCCTAGTCTTTTGGGACACGCAAGGATAATAGGATAAAGGTCAAGAAACTGAATCGTGATCACAAGGGGGTTGCCAAGTTGCCCCACAAAAGTCGACAGCATATTGCGTGCTAGAAATGTTGGGATCAAAATCAAACATAAATGATGGCCCCGCACAGACCTATCGGTCTTTCAAGTGTGTGTGTGTGACCGGTGGGGAAACAAGTTGAGCTTGTTTGATGCCAAGAAATGCTGCCAAACATTAGGAAGAGCGACGTTGACACCTTGCTGCTGGCAAAACAATGGGACCTAAATGAACTAAGGATAAGTATGGATAAGTAAGGTATCAGGGATGCAATTTTGAACTTTACTATCTACAGTTTCCTTGGCCTCAAGCTGGAGGAACAAAAAATCAATATTTCTTGCCTACGAAAGGTGCGCCAAGTTGAGGAGAGCATGTTTAATTTGGGCTTCGGCGCCTGTTCGGGGCGCCTGTTCGGGCCCAGTTACTTCTTACTTCGGTGGTTTGGTGAGTGAGGCCACGTGGGTGCCAGTTGGTATTGCTGTCATGTGGTGGTTGCTTTCCTCTTCAACAATTCCGAGGGAAAACATATCATGATCGCTTCGTGGTGCATGGTTGATGTATGCTTGGTACAAGTATAGGTTTGAAACGATGGTTTTATAATCATGATCAATGAATCATTTACGACATCTCACAACCGTCGACTTACTGTTCATGATTCTTCAATGATAGTTCCATGGGGATCTTCAAGAAAGGTCACGGCTGAGTACTGCGCCATACGGATGTGCCAAAGACTGCTGCACCGTTGCCGCTGACATGGACGGATCCTGGCACCGAATAGAAGTGGAAAACAGGACATGGAAGAAGCACATATTGAAGCACATATTCATGAATACTGGAAACATATTCTAGTGATATGTAACTGAAATACATCAAAAGTAAACCTGTATGTATGCATATAGATATAGAAACGCAATGTTAATGTCTGAACAGTGGTTCAAACCGACAAAACACCAACAATACATATTATTCATATCATCATGGTTGCTCTGTGTAAGCTACTTCTGGTAATCAATCATCATTGTAGAAGAAGTTATGATCACAATCACGTACGTACATCTGCCAAATTTTACTGGTGGTGAGCGGACTGAATCATATGCTGCATGGATCCAAATGGTTTTTTGATGCATTGGGAACGCTGCCTCCACGTGCGTTTGGAATAATGAAACCTCGGGAAATTCACAATCAAATTCAATCAACGTGAACTTTAGTGCTGGAAATGGAACATTGTGTAAGAACCAGTATGGAAGACGTAGGAGGATGCGCTGGGTAGCTTTGTTTATCTTCCCCTCCGCACCTTAAAAAATGTAGTTGCAGGTTGACCTCAAAAAATGAATCACTATTGATTCTACACAATTCTCCACAATTCTACACATGCGTATTGTATACATCAGTATGTACTGTACACATCTGTCAATTGTACCATTATCATCTGTTGCTTTCAGAACCAATTATCTTAAGTTTTGATGTAGGTTCACGAGCTGGCCAAATCTCCATTGTTGGACATGGCCTGAATGGGCCATGCTTTGACTTGGACCTTGCAAGTCAACGTGCTGAAATCGAATGGGTGCGAGAAGCTACCTATGTGAAAACATTCAAAATCACATGGAAATTAAGTGGATGATAAAGCTACCGGTTGTGCCAGCACCGATATCACCCAAGCGAATCAACCTCCAATGGCCGCGGAAACCAATCACTTGGGGGTCCATGGCAAGAGCCTCCCCACCAGCAGCTCACTGCTACACCTTTTCAAGTGCGGTGCCGGGATTCTGAGTTCTGGCAACTGCAGTTCCTGGATCTGTGGAGCAAATTGCCTCGATCCAAGGTGTAGCCTAAACCAGCAGTGTTTGATTCAAAACCACAATTCTTGCCCATTGCATGAAATATGTCTACCGTTGTCAACCGTTCAGGTAGAAGTTCTGGAACTGCAGCTCAATATCGAACCCAACTCGTTCATACTATGTGTGTTTGTTGCCCTGCTCTATTGGCAGAAGTTGGTTAAATCTCAATCTGCTCCAACTCGCAGGATTCTCAGCTCCGATACTGTATTAGTTAGCATTGCAAGCCTGTTTGATCATAGTGGCTTTACCCGAAAGTGCAGGCCAACCAATGAAAACACCAAATCCTTCAGGTGTTGAATAAATCTGAAAAAAGTATGTCGCCCTCCCTTCCAGGGCGTGAACTCATCTTTGTTGGTAATCAAACAAATGCTTCTCTTCATATGCACAATCTCCAACTCTTGTCTGCCATTGCGATCAGGCTGTTCAAAACATGCCCCATCTGCTTCAAGAGTTTCAATGATCTGGCTTTCCTCAACAAGTCCTTGCAATACCATGAGCACTGCTTGACTCACAAAGCACTCTTTGCGGATCATGGGATAATTCTTGTAATTCGAATTGTTGGCATATCGCAGTCGTCCATCTTGGCGGAACTCAAATTCCAAAAACTCATGACCATACCTCCCTTTGTGACCTACGTAATACCTGACGTAGAACTCGTCACTTGCTGCTGGAATGGAGGTGAATCGAGGATGGTCTTCCAAAGCTGGAGGCTCTGGGACAGCTTCCTTGAACGCTTCTGCCCTCGGATTTGAAACACTGTGGTCAACTGGATCTTCCCGTGTTCCCTCATCCATTGCAACTTGCTTCCGTTTGCATTGGCGCACGGTGGTGGAACGGCCATGATTTGTAGTATCCCAGGCGAGCAGGAACCTTGCAATGAGTGCAGGGGGGGCCTTTCCTGCATCTGGATGAACGATGCACTTGACTTTGGTGGGGCAGTAGAAGGCATTTCCCTGTCCCGGGCGAGTCTTGGCATAGTCTTGCAGTGCCTTCAAGCGACGATTGCCACAAATCACCCACAAAACTTCATTCCACTTCAAACACACAAGGGGAGTGAGTTGCTCACTTTTCACCGAACCTTCCTTCAATTTCCGGCTAAGGTCACTCACCTGTTGACCCTTGTGACTTCCATGACGGAAAGTCGCGGATATCATATGGTGAGTGTGCCTTAGATTCATCACGTCTTCCAGCTGCAATAAGTGACTCCACTTCCTCATGGCCGACTCTTGGTAAGAGGGGTCAAAGTCTGTGCCTTCCTTCCTCAAACTTCTAAGGAAAGCCTGCTGCTCATCATCAAACCTACGGGGTCCTTGGTCTTGGGGAGGATGCCCTTCCTGTAGCTCGTCTTTTACCGGGATCGGAAGCTTCTGCAGTTCTCGTAGCAACTCGAAGATGGAAGACACCTTCACACCACGCCATGAGACACTCTCGATTTGGATGGGCTCGTGAATTGCCATTGCGATGCTCAAACCACTAGCGGTGGCGTGCTTGAACAACTAAAATGTGCTCAATGGGTCGTTGCAGCTTTGGCCACTTCATTCGAAAGAATGCACTCCTTCGGTCATGAAAGTGGATAATTCATATAACTAATGAATAAAAGAAAAAATAACTCCGAAATGCGAAAGGATATTGTGTCCCGTTCTTCCAGTTGCAACTGCCCCATCAAAACGTACCACAAGCAACGGTTTGTCTGTTGTCGTTGGATCCCTTCATGTGGAAAGGGTCACTCCAAACCGGGCACGAAAACCCTCCAAAATGTATTTCCGGCGATACGGCTTTGGGTCACAACAGGCACTCTGTTTGGTCATGATTCTTACTTACACCCACGGGCCACATGTTCCCTGGCTACATGCACAAATACCTGCCATGCCATGTGCTTCTGCATGTCTGTTCTCAGCACTCTCACTCTTAAGGGACCCAGTGACGGAAAAAGCAACACAAAAACGTCTTCAAATATTCTGGCAAACAGGGCCATATCTACTACATTCCAAAGGCCTGCCCGGCTTTTGCTTCTTCTTGTTTTCTTGATCTCTGTCAGCTTTCTGATTATCACAGTGGCATCTTGCTTATGAATTTGCTACAGGTCACTGCCAGCCCCTGTCCTTGACAGTACGCGTCCCAAGTTGGGTCTAGAGAAAATGGAAGAGGTCAGAGCTTGTTGGCCGCGGACGGAAACCGTTGCCCTCATGAGACAACCAACATGGGACTGATCACAACCTGCCAGGTACCCTGCTCAAGGGACAAACAATGAAGAATGTAGGCACTATGTAGTCTACATTAGTTAGTGAATATTCATGTGCCTACTGTCATGATGCTCGTGGCGTCTTGGCCACGGCCACACAGTTGATTTTTTATTTCTTGGGAATTTGGACAATCATTTATCAAAGTGGTGAGTACATTGGCATTGCAATTCTTCAACGTCAATTTTGCTGCATCCTTTTTTCTGATGGAAAGAAAATATCGTCCGACCTGCTGGTGCAACATCAGGACGATCACGATCTATGAATTGGCTGCTTGGAAATGGTGACATCTCCTCACAAATGCTGATCCATCTGATCCTATGACGGGTTTACGCGTTTTCTCCACCACCATCATAGGGTGATCCTGCTCCAAGAGTGAACAAACCCTTGATGGGTATGCGACGATATCGATCTATAATTGATCAACCAATCTAGCTATGGCGATATCTAATCACAGCTACAGTTCTCAAAATACGCTAATCAAAGAGGACTTACAGTAGTCCTGAAACTGCTGTTGCAAGTACCTTTTTATGGACACGCCCACCAACACCCCAAACCTGGCAGCATTGCTGGTGGCGTTTTACCATGATGGGTTTGGATGAAGCCCAGCTCACGATGAACTATCCCGATCTATCTGATATGAATTCCATGTTCTGGTTGTCAGAACGTGCCCAGACTCATCAATGGGGGTTGCGGGGTCGCCACCAACGTATTTCATTGCATTTCCATATCAACTTGTTGAATCCTTGCTGGATATTTAGGTTCACCAAAGGCACAATTGGGTTTCAATCCACAAGGGGGACATATCTGGACCTTCCAGCTCTACCTGCAACACAACTGCGGCCGGCAAACATTTCTTTGGCGGACGGACTACTACGGGCCAAAGCCTCCAGTCTTTCAAGCCAGCATTTAAGCCGGCCGTGGTGCATTTGGGCAAGTCAGGGGGTGTCAAACATGGAGCATATCCACCCATGTGGGAAGCCGTGCGTTTTTGGGAACAGCTCTGAACAATGCATCACATGGAATTGAGGTGTTTTACATGTCTGAAAAACCTGAATGACAATCACTTTGGTAATTTCATGTAGTTTCTACACCTTTCAAACACCGACATGATTTGCCCAGGGTTTTGAAAGACAAAAACCTTGGATGTCTATAGGCTATAGGACGAAACATGATGAAATCAGGCTCACAACTGTGGCAAGGCAAGGTGCTTCAACAAGCTTGACACGAGACCCACCCAATTGAGCAGCTATCGAAATGGTCCGGCATCGAAGCAATTTCAGTGGTTCCTGGTGGTCCTTACCATATCATCATTTTGGATTAAGTTTCTTTGAGGGACCCGGGAAATATCCGGGAATCATTTAATGTTTGAACAAGCATTCTCAATCATCACGGATGGGTACTGACCATTACCAACAACCGATGCATTACTAGCATTTCTGAACCATCATTCTCCAGTGCTTATCTCACTATCAAGTCACTCTGGTCGTGACTGATTGAGTCACTATCTATGAATTTCACTATTAAGCCACTACTATCCATGATTAGCCATTCCACAGTTGCTTTCCATTTGGCCTGGGGCGCTGCGGTCGCTAAAAAAAACCTCCCGTCAGTTTCGGGTGGTCGGCCCATGCAGCTGAAGCTTTCCCGGTGATTTCAACCAGTGGCCAAAGCTGCAGTTCTGCTTTGCACGAGTTGGGTGCACTTTGGCGGATGCTTTCCTCTTAAGGTTTTGGATCTGAAGACCTGGACACCCAGATAGACCAAGGCCCTCTGTTTTTCCGGGTACAAACAAGTGATGGTCTAAATACCGAAATCCTCGTCCAATTCGATACTCCCAGACGCTTCCGGGATGAAAACGCGTTTATGCTGCTTAAAATGTTTATAACATTGATATGTCATGTCTCAGTGCACATGATTCATTGTCTTGTGGGAAAATATTTGTTCAAAAACCAGCCAGTGAGCCTGTTTGATGGTCATTTTCGACAGCTTCAACTGCACAGCCTCAGCTTGGACCGCGCCGCTGCTACTTCTTTGCCCAAGGCAAGGGACCTTGGAAGGTTCCTGGACCACACCTGCAAGGCTGACGTGCACCCTCACAATTGGTTCACGTCATGCTGAGGGATACTTTTCAAATAAGTGCGGGGCAAATCCGCAAACCTTTCAGATGGGCAGTCCCTTTGATATTGACTGGTCGTGATCAAAGCAAATGATTTGTCCTTGCATGTGGTTTCAAGTGGTGTTACGACAGTAAGCAAGCTGCTTGCTTCGGGGTTGTCATCCCAAGTAAGCTAAAAATCAATCTCGGATGCAGCAGTGTTTCCACTAGGCACCGCCAAAAATCATGAGTTGTCAGCTGATAGTTTCGACTCGACGGCTATCGCCCCCTGGCAAAGCTCAGCACAATATTGGATGCTTTGGGGCTTCATCAAGTACTGTATCTCACTCCAAACCCTGGAACAAATGGAAATGTTCACACTACTTCACCAAGAGGAGGCAGGACCCTGTGATCAACCCCTAGATTGTACGACATGGTGGACGAATCACAAAATTAAAGGCCTAAGTAGCGCTGGCAAAAAAGCTGAGGGAACATATTTGGCAGGGATTGAAGGTACAAGCAAAACAAAAACGGACTAGAGGACCGGAGCAAAGCTCGAAACTGGTTGAAACATATTGAAAGCGGGAACACAAACAACTCTATAGTCCCATTTCAATCCCAAAATTGAGAATCCGGAAAGTATATGTGATCCACAGCCATTCATGGCCGTCGTGCACATTGAAATCTTAACAAATGGAAAATCAAAAAGCCCGGCAATTACTCAAAGAGCAGTGTTTTGTTCAACATCTCGGCCAGTCGGTTCTGCTGGTTACGATTGCATACGGGTCCCAAAGCACAACTTTGGACTTGCTCGATCTTGAGATTGGCGAACTTTTCGACTGTCTTTGCTGGCTTACCTCTCTCTCTGGTAGTAGATATAAGCCCCAGCTATAACCAAGGTAGGGTACTGTAGTCAGAAAGTCGACCTGCAACCACCTGTATAGGCTACCGGCTACTTACTCACTTTGGATGCACCGGCAGAAGCAAGCAACTTGACATGTCTAACGCTAGCTTGAGATTGTTGAACGACCAACAATGCGATTCTTCTTGACTTTAATGAACTTCAATGACACTGGCTTTAAAGTCAAGATGCGCAACTATCCCAAGGCTGCGGTATTGCTTATATATATATAACTGTATATAGGAAGCACGTTTGAGGCAACCAACCTGAGCACAAACAACCAAGAATCGTGATCAGTCAATGCCAAATTAACCATGCAATAGATTCAGTGCTGTTCAAGGCAAATCGCTGTGTCCATAAACTTCGGTGGCTGGCAGGTTGCCAACACTGATTTCTGAGTCACTACCTGCAGGTTATCTAATCATCAAGAGGGGAGGTCTGTGCCATCCAACTATTTAATACTGGCTATACCCACTGCTCAACCATTTCTACAGCTGGAAGGACTCTCAACAAACCGCTCCAGTTTGACCCCACTGCATCGCACCATTCCAGCAGGTCTTTGATCTCAGGGCCTTGCCAGAGAGGACTGGGCCGCACCATCACAGGGAAGGGGCCCACAGTGGGATTGTAAGGGCACCAGTACAGGGTAGGCCCCAGCACAGGGTAGGCGCGCTATCACAGGGTAGGGGCACCATTTGCCAGGCGAAAGGTTTTCTTTTGATGAAGTGCACAGCAGGGTTCGTACCATGCCCCATCCTTCAATGCTGGAAATACTCACAAACACATTGTACCACGGTATCGCTGTACCACTATCCCATGCCACAACATGCCAAACTATGTCCTGCCTGTATTCAACCTGACGCTGATAAACATTTCCCAACTGCCACCAGCCCGTCTAGCCGCCGCTTCATTCCCAAGTAGCAGGAGAGCAAGTAGGGGGCGGTGCGCTGATATGGATTTCGAGCTTTTCTCTTCTCCACCAGCACCTATGGGCCCAAGCACGTCGCAAGTGATCAACATTGGCGAATTTGTGTGGAAAACAAAACGATCAACAACCCAATCAGCGTTGCATGAGTCAAGTTGTTTCACTCCCAAGATGACACTCACCTCTTCCAAGTGGTATCCATTGACATCTGAACCTTTCTGGAGCTGACTTGGATCCCGAAATTTGCTGGCTCATGGTTTCCTCCCACAAAAACCTTGAGCATCCCATGACCCATGGGAGCTACCCCATACTGCCTGAATCTCCTTGAAGAATGGTTGGATCAGCAATAATGCTCAATTATGAATGGTTGAATTCAACTGATCAGCTTAATTCCAACCATTATTCATAAGAATTATAGGTAATTCCTCAGATTGGTTGAGTACAACCAGAAGCAACGCCCTGGGGCCCGGCTCAGCGGCCCGGCGCCTGCGAGTAGCAGCCATAAGGATCCGCCTCAAACAACTGCAGCGAGTTCCTTGGCGCAACCAGCGATGGGAGGTCGACCAGGGTTCTGGTCGCTGGTTCTTGGGGGGTGAGGTGGTATTACCATGTTTAAAGATGAATTGCAAATCAGTTGTATATATATATATATTCATATTTATTTTCATATTATTGAACAGGAATTATGAAATCATTGCATTGAATATATGAGTTGTAATGATATGGGAATTCATTGCATTTCAATGTATAGTATTTCAGTGTGACCGCTTTCCGAGCATTAATTCATCAGTGTTTTGATTCCACTGCTTCATTAGCGCCATGGAAACACGTTAAACCAAACGGTTGCTGCTGGTGTTTGTTGCTACGGAATCCATTTGGAAGATCATGCATTGTTTTTTCTCCATGGGTAGCATCATCTCAGAATCACATTGACATCGACGGAAGAAACGGATTCAAGCCAAGGACTCTACTGAAGCAAACTGCTATGCCAAACTATTTCATCAACCAGGTCATAATCGTTACTGTATCAAACACAACTCAAACCAAGGATAGGACTATAAAGCAACCCTCTGCTCTGAAGCCTTGATACAATTTTTGGCTTTATCCCTGCGTGTGTGGGTGTTTCTCAAAATAGGGGACCCCTCGGTTACTGTATCATCCACTTAATTCAACATCTATTAAAACAAGGACCTTCATGACTTTGGGTACCCCTATGGCTTGAGAAACCCCGATATCAACCGGATGGATCCCATCCTCCCCACGAGTGAAGCGAGCATCTGCAGCTCGCCCTTCTCTGCCTTCGCCAAATCGAAGCGTGAGCCTGTGCTGCGGCTGACCTTGGTGACCTTTGACCACCCATGACCCAAATGCTCCATGGTGCTGGTATATTTACCTACATTTTTCCCACAAAATGACCGAAATGTATGGTATATAAATAAATATATATATATATATATATATATATATATATGATCCAGGTTCCTTCAGGCCCCCCCCCCTCCCCCCCCAGGGTCAGGGTACCCCCCCCTCCCCCCTGTGGTGTGGGGTGGTGGTGGGGAAGTGCAATGGTTATGGTCCCCCCCTCCCCCTGTGGTCTGGTGGTGGGGTGGGGGGATATATGCAAGTAGTATATATGTAGTATTTTAGTAGTATATAGGTAGTAAATATTATGTAGTATATAGACAGCATATATTTAGTATACAAGTAGTACATTATTAGTAGTATATAGGTAGTATTTTGGTAGTGTATAGGTACTATATATTATGTAGTATATAGGTAGCATATAGGTAGTATCTAAGTAAAATACTACATAAGTATCTAGATATATGTAAGAAATATGTAGGTAGTGTCAGTAGCCTTTTGCTACTATACAGGTA